>BSBK01010250.1:2500-55709 GCA_027943335.1 Chamaecyparis obtusa | reverse complement strand
ATATATATGTCAAACCTTTGATCCAATGATGTCTCTTGATTTTGCGATTATGCTCTGTCTTTGGATTGAGTATAGTTAGTTAACTGTGACACTTTAGGTGTCAATGAAATTACTACTATTGGCCAAGTCGCATATGATATCTGACTTTGATGTTAATATTATCAATTTATTATTGAAGTTGATTGATTATATATAGATTGATATTATATTGATTAATATTTATTAATCAATATTTATTATTATTAATATTGATTAATATTCTTTTTATTCATAAAAAAAGAATTTTATATTTAGACTAATATATGATGTAGTTAATATATCTAATTAATAATATATTATATATTATTATATAGATAATTATTATATTATGATAATAATAATTGATTAGGATTTAATCAATATATTATTATGTTTATACTTTATATTATTATATTTAATTATGGATTCATACATATTATAATATTCATTCATTATAATATATTGTTATATTATTGAATAACTATATATTAATTAATTTACTTATTGGATTTAATGTCAAAAGTGTGGGACATGACATAACATTTTATCAATATCAAACTCAAGAGTTTAGTGAGTGCCACTATGAGTATGAGAGGTCGACTCATCTAATGCCTCTAAAGATAAGCTGTACAAAGTGTTGGATGATAAAAAAGATGAAGCAAGAATGAAAATAATGCATTTATAGGGAAAAAATATGAATTTTGTTTTTTGAGCAATAGAAAAAATGGGATGGCTAGTAGTCCCCTTGGTGTTTCTAGGATGTCCTTGTCAATTGAAGATGTCCCCTTAAAAAAAGAGACATTTTTGGGTTGTTGGGGAAATGTCCCTCAACCCTGAAACACCCTTGGGACATGGACATGCACCAAAATGCACAAGACATATTCCCATGTATCCTTGACATTAATCTAATGAATTGAAACATAAAGTTATAATTATCCTATGTGTTCCCTAAGTAAACCTAAGAAACTAGTGCAAATAGGACCTAGGTTGACCTAGGTGATGAACTAGCTAAGTTAAAAACCCCTTTCACATAAACTATGTTGAGCTATTTGAGGCCTAACAGATTTTGATTCGATACAAGTATCTTCACTATTTCCTCCATGCTTTTCCATTTCTTGGACAAAAAATTGGAGATGATCTTTTGGTCATCTTTAATAGCGTGTAGGTTTCCAATCAACAGATTGGAATGTTTGTGAGTCTCTCCTTTTGGAAGAGTTATTTCTCCATATATTTTCATAATCCGCTAAGAATATCATTGATATTAGCATGAGGAATATGGTTAGAGGAGTCTAGAAATTGGATTGTTTGTGGCACTAGATAAATGATAAACATTAGGGTTAGAACCAATTTTTTTGGTTTCATTTGAATGGCTACATGAAGAAGTCCTTCACGATTATTAGATTTTAGTGAATTTGTGATTTTAGATGGATTAGGTGGAAAATGGTAGCATCAGAGTCAACATTGGATGTGTGTTGAAGGGTGATGACTTTGGAAGTGGGGAGAGAAAACATTATGCCCCCAAATAAGAATTTTCTAGAATTTTTATTATTTTTTGCAATAAAGAAAAAACTAAAAATAATAAATTGAAAAATAAAACAAGTAGATAGAAACTCCTTTTAAAACTCTGTATGGATGGCATACAATTTCAAATGTATCAAATAAAACAAATTCAACTTGTATCTACATCAAATTACCATATTTACACTAGCTGATTATGACTGATGTGTAATGAGAAGCTATATGATACACTATGAAAGCAATGATGTTTAGACCCGAACAGTTTGTGCTCACATATGTTGTGTAATTGGTGATATGGTTGGAAATAATATATTGAAACCTCAAAATGAAAACAATCAACAATTATGAAACCCTAGGGTATTAAACACATCTATATTTAAATCAACCAACTAAACATCCACTTCAAGCTCAAACTTGTTTGATTTACAACAACTGAATCAATGAGATAGATTGATATCAACCAAAGAAATTACAAATTCAGTTTTGAATATGATATATATCTACTCAAATGTAGCTATGTGGTTAGAAAATCTATGCATTAATGATTTATTTTCAGCTTTGTATGAGTACTCCTTGGTTGATAAACATCCCTACATAGAGTGTTGAGCTTCTGTAAAGTAGTTTGAAGGCCGCAAAAGGGTTTGGAAGTCAAAATGTTGCTGGGATTTGCTAAAATGAGGTTGCATAGTTCTAATGCCCCCAAATTATGACTATCAAAATTTTTCCTAGATGTCAATTTCTTATAAAAAAAAGTAGGGTTTAGAGATACCTTTCACTTTTATTGAGGCTCCATAACCTAGTTTGGGATTATTTATGATCATAATTATAGTTAGATTTCTTATTTAATTAGAAATATGCATATATGAGGACTGTAGGTCAAATCAATATATTTCTTAGAATTAATTTTAAGATGACTCAACCATAGAAGTGACAAGGTAGGATGACTTGATGAGGTAACCCAGAGACCCCCTACCTTAGGCCTAAGAGGAGATGTACCATTCCTCTTGGGCTCATGTGGCCTGTTCTAGACATATGAGGTGGCGTACCTAGTGTGGTGTCCTATCACCATTCCCCTCCATCTTGCCACTCCTATCCCGCTTCAAATGGTTGAACACCCATTTACCATGATAGGGATTATGAGGATATCTCACAATAGGTCACCCCAAAATTCCATCCTTTCTAAACCCCAAAGGCAGTCCCCGTTGTCCCCCTTTAGACTCATGGGACTTCCTGGACACATAAAAAGGTGGTGTTCTTAGAAGGCGACCTCATGACTATTTTCCTACTTATGATCCCCTCATTTCCCTTTCCATGGCTAGTTACAGAAGATAAAAAACATACACAATATTTCACACATGAGTTCAATATCTAAGATTCATGAGTTAGCAATGAAATGCATATTAGATCACATGTATGTAGATGTGTATAGAACTATGTGTATATAAGTTGTCATATACATATATTATATTGTTGATACACATACATAATTCAGATAGAGAACAATCATCAATGTATTTATCATGCAATATGTTTCTCAAGTGATACTCATACCAAGGATTGCCAATCTACATCATTATTATTATAACCAGTTCTTTTCTCTCAATGTCTTTCCTTCTTTACTGATGCCCAAATCCCATTCTCATTATGTTTTTGTATCTTCCTTTTATCAAAAAGATATATCTCTTCATAAGAGAAAGGAAATCATTTTTCATCACTTAATTCTCGAGTAGATCACACCTCTTCATTATAATAATCATGGTTTTTTTAATGTTTGTTTACATTAAACAAATCTCTTCTCTATATAGTTAATCAATGTTTTATTTATTTGATAGTTTGACTCATATTGATTGGTGTTAGCATAAGTTTATTGGTAATCATTTTTATTATTTTAGTATGCTAATCTTCGGTTCTCTTCTTAACTTCTCATTTTCCATGTAATCTATCTGCTGACTTTTCAAAGCCCAAACAAATCACCATCTTTAAGGAATATTTCCTTCACACCTTTTCTGAAGGTCACGTGGCACTTTTTCCTAATTTTTCTTTACATTACCATCTCCCCTTACCTTTTTGAATAAACTCATGCAAAATTTCCTCTAATCTTTCAATAATTCTCATAGAAGATGAGCAATTGAAACCAATATAGAGCAAGGTCATGCATGTCATCTTCATCTTTTGTCGATACAACAAATTGTTTTAGAATTATGCAAAGCTTCAGCAATAAGACAATATACTTCTTGTACATATATGGGCCTTGTGTTGACAAAGGATTGTGATCTTGATCTAAAAATATAGGCAAATGATTTTCTGAAATGAATGCAAGGCTCTACAACTGAGTTAAGGTGTTGTACGAAGTCGGCATTCCCATGATTGTTTAGGTGGATCACCATTAATGGCATCTACTTATCTATGGGCTGTAAAAGGCATTATTCATGCTTATTCTAATGCTTCTTCATTTAGTAGTGGTAAAGTCTTGATCCACAATGAGGTTGCGGTTCCTAACCCTATTTCAACAAACGGCAAATCAGTCTCTTCAGAACTAGAGGGCACTCAAAGCCATAGTGAGAATAGAGACAAACAAGGGCTCCATCCCAAGCCTTGCTCATTCAAGCAAGTGGTCCAAAATGAGAGGTCATTTCCAATAGGAGCCCAGTTCCCCTCTTTCACTACCCAAGTAGTTGCCGTCGGTGCAAGAGATGGAGGTAAGGATTTCTCCCCTCTCAAGCTTATTATTAAGCCGAACCCCTAGATGAATTTAGTGATAGAGCTGGAGAAGATTATACTTAGTAACAATGCTATTTTGTTTGTTGTGTTAGATGTTGCTAAGATCCCTTCCAAAAAATTTCTTAATGACTGGTTTCAGAAAGTTTGGGGTGAAAAAATGGGTTTTCAGTTTTCCTATTACAAAGTGCTTCAAAAGGGTTTATTTCTTATGTTCTTATGTGACCCTAAGTCTCAACAAGCCATTATTGACAAACAATTCTGAAGGGTTAGCCTGTGTAAATTTTGTACCATCCCGTGGTGGCTTGAAGCCTCCCACAATGAGATTTTGGCATTATCAAGCCCTAGGTGGCTGCTAATAGGAATCTCCCACCTTCTCTCTTGAGTTTGCTACCACACGCTCTTGAACTGGTGGGATAGGTTTTAAAAGTTGACCAAAACAATGTTCTTATTCCTAATACTGATATTCATGTCCTCATATCTCTCAAACCTGGTATTGACATCCTGGACATCCTCCATTTTGACCTAGATAATGCCCCAATCATTCACCTAGTAATCATCTTGGGTGGAATCAATGGTTGTCTCCTATGCAGGAAGAAGCGTCACAAGAAACAAGACTGCCCTATACTTAAGAAATACACTTCCCCTCGCTGATCCCCCCTATGCTTAATAGTAATAAAAAAATTGACTCCTCTACCAATGCTGGTAAACAATCTACTGAATCCACAACACAAATTGATGCTCTAGGACAAACCTCCCCCCCACCTTCTTGGATGCAAGATTTTGAAACCATCAACGCCACTATGGACAAACTGAAAAGGCCACTTTATGGATAACCCTATTCCCCCTCCCATGACCACAAATGTCCCTAGAGCTCTGCAAGATATACCCAATGTGAAAGACCTCAACTTTGGTTTGGGTAACAATAACCCTAAACCAAAGCATCACAGACTAAAATGCACAGCAACTTGCCCTTGAGAAGATTTTTGCTAAAGCTATTATAGCCAAGGAGAATCCCCAATCCAAATGGAAGGTATATTCTATCACCCCTCTAGATAAAACCCCTTCATTTGACCTACCTGCAACCCTAGCTCTATCCTTATACATGAATGGCAGCCCAAGTGAGTTTTCATTGCCTTCATCCCCCCAAACGGGCTTGGTTATTCCTGATCTTAGTGGTGTTGAAGAGGAGGGATGTTCCCCCCCTCATTTGGATCTAAGTGATAAGCTTAGTGACTTTTTAGTTGTGGTTATTCCTACCCCCTCCTCTTCCACCTCCACCTAATATATGGAATGGTAAACCCATTGAGAGGGTGCAGGCAGAGAACACTCCCATGTCTAAGGCTATAGAAGTACTAGAAGTTGGTCAAAGGGAGGGGCCTAAATTGGATGAGGGTGAAATTTTTCAAGATTAGAGTGGCTCCAAAAAAGATGATGAGGCTTCCTTTATCTTTACCTCAATATTGGACAAGAATCACAAAAAAACTAATAAGCCTCTCAAGAAGGACCCTATAAAATTTGTGGATGGGGTGAAAATTAGAAGGAAAAGAGGAATACCCTCTCTCCTTAGTGGAAACCCTAAGCCCTCCAAGAATCCAAGGAATGTTCTCCCTAAGAGCTTCAAAAACTTCCAGTCTCCTATGGAGACTGATAAACAATGACTCCTTCATGTCATTGAACTGTGCATCATGGAACACCAGAGGCTTAGAATCCTTTGATAGGAAATATGTGGTTAAAAGACTCCTAAAATTGCATAAGAATATGGATATTATGATGCTCCAAGAAGTAAAAGCAGTTGGATTTGCACTAGACATTTCCCTAAAATGTATTTGGAAGGATGCAGTAGCCTTCTCCGCCAAACATCAGAGAGGTAAAGGAGGGTCCTCAATTCTCATAGGTCCAGTTTGAAAAAATAAAGTAAAGGATTTGGGATTCTCTCCCTATAACAGAGAAGTGTGGGTTAGATTTGTATTTGATAATACTATTTTTGGTGTATGCTTAGTTTATGCCCCCAATGAACACAATGATAGGATTAGCCTTTGGAAATGGATCTTAGAATTTGAAAAAATTCCTTGGATCATAGCAAGAGACTTTAACATGATGGAGAGGCCTCAAGACAAACTAGGGGGTTTGAGATTTGAATGGAAAGGTAATGGGTTGTACTACTGGAGTAGTATGATTATTAAACTAGGTCTATTTGATCCCCTAGTAGAGAAGGGAGAATCAAAAGGTGTTTGGTATACCTGGTCCAATTTCTAGAAGGGAGAGAGGAGGATCTACTCCAGACTGGATAGATTTTATTTGAATAGTTAGTTCTTCAGCTTCCCCCAACCCCAAATGATAATTGTGTTAAAGTATTTCTGTTTACCCTGTTAGACCATCATCCTAGCTTCTCATGTTTTCACCTGATTCTAGGTCATGATCCTTTACCTTCCAAGAAATTGAGTTTTTCCCTCAACTCCTCTCTACTTAAAGATAAAGATGTTCAGGTAGAAATCAAGATTATTGCATGGTATAATAACCATATTGTCCAACATAGGTTTGATCTTGATAGATGGACCCAAACCTCTCATTCCTAGCAAGAGACGTTCAAAGTTGTAGGCAAGAAGAAGACTAAAGATACTAGGGGAGTAGAAGGAAATTTGGTTGAAGCTCTGAAGAGGCTAGAGTGTGTATCCAGAAGAACCCCTTTGATCCTATCCTAAATAGCAGAGTCATGGTTTGTAGAGACTCTCTCAGGAAGTTTCAAAACACGAAGATCAGAGGTGCCAGGGTTAGATCCAAGGTCAACTGGCTAAATTTGGGGGATAGAGGATCCAAGTTTTTCTTCCATACCCTTAAGCAAAAAGAAGCTAGAGATAAAATATCATATATCAGAGACCATGATATAATTATCAACTCCTAAGAGGATATAGTATTGACTTTCTCCAAGTTCTATAATAATATTTTTTCATTTGAGGATATTGGTGCCGATATGGAGGTGGCTAGATTGAAGGTCAAAGGAATCATCCGTAAGAAGGTGTTAGAGGAAGATGAAATAGTGATAAACATGGAGCTCAGAGAGGAAGAAATTAAAAATTCCATTCTTAAGATGGCTAATGATAAGGCCCCATGACCTGATGGACTTTCAGATGAATTCTTCAAGGTTAACCTAGATTAGATAGGCAGTGAATTGCTCAAAGTTTTCAAAGATGCTATTTCATCAGGGACTCTAGGCCCTGACATCAATGTTGGTCTCATCAAGATAATTCCTAAAGAAGGTGACATACTTCTTATTAAAAATTGGAGACACATTACCCTCCTAAATATTGGGTACAAGATCTTATCCAAATCTTTGGCCCTAAGAATTGAGAATATACTTCCTAAAGTAGTTAATAATACCCAAAAAGGTTTTGTAAAAGGGAGGTTTATTTTGGAAAACCTCATCACTTACTGGGAATCCATGGAATGTGCTAAAGTAACTAGACAACAAGGAGTAATGCTACTTATTGATTATGAGAAGGCATATGATAGAATCAAGTGGAAATATATCTTGATGATGCTAGATGCTCTAGGTTTTCCTCCTCACTTTTTCAAGATGGTTAATATTCCCCTCCAAGGAGCTAGGGTGGTAGTTGAAGTTAATGGAGTAAGATCTAATTTTTTTGAGCTCTCTAGGTCTATCAAGCAAGGATGCCCTCTAGCTCCTTCCCTTTTTGTTATTGCTGCAGACTCCCTCCATTTCCTCCTTAGGGATGACACCTTATCTCCAAGTGTGAAAGGCATCACCATCCCAAACCAAGATGAAGTCTCTAACATTCAATTTGTTGATGACACCTCTATCCTTCTATTACTAGAACATAACATGGAGTGACTTATGACAAAACTTGACCTTTTCTGCTTAGCCTTAAGGAGTAAAATATCCCTTTCCAAATGTATTATGTTGGGTTAGAACCCCAATCCCCCATCTAGTGGAGAAAATTTGGCTTTTAATGGGGAGGCCCTAACCATATTATCAAGTATCTAGGCATACCCTTTGCAGTCAACCCAAATATAACTGAAATGTGGAATTGGGTCAAAGAAAGAATTGTTAAAAAATTGAACAAATGGGACAACAAGCTCCTTTCCTTCACAGGAAGAATCCAAGTTTGCCAAAAGATTCTCTCTTCATACTCTATCTACTTCTCCTCTGCTTGGCTCTTTAACCAACACCAATTTAATTTTATCTAGAAATGTATCAGGGGTTTTCTCTGGTCAAATGGTAATGATAAAAATAAAATTCATGTTGTCTCTTGGGAGTAGTATACCAGGGGGAAAATGTGGGATGGTCTAGGCCTTAAGGATCTTAGGATTGAAGGCATTTCTCTTGCTGTTAAATGGATTGAAAAAGAAGCTATAGGAGAGGAACCATGGAAATTTTTGGTCAAAAGTAACCTAGCACAAGCTCACCCCTACAGATCCAAATCCTGGTCCAATCTTTTCTTCATGAGTCTTCTTACCCTAGAAGGAAATGTGGTGGTATAGGGTTCAAATGTTTTCAAATCTATCTGGAAGGGTCGGAGATCTGTGAGGAAATTTCTTTTTTACACTAGTCCCACTAAAGGGAGAGGAGTATTATGTGGTAAGAAATCTATATGGTGGAATTTGAAACATGGTGGTAAACCCCTAGCTTTGATACAAGGTTTCTCAACAAAAAAGTGGTCAGAAAAAGGAATTAATACCTTCCAGGATATTTTCCAACAAGGGTGCCTAATTCCTTGAGAGAAATTAGAATCTAATCTGCATATCCCCAAGTCCCAATGGAGAACATACTCCCTCCTTTTAGTCTCCCTTAACAATATGGGCTCCATCACTGGGTGTTGCTCCCCAAATAATTTCTCCTTTCAGCTCCTTTGGCCAGATAACACTCCTCTCCACCTTGTTAGGTCTAAATACATCTACAACCTGCTTAATTTCAGCCCTAAGATTATTGAACATGCTAACTCCAAAAGGTACATAAATTCCCCGCATATAGACTGGAACAAATAGTTTTCCAATATCTGGATTAGACCTATGGAACCCAAGATTTCCTGCTTTCTTTGGAAACTCTTCCTACATAGGCTGCCCCTAAAAAAACTGGGAGGAGACCCCAATTTATGCACTATTTGTAGACATCATGAATCTGTTATACATGTTTTTTTTAATGCCTTTTTGCTTCTAAAGTTTGGATGATGTTTGTCCTTAAATCCAATGTTGATTTCAAAGTTTTAAATGTAATCTTGGGACATATTAGCAGCATCAAATATTGTAACACTTTTTGGTTTATTCTCTCTTTTGCTATATTGTGGATTATTTGGAAGGCTCAGAATAATGATGTGCTTGTAGGGAAGAGCAGGAACCTTATTGAGTCTCTCTAGAGACTCATCTATCTTGATGTTGCCTTGCAAGTTACTGCCATTATAAAGATGAAAGAGAGTAAGTTTCTACAAATCTTGAGAGATGGTAAAGCAACTATTGACAAGAGGGACATAGCTTATGGTTACACTACTATGAAGGCCAAGGGAAAATTTGAAGTCACCTTTGCTAAATTCTTTCAACAGTTGAAGCAATTTGGCAGTTGGAAACCCATAGCTGAGGAACCAGAGCATGCACATGACTTGGGCTTCAAACCCCATGAGATCATTGGTTATAACATAGTTTCTCCAGATTCCAATGATGGGGACACAAACCAGGATATTGATGAGCATAATCTAGACCACAAAGTTTGAATTTTCTTTGATCATTTTTTTGTATATGACAATTTATGTATTTATGACGCAATGTAGATGTTCTCCAGATACTTTATTATAGTGTTAATACTGAAGACTTATATTTTTTCATACAGTTATGATGATGTAAATCTCTTTAGTTATTAATAGATATGCAATAGAAAAAAAAGGATTGTGATCTTTAATGGTCTTCTGTGCATCTTTGAGGATGCCCTCTTGTAGCTCCTTGAGGCATTTGAAATGGAAACAATGATGACAACATCATTGCATGAATTTATTGTTATTATACTAAAAATAATAGTTGTTGAGAAAGTAGAAAACCCTTTTGTATCCTTCATTAAACCTTCTTAATGCTCCTTAATGCAATGCATCCCTAGAAACTTGCTAAAAGAAACTCAAAGGTGATAGAAAAATTAACAACTTTACTAGTTTCAATCATGACTAAAAATCCTTCCACAGTGTATCCTCCATTAAACCTTCTTAATGCTCCTTAATGCGATGCATTCCTAGAAACTTGCTAAAAGAGACCGAAAGGTGAGAGAAAAATCAATTGGTTTACTAGTTTTAATCATGACTAAAAATCCTTCCAAAGTGATTATCCTCTCTTAGGCGATGTGGGCTTTGACCAAGTAAAACATTTAAAACATTACTTGAAGATTCTACCATGGACAAAATGCAATAATCAAGCCCTTTCTCCTTTCTTTTAAATCCTTTTAATTGTTTTTGAATTATTTTCACCAGCTAATTTATATAGGCAGCTTGTGATCATTTTCACTTGTATTTTCTGATTCTTCTTCCTTTGACTCTCTCTCTCTCTCTCTCTCTCTCTCTCTCTCTCTCTCTCTCTCTCTCTCTCTCTCTGTGTCTGGCATGGCCATGCATTTTTCTAGTTTTTGTGACTTCTTGTGTTTGTGTTTTGTATCTGTATCATGTGAATATGGGTTCTATGTTGGGATTATGTATTTCATTTGTATGCTATATTTTGTTTGAGGTTGAGGAGGGTGTCGGGAGTAGGGGAAGGACAACATGACTTGATGTTTTCAAGTCAAGTTGTAGGTTGTTGGGATGCTATTTCATTGATGGAATATTGTGACATTTTTAGCTTATTGCAGGTACGCGGCTTTTCACACCTTTTCTTTTTAAAATACCCTCATTTTTTATATGCTTTTATATTGGATTTGATATTGACTAACTTTAATTTAGTACATTATTTTGTGGCTTATTTGTTTTCATCTCTATTCCTTCTTAGGTTACATTTTGGTAAATAAGTTTTAATTTCAAGCTGTCAATTGGTGAAATGCTTAGTGCAGTATTGTTACTTCTTTAGATCATATAATGTTGGTATTAGTTGCAATATATCTAACAGGTCATTAATTTTTGAATGGATTAAGAAGCAAATGATCATGGTGTTAATATATGATCTAGTAGATCATATATTGCTGGAATATTGTGACCTTTTTATCTTATTGTAGGTACGCGGATTTTCACTCCTTTGCTTTTTAAAATACCCTCATTTTTTACATGCTTTTATGTTGGATATGATATTGACTAACTTTCATTTAGTACATTATTTTGTGGCTTATTTGTTTTCATCTCTATTATTTCTTAGGTTACATTTTGGTAAAGAAGTTTTAATTTCAGGCTGTCAATTGGTGAAATCCTTAGTGCAGTATTGTTACTTCTTTAGATCATATAATGTTGGTATTAGTTGCAGTAGATCTAGTAGGTCATTAATGTTTGAATGGATTAAGAAGAAAATGGTCATGGTGTTAAATTTTCCAGGCAAAAGGTCATTTACTAACTGTGGTTTCCAAGGTGTATGAGATTTTCATGGTTGTGTTACTTGGATCCTGCATGGAAATCCAATATATACTCTATTGAAAAATAGAATTTTATTTTATATACTAAAATGTAAAGTCAAGAGGGAAATGATCATTTAAGTTTCTATTTTGTAAAATTAAAAATAATGTAGGGTCATCTTAATCTCTATATATTTGAGTGTGGAAGTAAGAATAAGTAGTTATTTTTTTATGGTTTTAATTTCATAACTGAGAAGCAATCTTTGTCCTCCAAATTGGATTAGTTTTTTTGTTTTCAATCACTCAATGCTTTTAAGTATTCATAGCAATTTCCCTAGTGAATTGTGAGTTCTTCTAAACAAAATTGATGTACAATACCCCAAATGGTAGTTGGCTGGGCATTCTTCTTAATAAAACAAATTTAATGTATCTTAAGATTCAATATCCTGTATGTGTTGTCTTTTATTGTTTTTTAGTGTTCTTATTTCTTATACGATAAATAGTACTAATGGGATTGCATGTATTAGTTGCCTCTATGTGGATCATATTCTCTCATTATATGAAATATATTGTATTTAATTGATGAACTACAACTGATTGAATACCTGAATGACTTGAAGATTACTGATTAGAGATCACTGAGTACTGAAATGATATGTAAGCTAATTAAATCAGTCATTATGTTGTCATTGATGTCAACTAGTTTGACAGTACTTATCATGTTAGCTACATATATCTAAACATCTGTAAAGAGGGAAGAAAAGATGAAGAACTGTGATATCTACATAGAGGAAGATGGATACTACATATGAGGATAAGGAATACTTTGGGTAACTTATTGGTGAGTCTATGACTTCATGTTGTTGACTTGATTATGTTGCATAAATCTATTATGGAGAAGGAAGCAAAATGTACAAGGCAATGTGGTCGGTAAATGAAGCACTTTAGTATACACTGAGACAATGTTGTGTATACCGAGTGACAGTATTAACCAAGCTTGTGTTCACCAACATATTTCTTTGTTAATTGACTATGGATGAACATATTAAATGCTTAAGTTTAGCTGACAAAAATTGATGAGCTGGAAATTGTTATGATTTTGAGATTGAGGATAAAGTTTGTTATAAGATCCACGAATGACAAAATTTGGAGAAGATCTAAAGGATGGAATTGAAACATGTTATTGACACAACCGCTGAGGAAGGTTTAAGAGGCAAAATCTATGAAGGAGATTAAGTGACAAAATCTGATGGTTGATATGAAAATGGTTTATCTGTCTATATAAGAGATATTAGTTTCTTTATTGAAACATGCCAAAAGAAAGAAGACTGCAAAGATTTCACGTGAATACAGTTTCATGCATGCCTAATTAGACTAGTTGAAGGAGAACCAAATTGTAGAACAACACCGAGTGTTAGATAGATATTACCAAGGGATAGTAAGTTAATGAATGTTAAAGAAGTGAATTGATATATTGAGCAGAGGATTTGTATGGGCTTAGAATAGACCTGAACATCTGCAAGATAAGTTGTATTTTAATCAGATCAACTACTATTTTAGTTTAATCATTGATGCAGAAAAATCTCTTAACCGAGTGGACTAAACCATCTTATGTTATGCCCCATGTCATTCAATGAATGTACATTGTTATCCTATCAACCCCATAGTGAACGATGGTTGAACGATAACTATTAGTCTTAAATCCTCTAACAAGGTCACACCTAACTGTGTGTTTGTAACCTTTAACAGGGTTGGCTCTTCACTGAGCTCACTTTAGAAGAGTGAAAATTATTTTGGGTTACCGGTCCCAAGTGGTTTTTCCCTTAACAGGGTTTCCATGTTAAATCATTGTGTTATGTGTTTATGTGATTATTGCTTTATTGTCATACTTTACATACTAAATATTTGATTTGATCTGGAATTACTATGAGTTAATTAACTGGTAATTAGTAAAGGCACAAATAGTTTAAGAGTTTTTGATATCGAGCTGTAGAATTTGCTGAATTTATTTTTATTGTTACATCTTGAGATTTGGGATTGTAGGATAATTGATCTAACTGATTCACCCCCCCTCTCAGTTATTCTAATAATTGGTATCAGAGCATTGGTTTCTTGGAACAAATTTTTAAGGACTTCAACAGAAAGATCACAAGATGTATAAGAGAGAGGTTCCAAAGCTGAACAAGGATAATTTTACCATATGGAAAAGTTGAATGAAACTTCATATATCCAAAATCGGAGATTCTGCCTTACATCTACTTGAGAATGGCTACTTACAACCGACGACTAGACCATTGAATCTTGATCAACTGAAAGATCGACATGAACACAACATTACTATGATAGAGATTACTGTTGCTCTATCCGATGTTGAATTCAAGGATGTCAAAGATTGCATAATTGCAAAGGAGATGTGGGATAAAATTGCTCGAGTCTATGGAGGTGATGTTAATGTCAAGAGAACTAGAGATGAAATCCTAAGAGGCAAGTTTGACGATATGAAAATGAAGGAAGGAGAAAACACATTATAGTATACAAAATGAATAAAGGAGGTAGTCAATGCTATTAGAGGATCTGGTGGTATCATTGATGAAGATACAGTGGTTAGTAAAATTCTAAGAACCTTGTTGCCTACTTATGCAATCAGAATATCTCCAATACATGAAATGAGGTCTGCACCTGGCAATAATCTTACTCTTGATAGTCTGATTGGTAAGCTAACAACTTTTGAGTTAAACAATTTTGATAATAGTGTTGTACCGTCTGTTGAGTCTACTTTCATGTCTTCTTTGAAGATCTGTACGTCTAGCAGTAGACATAATATAAAGAATGACAGTGATAGCAATACTGATGATGAGCTTGATGAACTTGAAGATGTTATGGCCTAGAGATTACCTAAAGGTAAAGCTAGATATAAGGGTAAATTACCTTTAGCATGTTTTAATTGTAAAGAAGTTGGCCATATTGCTACTAGATGCCCGAACATGAAAGATGAAGATATAAATAAAGATCGATTTGGTGAAGGAAGCTATGGAAGCAGAAACAACAGAAGTTACTGAAACTACAATAGGGACAACCAAGATCACAGAGATAAGGGCAAAAAGGTATGTTACATTGTTGAAGAGAATGATATTGATACCGACACAGATGATGGTGTTGAAGTAGTATTTGTTGCGATGAAGGATGATTATGAGGAAGAAGAAAGGTATTTAGAGACAACACTCATTTATAAAGTTAGTAAAAATGATACTTGGATCATAGATAGTGGCTGTACACATCACATGATTGGTGATAAAGAAAAGTTTGATCATCTTGAGAATTATAATGGAGGATCAGTAAGAATGGGTAATGATACACCATGTATGGTTAGAGGAAAAGGATCTTTATTGATAAATGATAAAATCAAATGTGATAATGCTTATTGGGTAAATGGACTGAATTACAATTTTCTAAGTGTGGCACAACTTAACAACTCAGGTCACCAAATAGCTTTTGAAAGCAAGAAGGTAAAGATATTTGATTAAAGTGGAAAGCTTGTCAGAACAAGAGGGTACTCTAAAGGTAACTTATTTTATCTTGATAATGCTGAGACTTCTTGTTTATTGATGAAAAATGAGGATGCATGGTTATGGCATAAAAGGTTATGTCATGTAAATTTTGATAACATGATTAAGATCAGTAAAAAGAAAAAGGTTAGAGGTGTACCTAGCCTAACAAAGCCTGATCATGTTATGTGTCATGAATCTCAAAAAGGAAAAATGACAAAATCTAGTTTTAAGAGTAAAGACTATTCAACAAAAAGAATCTTGGAGTTAGTTCACACCAACCTATGTGGTCCCATGAGAACTCAGAGCTACTATGGAGATAGATATTTTATTTTGTTTATTGATGATTACACTAGATTGATGGCTGTCATGTTTCTAAAAGAGAAATCTAAGGCATTTAAAATGTTTAAATGGTACAAAGCAAAAGTAGAAAAAGAACCCGAGAAAGAACTAAAATGCTTGAGGTCTGATAGAGGTGGTGAGTTTATTTCTAATGAATTCACTAACTATTGTAATGAGCATGGCATAAAAAGACAGGTTTATGCTCCTAGAACACCACAACAGAATGGGATTGCTGAAAGGAGAAATAGATCAATTGTTGATTATGCAAGGACACTAATGTTAGAAAAGAATGTTGCACAAGTATACTAGAGAGAGGTAGTTAGCACAACTGTATATGTTCTGAACTGAGTACAATTGAAGATTGACACAAACAAAACACCCTATGAGTTATGGTTTGGCTACACACTGAGTGTAAGTTACTTCAGAATTTTTGGTAGAAAATGTTTTATTTTGAAAGATGATAGGAATAGGAAATTTGACTCCAAAGGTGATGAAGGAATATTTCTTGGATATTCTACTAAAAAAAAATCTTAGAAGTGTCTGAATAAGGTCACTAATAAAATGATTTAAAGTGCTAATGTCAAAGTTGATGAGTTTGATGATAAAAATGTGGAAAGCAACAAGGAGTCAGAAGACTATGGTAGATTCACTTATGTTGAGCATCTAGAGTACCTATCGAAGCCACAGGCTAAGTTGACTGAGCTTTAGGAAAATAACACCGAGGAACAACAAAGGGAAACCGAGGAATAGGAAGAAGCTACCAAGTAAAGAAATGAACCTGAACAGAATGAAGAACAAAGGAGAGATCAAGTGCTGGCAAGATTTGTCAGAAGACATCATCCTGAGAACCAAATAATTAGAGACAAGCAAGCTGGCATTCTGACAAGAAGTAAGTTAAGACAAAATACATGCTTAGTTTGTGAGTTTGAATCGAAGAATGTTAAGGTTGCACTTGAGAATGATGAATGGATAAATGCAATGAATGAAGAAATAGAACAAATAGAGAAAAACAAGACATGGACTTTAGTACCTAGACCAAAAGATAAGAATGTTATCAGTACTAAATGGATTTTTAGAAATAAGCTGAATGAGAATGGAGAGGTTACAAGAAACAAAGTTAGACTAGTTTGCAAGGGATATGCACAGGAAGAAGGCATAGATTATGGTGAAAGTTTTTCACCTGTTGCTAGATTGGAAGGAGTCTGGATGTTACTTGCATATGCTGCACATAAGAAATTTAAAGTCTATCAAATGGATGTTAATTCTGCTTTTCTAAATGGAATACTAGAAGAGGAGGTCTACATAGAACAACCAGAAGGGTTTGTTGATTCAAATCAGAAAGACATGGTATGTAGACTACATAAAGCTTTATAAGGTTTAAAGCAAGCACCAAGAGACTGGTCTGAATGATTGCATACTTATCTTTTAAGTATTGGTTTTGTAAGAACTAGTGAAAACAAAAATTTGTATATGAAAGGAGAGTCTGATGATACTATTTTGATTGTTGAAATATTTGTGGATGATATAATATTTGGAGGAAAAGATCATATTTGTAAATCATTTGCTAATGAGATGAGAAAATAATTCAAAATGTCTATGTTTGGAGAGATTAAATTCTTTCTAGGCTTGCAGGTTATTCAGTAGAATGATGGAATTTTCATCACACAATTAAAGTACATAAATGAAGTATTAAGAACATTTGGCATGGAAGATGCTAAGCTAGTTGGAACACCGATGGTCATAGGCTACAAACTGATTAAATATGATGAATCTACAAAGGCAAACCAAACATTGTACCGACATATGATTGGTAAACTGATTTATGTAGTACATAGTAGATCAGATATTGCACATGCAGTAGGGATCGTTGCTAGATTTTTTTCCAATCCAAAGGATTCACACATGGTTGCAGTAAAAAGAAGCTTGAGATACCTAAAGAAAATAGAGGAATATGGATTATGGTATCCTAAGGAAGGAAAATTTGAACTAAGAGTCTACATCGACATAGATTGGGCTGGAAATACAAATAACATAAAGAGTACAACCATAAGAGCATTTGTCTTTGGTGAAAGACTTGTTACTTGGGCAAGTAAGAAACAACCTTGTATTTCTCAGTCTACTACCAAAGCGGAGTATGTTGATGCTGCTACAAACTATTCAAACATTTCTTATATCAAACAAGTGTTGGAAGGGATGAATGAGGTAATCACTGAACCGATGATTATATATTATGACAACACTAGTGCAATAAATATTTCTAAAAATCCTGTAATGCACTCAAAGACCAAGCATATTTCTATTAAGTATCACTACTTAAGAGAACAAGTACAAGAGAAGCAAGTCAAAATGGAATTTGTTATATCAAAGAAGCAACTTGCTGATATTTTACCAAGCCTCTATTGAAGGAAACTTTTGAATACTTAAGGACTAGACTTGGGGTTCGTCCCCTATCTACTAGTCACTAATGTGATCTGGAGGTTGCATCAGCCTAATCTTATCATAAGATCATTCATGTTGATGCAACATAGCTCACACTTTGGATTATGTCTAAGGTTGTGAAAGCTTTGAGGAACTAGAACAAAGAATTGGTATATCAGTATACCGAGATAAATAGTCTGCACCGAACAATAGAGAGTCACTTGGCTATCACAGACCTGTATGTTTTATATTTTTCTTTGGAATTGTTGTCAAAGGGAGAGATAAACAATATGATGAACATATCAAGATCACATCTATCTAAGGGAGAGATAATCTAAGAAAGTTAGGGAGAGTTTTGAAGATTTGTTCCTGAGAATAGAAGGAATCTAAGAGTTGAAAAGATCAAATCTGTAGAGGAAAGTTTTCACTTGTAATGCTATCATATAACGTAGTGATTAAACATATTAAAATATCAAGCTAGGGAGAGCTTACCGAGCTACAACATTTACATATATAGTTGTAGAATACATGTTTGGTATGTGCATGACATATTTCATATTGCTTATGTTGCCATCAATGCCAAAGGGAGAGATTGATGAACTACAACTGATTGAATACCTGAATGACTTGAAGATCAATGATTAGAGATCACCGAGTACTGAAATGATATGTAAGCTAATTAAATCAGTCATTATGTTGTCATTGATGTCAACTAGTTTGACAGTACTTATCATGTTAGTTACATATATCTAAACATCTGTAAAGAGGAAAGAAAAGATGAATAACTATGATATCTACATAGAGGAAGATGGATACTACAGATGAGGATAAGGAATACTTTGGGTAACTTATTGCTGAGTCTATGACTTCATGTTGTTGACTTGATTATGTTGCATAAATCTATTATGGAGAAGGAAGCAAAATGTACAAGGCAATGTGGTCGGTAAATGAAGCACTTCAGTATACACCGAGATAGTGTTGTGTATACTGAGCAACAGTATTAATCGAGCTTGTGTTTGTTGACACATTTCTTTGTTAACCGACTATGGATGAAAGTATTAAATGCTTAAGTTTAGCTAACATAAATTGATGAGCTGGAAATTGTTATGATTTCAAGATTGAGGATAAAGTTTGTTATAAGATCCATGGTTGATAAAATTTGGAGAAGATCTAAAGGATGGAATTGAAACGTGTTACTGACACAACTGCCAAGGAAGATTTAAGAGGCAAAATCTATGAAGGAGATTAAGCGAAAAAATCTGATGGTTGATATGAAAATGGTTTATCTGTCTATATAAGAGATATGAGTTTCTTTATTGAAACATTTTGGAAGAAAGAAGACTGCAGAGATTTCACATGAATATATTTTCATGCATGCCTGATCAGACTGGTTGAAGGAGAACCGAACTACAGAACATCACCGAGTGTCAGAGAGTTATTACCGAGGGACATTAAGTTAATGAATGTTGATGAAGTGAATTGATATATTGATTAGAGGATTTGTATGGGCTTAGAATAGATCTGAACATTTGCAAGATAAGTTGTATTATAATCAGATCAACTACTGTTTCAGTTTAACCATTGATGCAGAAAAATCTCTTAACCAAGTGGACTTCACTGTCTTATGTTATGCCCCATGTCATTCAATGAATGTACATTGTTATCCTATCAACCTCATAGTGAATGTTGGTTGAACGATAAATCATTGTGTTATGTGTTTATGTGATGATTTCTTTATTGTCATACTTTACATACTGCATATTTGATTTGATCGGTAATTAATGTGAGTTAGTTAACTGGTAATCGGTAAAGGCACAAACAGTTTAAGAGTTTTTGTTACCGAGCTACATAATTTGCTGAATTTGTTTTTATTGTTACATCTTGAGATTTGGGACTATAGGATAATTGATCTAAATGATTCACCCCCTCTCAGTTATTCTAACAATTCTCTCATTATATGACATATATTGTATTTATTATTGACTGTCTGGAACTTGGAAATAGGGTTATTCTATATTAGAGACACATGGGATCAGATATTACAAATAACATGCCATCCCTCAAGTATGATATTTTTGGGTAAGTGAAGATTGAATGTGGTTCATGATATCTCAAATCATATTCCATTTCCATATAATAGTGCACAATCTCTTAATTAGTTGAACAAGATGCACAATTTTATACTCTTTTTGCTTGATGGATTTGCACAAACTAATCCCTCCTAAATCTAATAATTTAAGAATGGCACAATATAGCACCAAATGCACTTTAGAAGAAAAATGGTGGAGCATATGTGAGCATTCACCATAGTATATTGAACAATACTTTTAGGTTGAGTTAAAAAATGTTTACAAACCTTGAACAAATTGTAGATAATGAATAAAGTTCTAAAAATATAGGTTAAATAGATATTCTATTATTTTTCCTTCTGCACAATGTTTAAATAAATTGATATTAGGTAAAATAGATGTTAATTTGTTTTTCCTTTTGCATAATGTTTGAAGGAATTGATATTAGAACTTGATTATATTATTTTAAAATTGTAAACAATAGATACAATCTATCTCTAAATGCTCAATGATGTGTCTAAGATATTTGAGTATAAAAAGCATATTGTACAAATAGTTTTGAGTGCTCATAGAAAGTGCTTAGAAATATTAATATGTAAATGGAGAGTGAAGTTTGAAATGATTTTAAGAATGTAAGATGTAAATTGATCTATTGTTTACTAAAATGATTTTTTTTTAATTTATGGGGAAAATTGCTCCTTATGGCCAAGGGGAAGGTCTATTAGCCATGGTCATTCTCCAAGGTTGGATGTCTTTGGTTTGAAAATAAATTCAAATTATTTGAAGATTTCATATCTAGTACTGAGTTTTGTATGTGACTTAAGAAGTGATTTTTTTTCGTTCACATTTTGCTAAGTACTCTACCCCTTTTGGGAGGAAATTTTGTTAGAATGTCTAGTTTATAGTTTGGCTTCTCTTAAGGCTGTAAAATAATATCAATATGTACTTATTATTTTTCGGTTTCATTATTTGATAAAGGTAGGATTTAATGAAGTAGACAATTAAATTTTTCAGATATAGTTGGATTAAAATGATCCTCATTATATTTGGCTAGGGGCAGTTTTTGGGCCAAAGATCATTTAGCAGTTCATTATGTTCATCTAACTTTGGATTCTTTCTTGTAGTCTTGAAAATTATTTATTTTGATTAATCTAATTTTAGATCATTCTTGCGGAAATAAGAACATTTGTTTTAGATGCTACATAATTAAATCTTTCATATACTTAAAAAATTGTTGGAAGACAACCAATAATAGAATGTGATGTTGACATATTTAAGTTGTCATTGGTAAAGTCTTTTGGCAAACATCTCACCGGTAGCACTGGTACATCACTAGTAGTCTTTAGTATGCACCGGTAGACCAAACATGTAAGTGGTGTACTTTGCTAGTCATGCTTATACTGATCTTATGAGACATATAGGGAAGGTATGACCAAATGGGTACAAGTTTATTACTGGTTGAGTGCATGATAATCTAAATCAGATTATATGGAGCAGTCTCAATTAAAACTAGATTATACAGAGCATTCACTATTGAAACTGAAGTTAGCTTTTTAATCGGAGTTAGCTTTGTTTCATCTACAGGTGTTTCATGGTAAACTCAAGATCATTATGAAAGTTTTGTCGCATGCATAATTTATGGGTGAGTTTACAGCTTGGTGGAACTATGAAAAGTCTTTTTAATAATATAATGTATTATAAATATAGGTCATAGGATACGCAAGAAGTGTTGTTGAATATTCAGAGTAGGAGAGATATATCTTTTGAGAGGAGCTACAATCACAAGAAGTAAAAGGTAGAGAAAGGTTCAACAACCAAGTAGAGGAAAGGGTAACAAGTATGATCTAATAAGATAGAATGTGTCATTACAAATCATTGCTTTAATATTGTGAAGCATATTCAAACCCCTTAATAAGGGTGAATCCTAATAGGTTCTTTGTATAAATCCCTTTATCTGGTAACATCTTTATTGGTGTTGAAAGTACTCTTACCAGGTGACTCCTAACAGGATCAAGATCCTAACAGGTCTTGTACCAAATCCCTTTATCGATTAGCACTCTTACCAATGCTTTGTAAGCCTTTAACTGGGCACCTTTATTACTATAGTAGTAAAGTTGTGGGCTCTTTCCCATCGTGGTTTTCTCCTTCTAACCAAGGGTTTCCATGTATATATATTGTGTTGACCTGTGTGTTTCTATTTCTGTTTATAAGTGTTGATTATATTCTTTTAATTCCGCAAGAATAAATTTATAAGGCTAAATTGGAATAGAAATTATATTTACTAATTCACCCCCCTCTCAGTAACTGGTAAGGATTAACATGCGATAGTAGTAGAATTGAAAGAGCCTTCCCCATTCTAATCTTGGGAACAAACATTCCTCCAACAAGTCATCTTGCTAGCTTTTCTTTTGGATTTAGAGCATACATTAGATAGATATCCCACATCAAAAAAGCTCTTACATTTCTCATTATCCAGAAATTGCTTCCAAATTTCCATTAGAATGTGTGCATTAGTTGAGGATTTTAGGGGAAATAAGTTATAACTCTAGCATTTAAATATCTACGTCTCATAACGTAGAGGCAGATTTGGCAATCTGACCCATATAAATAAAATATTGAATTTTCCATGAATGGATTGATTGCTTGGCCAATGATTGTTGAATTGAAAAATCAATGCCATCTTGAACCTCTTCCCCAAATTCTAGAATCAACATTTTTGTTGTAGCCTTAATCAGTTCATATTCCCCTTTCTTTTCTCTATACACTATAGATAGTTTCCCCACTTTTGCATCGGCCTTTGCAGTAGTGATAGGGAGCTTAATCTCTCTCATCACTATAGAGAAAAGGATCATACAAAAGGTAAACTCTCCATCTTCTTCCTCCATCCACAACCTACTTTTCTTGAAAACTCTCCAACTTCTATCTCCATATACCTGAAACAACCATTCACAACCTTTTTCTCTTCTTTCTCGCAACTCTTCCACAAAAGCTTCTATAATGTTCCCTTTGTAATCTCCAACACTAAGTTTATCTCCTATCAGAAAAAGCACAAAACTAGATAAGACAATTATATTTATCTGTATCTTTTAATTGGATTAAGTTGCTTGACTCTGTTAGTTAGTTAAATAAGCGAACGTGTCTTTAGTTAGTGAGGGAGCTTCTTTAGTTCTAAGCTTCTAGCCAATTTAACCCCTTTAATCAAGGGAGTTATTATTCATTTAGCTGGCTCTAATTGAAGGAATTAGCAAATAATTAATGCCACTATCCATCTGATTGATTTTTCATAATTGGTAATCACTGGAAGTTAGGTGAATTAAACAACACCCAAGAAAAAGATAAATCATCTTTTAAAATTATTAAACCCAAGAAGTCTACTGCAGCTACTAGAATGTCATGTTACCACTACTATAACAACTGCTTTAGGATGAAATCATCTTGGGTACAAAAACCCTTTGGGTGATTAAAGATTTAGAGCTATATGCTAGGTTATTTTTTGGTTAGATGTTTTGCTTACATGCCCTCTATTTGCATGTATGCATCTTGCAAAAATAATATAACTATATTACTATAGCTAGAGGCTTTCTGGGTGTGATAGCTTCCAACCCAATAATAGATCCTATTTACTCTCCTGCAAGCCAAATGGAATAGTGGTGATGCTCTGGTTAGGATAATTAGATGAAGTGGGATTCATTTGGATGCAAAATTAAACTAGAAAAATAAAACCTCCATAAATACATGTTATTTACAAATTATTCTCTATTTTATTTTGAAAGTTTTAAAATTGAAATTGTCATTGATAAGATAAGATAAGATAAATTTATTAATGTCCAACAAAAGACCAACAAGGATCTATTGGATAGGAATCATACAACCAAAATAGCAAGAAACCAACGAACCACCAAACAGGGGTCGGGGGAACATGCTAAAAGAACAAGGAACCAAACAAGAAGAAGTAGAGAACAAAGAACCAAGAACCACCAGGGCAAGGACTAGGGGTCCTTCCTAAGTGGAAAGAAATCCAACACAAAAGGATAGTGACCTAGAAGAATATGGGTATCGACCTATTGCCGTGATCTGCTGGTGGTCTACCGTTGATGGGTAGAAGCATTGTGAGATCTCATAGATCTAGAGTGATTGATGACAGAGGTACATGAGGGCCGCTTCACACCTTGAGTCAGGGGTGAGGGTGAGAATAAATTTGTAACGAGCTGCTTGATGGCCTACTTCTAGGGAAATAGAAGCTATAGGGTATGGTCATGGAGTCGTACTGTCTCCTGTAAATAGAGTGCCAGACATCTCTGGTCAGAGTAACAAAAGAAGGAAGTCAAGGAGCTGCATTCTCTGAATAAGCAATAGAATCTCCCTCTGATCTCATAGTATATAGGGTAGTGGAAAATGAAATGTACCTCTATATCAATCTCAGACAATGTGCATAAAAAACTAATGTGATCCTCTCTGTCAATGTGATGATCAGTCTACACTCGTAGGCAGTGAGAGCCGACTATGAAAGATCCCAACGCAATCTTAAGAGCATGGCACCTACATTGTGATAAATATCTAGGTCGAACGATGATCCCATCTTGAATGTGTAAGAAGTTCTCAGCATAAAAAGCCATCCTTGGACGTAAGCCCCCACTAGGGTTGGTCCAGGTCGAGATGATGTACTACCCGTAGACGTCAAGTCTGACATGCTCAGTCAACTCCTGTCTGGAGGGGAGAAGATGAGCTGGAGCATCCAAAGAAAATTGAAAGGGGGGTAGGTGATCAATATCAATCCTAATGGAACCCAAAAGAGAAGTGTCCTAAGCATACTAGCAATGAGCTCTAGGGGAGGTGTCAGATCTAGCCAACTCAACAAAAGAGCAATAGGCGAGGTAAGAGTATATACTCTGGTCATCCAAAGAGTTCGCGAAGTAATGTAGGCAGTGAAGAAACCAAACCAAGTTGAAGATGGATCTAAACCTAAAGGGATGAGCCCCAAACTTAGCCAGGATGATGCTGTGGGAGGTGGTACAATGACATTTGATGATACGCTGAAGGAGGAGAGTCTGTATATGCTCAATAGAGGCCCAGTCAGAATCAAGAAGAGATGGTCCCCAAACAACAGAGCCATAGAGTACATTAGGTCTAACCAGAGAATCCAAGAGGGATAACTTGGATGAGGTGTCTTGAAAGTGGTGTCTAAAGCACCATCTCTCGATCAAGATGAGGGAACCCATCCCTTTACTGATTCTGGACTAGATAGCAGGTCTAAAACTGAAGCGAGAACCAAAAAAATTAACCCTAAGGTCTATGTATGCGAAGGAAATCTTGATCTCCTATCACTGGAAGTAGAAGTGCAAATGTGAGGTCTTCAAGCAGTTGAAGACCATGAGCTACATCTTCCCCAGATTAACCACAAGTTGTCTCAAATCACAAAAGGAGGCCAAGATATCAAGAATTCTCTAGAGACCCTCAGGTGATGAGGCTAAGAGAATCACTTCATCAAAAGAAAGAAGAATGGAAAATAAGACCTGGTGTAAATAATAGCCATCACCTAGGAGAGATGAGTCTCTGATGAATCCCTTGAGCTCATCAATGTAGATGCCAAATAAGGTGGGGGAAAGAGGGCATCCCTATTTCACCCCAATAGTGCCCTAAATAGGGTCTGAGAAGCCATCTAGAGTCCTCAATCTGCCCTCAACATGCTGGTAAAGTCTCATAATGGTAGTCGAAATAATCTCAGATATCCCAATGTCTCCAAGTCTCTAAAAAAGGGCCACCTAGGGGATGAAATCAAACACCTTATGAAAGTTAATGAAGAAGCAATAGAATTTTACAGAGCGATAGTGAGCCTCCTCAATGATCACTTGTAGTGTCAAAATGTGGTCCATGGTTTGGTGATTTGCACAAAAATCAGTTTGACCTCTAGCCCTGCAGTCCAACTTGTCAAGTTGTGAAGAAAGAATAGTGTTCAATGTTGTGGCATAGAGTTTGGAAAAGGCATGCCTAATCATGATGGTTATGTAGTTGTTGGGGTCCGATATTGATCCAGTCTTGTGGATCAGATGAATCACATGTCTCAACCAAGCCTCAGGGAAGCCAATGCAAACTACTCTGTTAAAGAGTGTGGGAAGATGAGAGCCAAGCACCATGATACCAAGCTTAAGGATCTCTACTTGAAAACCATCCTCGTTGGCTGCTCTACTGCATCTCATAGATCTAATAGCCTCATGAATGCTAGATGTGGTGAAGATATGGTAGTGAGGGGGTGAGATGAGGTGGAGAGATGGCTGGCTTGGGATGTCATAGAGAGTGGAGGTGTGGGAGATGAGGGAGGCAAGGTCGATGGTAGAGGGTAGAGGGGGGTGCTGTGGGAATAAAGTATGCCAAAAGAGCTTAGGATCCTGGATAAGTGTGTTACACAAGGCTTTGCACTATGAAGCAATGAAAGAATATTTCTTCGTGTGAAGAAACTGACAGTAGGAGTAACAAAGATCAACAAAATATTAAGGGAGGGACTCAAAGGTCAAATGTAATCTATGGTGGAAAGCTTTACAGTCATCATCGAACCAACAGTTCATGGGGCAAGTGTTCTAACATTTAGATATGAAGATAGGGCGATGGGGGATGGAAAGGAAAGTCGACTCCCAAATGGCCTTGGTCAGTAGATCAAACATGGAGGTAACATGGCTACACTTAGAAAAGCTCATGGGGGAGAAGAGTTGACATAGGTGGAAGGTGAAAAGGTCACAATCCTCCTCAGTGTAGTGGAAGAAGAAAGGTTAGGGGCATGTCCCAAAATAGTCGGGAGGTTGGGAGGGTGAGGCAAGCGAAGGGGGGAGAAATAGAGCATAAGTCTCAACAAAGCATGATCAACCAAAGGAAGGCGGGAGATGGTGAAGCGACAGATAGAGGGGATACATGAGGCTATAGTGAACATGTAATCGACCACACTAGCACCATCACAATGAGGCCAACATGTGAAAAGCTTAGAACCTAGAAAGCAAGAAAGATCATTCAGAATGATCAGATCAGAAGACTCACAAAGCTAGAGGAGGTAGCAACCATAAGTGGATAACAGCCTGCTATAGTCCTCAGAGGTACGTTGAAGCCCAAGGATGGCTAGATCTAACTCAGAAGTAAAGGTCCAATCAGTGTCACGATCATGTATAGGTGACTGTAGCTCCTTAGTTTGAGCATTGAAATCTCCAAGGATGAGGATATTGCCTGAGGCACTGAATCTAGAGATGCCCTCCAGAAGATCCTGAAAAGGATCCCCATCCTCAACACTATGAATGGCATATGAAGAGGAGGCTAGTGGGAAGTAGAAAACCACGATGAAGATATCTCTCTGGTGATGACCAATGTGATGTACCCGGATCCACATGAATCTAGTAAATACATCTGAAAGGACTATAGAGGTAGCGTTGAAAAGGTTGTCCCAAATCAAAAAGGCCACACCACTGGAGCCTTGTACACCACCAAAAGTGAAAACCTCCTCTCTACATATAGATAACCACTGATAATTGATGAAACCCAAGAAGGGAGGTGCAGGACTCTCATGTGTCTCCATAACTGGCAAGATATCAGCAGATTTGACTGCATCCTGAAGAAGACCCAGTAATGACCAAAGAGAACCGTTACCATTCCAGCAGTTGAGGAGAAGTGAGCCAGAGGGGGGGGGGTGGCCCACCCCTTCTCAACTACCGGTGTGACCATCATTTGGCCTTAGTGTCCTGTCTCAGTTCCCACCGAGCAGGGGGAGAATCTCGAATAACTGCTCTAGGGTTCCTGACAACTGCCCATTAGAATTATTGAAATGTAATTAGAATCTTATAATGTGACTTATCTTTAAATGATTTGAACTTCTTGGACATTGGATATTGGAAAATCTTTGTAGTCTAGTATTTCTTTTCAGATCACCTTTTTTCAAATAATTTTTCCCCTTTTTTGGAAGAAATTTTGTTAGAATGTTTGGTGTATAGTTTGGCTTCTCCTAGTGGTTGTAACGTAATATCAAGATGTGACACTATGTTTTTATTATTAGATAAAGATAGGATACAATTAAGTAGACTGTTAGACATCAGTTTAATGATTTGTCATTGATGTCAAAAATATGACTATATATAAATCTGATGAGTTGTGTTTTGAGAGAATCTCTACAAAATCATATTGATTATTGTTGGAAGGTATATTGATTATCAAATTTCCTTAGCCAGTCTAACATTAATGTGGTTACATTGAACAAATGCAACACATATATATATACAGTAATTTGATAAATGTTTCTATAGTTGAGTAAATGATATTACGTTAGTGAAACCTCAAACATAGCATTTTCATTGAAGATGACACTCTTTGAATAATGATTTAGTTTTTCTACTGCACCATTTCTTTTATGGTGCTTTATCTCAAAAAACCTCAGTAGGAAGCCTTTTGCAACATATTGTGTTACCTCTATTGGCATTAGTTGAATAACCGATAACAATCGGTATATGGAAAAAGAGGTAATATCATTGATTGGAAAAAAGGTGTTGTCATTTAGAACTAAGGATACCAATGTTCAAACTATGAATCGAGGACAAACACAACTGACTATAGTAAGTGTGAGGAGAGACTGGTTTCAAAACTAGTGACACTGTGCTAATAAGAAGAGACTATATCTGTTACTAGTAATTCTCTCACTGATCATTAGAGAAACTAGTTACCAAGGGAGATACAATTGGTAACCAGTAACAGGAACTGAGGAAAGGATGCAACTGGTACAACCAGTGAAAGGGATGGTGATAGGTTAAAGCTCTTACCTGTGCACAACCTAAGGATCCTAACTGATCAAGTGATAATCAATCAAGTGAAGATTTCATCATGACTGATGAATCAGGGAAAGTCATAGTCGACAAAAAATTATATGACTCATTGACCAAGATTTGTTGCACAAAATCTAGGAGACTTTGAGTTATCAAGATGATCGATACAAGGCGCGATTGAAGGCTTTAATGCCAAAGTTTGTGGCATTAAAACATGGAGTTATCTATTATGAAGGAAAGATTTTAACATGCATCTGTCATTTCTTTCATAAATTAGATAAAGCATGGCATGCATTGGATGTTCTTTCAGAGAACTGATACTCCACTGGGTGATGAATCTGAAGTTGATCTTTAAATAGGTCATGCATGTAAAAAGAAAATAGGGCAAGAAGTCTATATCTTCCTTTGTCTGACAAGAATATAGTTTTCCCTCATTCTACCAAAGTAAAGAGTGAATCTGTACACTGAAGAAGCTAAGGTGAAGAGAGGAGAAGAAAGTAGAGAGTACAGAGAAGCACAACAATGAAGGAGAGCATATCTATAGAGACCGATGGTGAATCTCATTTGGATAGAACAACGATCTTATCAGCCTTAGCAAAGCCATCATCAAAAGATCAAACCCTCTATTGCTCTTTGATAATTACAATAGCGAAATCCTAGTATTTTGGGTGGAATTTAACAGGTCCCTTGTATTAAATCCCTTAACTAAGTGACATCTGTTTAGGTGTTCCAAGTCCTTTAACTAGGCAGGCTCTAACAGGCCTTATTGTATCAAATCCCTTAATCGGGTCGCATCTAATAGTGTGTTTGTAATCCTTTAATAGGGAAGGCTCCTTACAGGGTGCAGTTCAGAAGAGTGAAAAATTTGTGAGGTCTTCTCACACTGTGGTTTTCTCCCAATTTGGGTTTCCACGTGATAAATTTAGTCTTGCTTATTGTTGATGGTTTGATGCTATTTATGTGCTAGAATCTAGTATGCTTATAGTTGTAGTATATTATATCAGATTTGTTTTAAGTTTTAATAGATGTTGATTCACCCCTCCCCTCTCAACATGGGTTGGGACCATCAATTGGTATTAGAGTTAAGTTTCCTTTCTTTGGTTCTTAACCACAATAAGAAAAAGATAAGATGATGAGAAAGGAAGGACCAAAGTTTTTTAAGGAAAACTTTACTTTGTGGTGCAGTAGAATGAAGCTGCACATGAAGACCACCAGAGATCAATACTGGAATCATGTAATCCATGATTACATTGAACCCACTAGTACCCTGACACCTGATGAACTGAAGATTAGGACATAACATACAACTGCAATGGATATGATAGCAAGCACACTAACTGATTATGTCTATGAAGAGATTGAAAATCTAGATACTGCTCACAAGATGTGGGCTAAGCTTTAAACAGTGTATGGTGATGACCCACATGTTCAAAGAGCTAAGGTAGAAAGCCTTAGAGGTAAATATGATGATATGAGAATGAACGAGGGAGAAGATATTGAGCAATATAACAACAAAATCAAAGAAGTGATGAACTCCATCAAAAGCGCTGGAGGAACACTGAGTGAAGAAGATGTGATAAGCAAAATACTGAGAACACTGAGGCCTCAATATGCTATCAAGATCTTAGCCATACAGGAGCTTAGATCAGTGACCACTGCTCAATTCACTCTTGACTCCCTAATTGGTAAGTTGAATGCATTTGAATTGAGCAATTTTGATAAAAGCCTACTCATGCAAGAAGCTACTTTTAAATCTTCTATCAATACCTCTTCCATCAAGAAAGGAAGAGAAACCAATAATAGCTCTACTGATAAGGTTGGAAGTTTTATTGAGAATCTTCTCTCTGAGGAAATGGATCAAGATGAGTTTGAAGCACTCATCCCTAGGAGATTTCCAAGAGGAAAAGGGAAGTACAAAGGTAAACTTCTACTAAAATGTTTCTCTTGCAATAAGATAGGACATATTGCTGCTAGATATCCAAATAATGAAAATAAAGAAAAGAGCAACCAATTCAAGAGAAAATGAAAGGAGTGCTACATTGCAGAAGGAGTGACAGACAATGAATCTAAAGACTCTAAAGATCAAGAAATTTCATTTGTTGCAATAAAAGAAGAAAGCCAAGTGATAAGTGAAATGACACTTATCTCAAGATCTCATCAGCATGATGACTATATCATTGATAGTGGATGCACTCACCACATGACTGGTGATAAGAACAAGTTCATCAACTTAAAGCTTAATGATGGTGGGTTGGTAACCTTTGGTAATAATTCTCCCTATGCTATCAAAGGTAAAGGTTCTATTGCACTTAGCAATGATGATATATGTGAGGATGTGTACTGGGTAGAAGGACTCAAGTATAACCTAATGAGTGTTGCTCAACTAAACAACATGGGATACCTATTGGAATTTGGGCAAGATTCTTATGTTGTCAAGAACCAATCAGGATCTCATGTTGCTACCGGTAGATAGAGTAAAGGGAACCTATTATATGTGGACTCAATGGAAGGAGCTTTCCTCAAAGCATCAGTCAAAAGAGAAACAAACAAGATCTATCTTATAACCAAAGAGGACAACAGTTGGTTGTGGCATAAGAGGCTTTGCCACATAAAATTTGACAGTATTGTCAAGGTGAGAAAGAAGAAGTCAGGTAGAGGACTTCCTAAGATTACAAAACCTGACAAAGGTATTTGTAAGGATTGTCAGTTAGGAAAGATGATAGGAACACGTTTTAGTACTAAATATTTTTCTGCTGAAAATGTTATGGATCTTGTACACACATATTTGTGTGGACCTATGAGAACAAAGAGATACTATGGAGATAGGTACTTCATGCTTTTTGTAGATGATTTCTCAAGAATGATGTGGACACTTTTTCTTAGAGAAAAATCAGAGGACTTTCACATGTTCAAAATCTAAAAGGATCGAGTGGAAAAGGAGATAGGTAAAAGCCTGAAGTGTCTGAGATTAGAAAGAGGAGGTGAATACACTTCTCAAGAGTTCACTCACTACTATGAGGAACATGGAATAAAAAGGCAGTTGTCTACACCAAGAACTCCTCAACCAAATGGAGTAGTAGAAAGAAGAAACATGACGTTGATTGAATGTGTGAGAACCCTAATGATTTAGAAGGATCTCCCCCATCACTTCTAGAGAGAAGCTATCAGAACTGTTGTTTACACACTGAACTGAGTTCAAGTCAAGAAAGGAACTAGAAATAATCCCTATGAACTATGGTTCGGTCACACTCCTATTGTAGGCTACTTTAGAATTTTTGGTAGTAAATGTTACATTAAAATAGATATGTATTCTGGCAAGTTTGAGCCAAAGAGTGATGAAGGCATATTTATGGGTTATTCTACCAAGAGTAAAGCCTACTAGTGTTTGAATAAGAGAACATGAAAAATAGTAGAAAGTATCAATTTGAAGGTTGATGTTCATATTTAGAACCAAGAGGGAAGATCGGTCATAATGAGAATGATAGTCTACAGGATCACAATGCTAGAAATCTTTTGGAATTCAATGAAATAACTACTGTAGATGAAAGAGAAGAGCATGAAAATAGACCTCTAGAGTAGGATGATGTACCTAAAGATGACATACCAACTCAAGAAGATGAACATGAAGTTGTTCATGACCATGTTGAATAAATTGCTCAACTAGAAGAATTTGACTGGGAAGATCGACTGGTTCTTCCAAGGTATGTCACATATCACTCAACTGATAACATTATTGGTGACAAACACGCTAATATCTTGACTAGGAAAAATGCTAGAAAAAATATCTGTTTACTTTCCTATATAGAGCCCAAAACCACCAGGGAGGCTCTGGAAGATGAAAACTAGGTCAAGGCCATGGAAGAAGAGATTGAACAAATAGAGAATAATGACACATGGATTCTTGTACCAAGACCACAGGACGAGAATGTCATTGGGACCAAGTGGGTCTATAGAAACAAATTGAATGAAGATGGAAAAGTGATAAGAAACAAAGCAAGGTTAGTCTGTAAGGGATACACACAGGAGGTTGGATTGGATTATGGTGAAAATTTTGCACTTGTGGCTAGACTAGAAGGATTGAGAATCCTACTTTCTTATGTTTCTCACAAAAATTTCAAAGTATACCAGATGGATGTAAAGTCTGCATTCCTAAATGGTATATTGGAGGAGGAAGTTTACATTGAACAACCAGAAGGCTTCTCTTCCACAGAGAAGAGTGGTATGGTATGCAAACTAAAGATAGTTCTTTATGAGCTAAAACAAGCCCCAAGAGCATGGTACGAAAGACTGCATTCATACCTTCTAACAATAGGATTCACAAGAACCGGAGATAACAACAATATGTATCTCAAGACTGGAAAAGAAGGGAACTTGATTGCTGAAATTTTTGTGGATGACATCATTTTTGGAGGAGATGACAATATGAGAAAAGCCTTTAATGAAGAGATGAAGAAATAATTTGAAATGTCCATGATAGGAGACATAAAATTCTTCATTGGACTACAAGTCCATCAACTAAAGGAAGGTATTTTTATTTCTCAGTCCAAGTATGTAAAAATTTTTTTTAAAACCTTTGGGCTAGAAGAATCCAAACTGGTTGGTACACCTATGATAACTAACCTCAAGTTATCAAAAGAAGATGATGCAAAAGAAGTAAATGAGACACTGTATCGATCTATGATAGGAAAATTGTAGTATGCAGTACATAGTAGACTAGACATAACACATGCAGTAGACATAGTAGCAAGATTCTTTGCAAATCCAAAAGAGACACACCTAATAGAAGTGAAGAGAATTTTTAGATACCTGAAGGGCACTGAAGAGTATGGCCTGTGGTTTCCTCAAAAGGGAAACTTCCAAATAAAGGTATTCACTGATGCAAATTAGGCTGACAATATTGATGAAAGAAAGAGCACAAGTGGTGGTGCATTCTTTCTTGGAGAAAGGATTGTGTCTTGGACAAGCAAGAAATAGAACTGTGTTTCACAGTACACAACGGAAGCTGAATATGTTGCTGCAGCAATCAATTACACACAAGTAATCTAGATCAAACAGATATTGGAAGGAATCCAATAACAGATACCTGAACTGATTGCAATTTACTATGAGACACTCATTCATATTTTGGCTTGACAAACCCTGACACTTTGAGGTAGGGCATTGGACCAGGTTAGGGTCTAGTGGGATTATTATGAAGAGGTCACAACTTCATGGGAGGATGCAACACAAATGAGATCATAGTTCCCTTACCTCTTTGATGAATTATAGGAGGAGGTTCATGCCTAGAGGGGGTGGATGTGAGACCTACCGGATAGTCATAGTTTTATTGATTTTTTTTCCATGCTTTCAGTGCTTATTTCATGGACATACTTAGACTATTGAGACACTTATGTATTTGAGGATCTATTGAATCCTATGTTATATGTTTGGTACCTGATTATGTAATTAGGGTACACTCGAGATGCATTATGTTTTGATTTAGTTTAGTTTTTGATGATGTCATTTATGATGTACTATGGTGTTAAATACTATTGTGATGGAAAATTGGTTTAGGAAACTGATGATATGTTAGTTAATTCATTCACAGACATAGTTTTATACCATGCAGAATTGATGATGTATTGTGTTTTATATCATGTTGTTTTGGACCTACTGATGTGTGCAATGAGTGTGCAGGAATAGTTGACCATGGATCTAAATTTGGGGACCCATTATTGGAACCTATGTTATATATCATGCATTCCAAGGTCCTCTTTGTATAAAGAAATGTGGACCTCATTGTATAGTCATTATTTCATGAATGTGGTTTGCACGTGTGTATTTAATTTAGTTAATGTGTATGTGATTTAGCCATGTCATTTGTTTTAAATTAAATTTGCCAAATTTGGCAATTGTTGCATAAGTGTTGGCATGGTTAGTAAATTATATTTTGGTTGAGTCAAGCCTTAACTAAGGGTTAACCATAGTGTAGTACCAAGTTACCATGGGTTGGAAAGTTTCTAGATAGTCAACCTTGACTTGAAATCCGTGGGTAAACTTTAGGTGGGGTTTAAGAGGGTCTTTTGGGCTCCCATGGGGTAACTAGAGTCAATTTTAGCTACCCAAGTTGGTACCCTAGGAGTTAGGGATCATTTTCAGCCCATTACGAGCTCTTAATCTCATTTATGACACCCCTAAAGTCTTCATTTCTAAGTTGTGCGAATTTGAAGAGTTGTGAGGTTTTAGTTAACCTCTCTCTTCTTCCCAAATTTGTATTCAAATCCATTTATGGAGAAGGAAGGAAAGTGGGAAGAAGGGAATGGAAGTTTCTTCCCCTCTTGTGATTGGTTCCTAGATTTTATGAGATTAGCCTATATAGGAAAATTTTTAGGGAAGGCTTGAGTGTTCACCCACTCTCTAGTTTTAGAGACCATTTCTGATTGGAAGGAGTTTAGGGAAGGCTTGTTTGGAAGGAGATCTAAAATTTCATAATTTCAACCTTGGCTTGGATTAAGGTTGGCCTCTTATAAATTTGTTGGTTTTCTTGCATGTATGTGAGCTTGGAGCTACATTAATGGAGTCCATGGCTTTTTTATGGTTTTTACCTAAAATTCTTGTTTTGCAAATTGTTGTTTTTTATTTATAAAATTATTTTGGAATGGGATTATTCAAGGGACACTCACCCTAGGGAGGGTAGAGTAACCTTGAAGAGGGTAGTAGGAATAGACCCAGGATTGTGCAGAGTCTCTCATGTGTGGAGGGATAAACATGGGGTTTCACGATACCCATGATGCCAAGTATGGCCTACGGACACCTGGGGGCATAAGGAGATTTAGACCACATCTTTTAAAGATGGTCTTTCCAAGTCCATGTGTGGCTTGTGAAAATTATATATTATACTGTGGCTTCTCCTCTTGATAGTCCACCTCTACCCCTGTTTCAAGAAGGTCTCTTGGAGGCCTTCCTCTTGTAAAACCCTGTTGGGAAATATCTCTTAAGTATTTTTATGTGATGAATGTTTCCTTCATGTTTGTGTTTATTGTTTGTACCTTATTCCTTATTGGATCCCCTAGCTCGGGGGTGGCCTTGTAAAGGCCTAGGTTGGGAGATGAGCATCTGTGGTAAACCTCGCTCTATCAGGTACCCAACTGGATGCAGGACTCGACATACTTGTGGAGCTAGAAAATTTGAATTTGTAAAACTTGTTGTAATTTTACGTTTCAAGTGTATGTTGAAATTGGAATCAGGGATTCCTTTGCAATTTAAACTTTGATTTTAATAATTCATTTGAAAAATTATTTATGGAAAATTAAGGATTTGGGGAAAATGGATTATTATGGCAATTGAAAATTTGAAGTTTCCATTTCTTCTTGATGTAGGAGTTATTCAAAATTTTAGAAATAAATAAATGAGAAATTTTTATGATATTTTGTGAAATAGAATTAATGGATTATTTTGGCATAAGTTTCCGATTACATATCTTTATAGATTCAAAAGTTTTATTATATTTTCATTAGTAATGTGTAACTTAGTAAACTATTAAATTTATATTAGTATGTTTTTCTTTGTTAATGCCAGTTTAAATAAATTTAATAAAGAGATATAATGGACAAATTTTATTTTGAAATTTAAAATTATACTTCAAATTTTTTTTGGAAATTTTTACCAAAAATTAAAATGCCTAAATTTAATTTCTAATTCATACAAGTTGTTTAGCCTCTAATGTCGATTGCAATGATGTATTTTAAAATAAAAAAAATTGGGCTATATGCCTGCTGTTTTGATATTTAGGTTTTTAAAAATTCACTAGCAAATAAAAAAATATTTGTTCCCTTATTCTATATATATATATATACATATTATAAAGTTTTTAAAACCCCTTTAAAAAAAAAAACCTGTTTCACAAAAGTGCAGAGCGCTACAAAAAATTTATGTGTTTCATGGGGGCTGAGGGTTTGGGAGCATGGTCAAAGCCACCCCTACACCCGACCTCCACTTCCCCTTCATTGGTAGCGGGTGACACTGGTCGGGCGGTGTCAACACCTGTACCACCACCGCCTTGGCAGTGGTGGGCGGGAGTGGTGCTCATGCCGAGCCACCACCTCCCCTCCCCTCCTTTCCCCGCGCGTGCTACAACATGTGGCCGCAGGGTATGGGCTTTATGCTTACCCAAAATTGGGTTTTATTTTTTGTTTAACTTATAGTTTTTATATATATATTAATTTAGTTAATATAAATGGGGTTTGATTATTATGTTAGGTAAATGATTTTTTTTATGTTATTAATTATGATTTGAACATTAATAATAATTGTTAGTTATAATTTTATTATTTAACCTTTTAATTAGGATAGTTGTATTTGATCAATTAGATAAGTTAATATGGATTTAAATAGGAAGTATTTTTAGTTTGTTTATTTAAATAAATTTAATTATAAATGTATGTTATAATAGAGTTGTATAGATGAAAGTTAGATTACTTTATTTTCTTTAATTAAGGTATAATTGATATGTTTATATCTTGTTTAGATAGATTCTTTTTCCTAAAAAGTGGAAATTATATTTAAATGGGTTTGTTTATTTAATGAATTCATTTATTTTAAGAGTTGATAATTTATTTAAATATACTCGTCTTAATGAAATTTAGATTGTTATTAGATGGATGTTTTGACTATAAGACATCATAAACATCTCCTAGTCACCGAGCCTCAAGTCTTTTGGACCTTAATGGTCATGTTGGTCATTCTAGTGCATGGTTGACTTTTGGTCAACCTTTAGCCAAACCTTGGGCAAGTGCCTCAGTTTGCATGCACATACCTCTCCTATATGTTTTAAACCTTAGTTAATTTTAGAAAGCTACTTTCGTGGATAGTTGACTTTTAGTCAACCCTTAGTCAAACCAGGGTCTAACACCTTAGTTTGTGTGCATGAACTTACCCTATCATGTTTTAACCTTGGTAGATCATCATTCATCATATTTGGGCATAGTTGACTTTTGGTCAACCCTCGGTCAAACCTAGGTCAAATGTCTCAATTTGCATGGCAAGTATTTCTAGATAAGTTTTGTTCCCTTTTAGCTTGGTTGTATGTATTTTGGTGTATGGTTGAATTTTGGTCAACTCTAGTTGACTTTAAGTCAACTATCTCGATTTGCATGCCGATCAAAGCTTGCAGTCTAGGGAAACCTGTAGCATAGTTTGGAGTTGTTCAATGAAGTTTAACTTTTGGTCAAACATGGTCAAACATGGTCAACCTTCTATGGTTTGACCCTTGGAGTGGTTTTAGACACTTCAATATTATCAGTCATCTATTTTCTCTCTGCACCATTTTGCGTGCACATAGAGTCTTGTACCAGTTAGTATTTCACTTCTTCATTGCGTATGTTGGTATGTTTGTAGTTGGTTAGTAGGTTTTAGAAAAAAAATTGTAGTTGTGTTTTGCTCAATTTGTTTTGGGCATGACAATAAATCATTACGGTATTTGGGAAGTCAAACTAAATTGAATCAAAGACATATGAAGTGGGTTGAGTACTTGCAAAACTTTACATTTGTGTTGAAGCATAGAAGCAGATTGTCAAACAAAGTTGCAGATGCATTGAGTAGAAGAAGATCTTTGTTGACTAAGATGAGAGTCGAGGTTCTTGGTTTTGATGGATTGAAGAATGTGTATAAAATTGGCCCTGATTTTGCAGAGGCTTGGAGAGAATGTAAGTCACCTATCACTGATCAACAAAGAAAGTGGGATGATTACTTCATTACGGAAGGTATGTTGTTCAAGGGAGTTCAGTTGTGTATACCTAGAGGTTCAATGAGGGACAATTTGATAAAAGAGAAACATAGTGCTGGTTTAGTAGGAGACTTTGGTATTGATAAGACATTGATTTTTCTTAAGGAGAAATACTTTTGGCCTCAGTTGTATAAGGATGTTCAAAAGTTTGTAAAGAGTTGTAGAATTTGTCAAGTTGCAAAAGGAGTAAGTCAAAATATTGGATTATATATGCCATTACCTATTCCTAATAGACCTTGGGAAGATATCAGTATGGATTTTGTTCTTGGCTTACCTAAGACCCAGAGAGGTAATGATTCTATATTTGTTGTAGTGGATAGATTTTCAAAAATGTCACATTTTATCCCCTATAAGAAGACCTCATATGTGGTTCATGTAGCAGACCTTATTTTAAGGAAATTATGATATTACATGGGTTACCTAGGAGTATTATCTCTATTTGGGATTGAAAATTTATTGGATACTTTTGGAGAACACTTTAGAAGAATTTGGGTATAGATTTGAAGTTTAGTTCTATCTTTCACCCACAAACAGAATCTCCCGATGTGCAGGAGAGATTTTAAGCAATTCAATGATTGATATAAGAGCCGACGTGTGCTCAAATTGGTCAACTAGGTTATAATCATGTGATGTAAAAGAGGTAGCGGCTTTGGATCTCTAGGTCATTGCATTTTTAGAAGAGAGGAAGATCTTTCTCCTTGCAGAGTGACCTTTCCCTAAGATTGAGTAACTGCATTAGAAGACTAATCTTGAATCTTTCTCTTGACCTTGATGACATTAATGGTATGATTAGAAGACTCAAGCATGTGTATCACATTGTCATTGTTAGAGTAGGTGTAACCCACCTTGTTGTCTTTTGCCTTAGATGATTCTCCTTTCTCATATTTGGGAAAAGGCTCTTTGAAGGCCTTATGGTCAATATTCATCTGTGGGGAGTCAAACACAATTATTTTGTTATTGGTCATATCCTAGATTAAGTGTTTAAGTTTCATGAAATCATTGGTCTTGTGGCCCTTATTACGATGGTAATTGCAATAGTGATTATCATTCCACCACTTAGGCTTTATCTCAAGATCATAAGGCTTTGAATTATCAAGCAATGTGATAATTTTGTTAGTCAGAAGGGTCTTTAAAACATTCTAAAATGACTCTCCAAGAGGAGTGAAGTCTCTCTTAGGCCTAGGGATCCATGACCTGTCTTTGTTATTCTCGGGTTTAGAGCTTGATTGAGTGTTCTTGTTAGCTTTCACTGCTTGAATACCAGTGGATAGGTTGAAAGTTGGCTCCTTTAGTTTGCTAGAGGTAGATACAAAGGTTGTTCCCATAATTCCATCATTAACAACATCCTTGGTTTTGGTCCAGAACTATGCTTCTCTTTTTTATGCTGATTATTGGAAGAAGACTTGTGCTCTTTATGTTGCAAGGTAATTTCCCCTTTCCACACAAGGACATATTTAATGTGAATAGATGTTTTGAAAAATTTTTCAAATGAGGCATGTGATTGTATTTGAAGTGCATAGTTCATTTCGAGAACCAAAGTGTTTATAAATATACCAATCTTCTCAGTCTCAAGAATTTGTCGCAGGTATCTAGCAAACATTCTCTGCCACCATTGAAGGAATGTAATGAAGGGATCTCCTACACATTGTTTTGTATTGCACAAGTTGAGCATGGTAACTAAATGAGAGATGTTGTAGGAGTACTATTGGATGAATTTTTGAACCAGTTCATCGAAGGTCTTAATACCAAAGGCCAACAAGGTGAACCAAATCATAGCTTGGCTACCGAGACTTCAAGGAAGAGTCTTATTAGATAGCTTTGTTCATGCATAAACTCTATGCTTAGAGCACAAAATTTGTGCACATGGTCTTGCAGATCTTTTTTGCCATCGCACTTTTCATATTTAGCGATCTCCACTTTGGATGGGAAAGGTGGTATGTAGAGATTTCTATCAAATAGAAAAGGACATATTGATTCAAGCAAGTATTTGTTAGAGGGATGGTCCTTATCCTTTTTGAGTTGTGAAATCTCATAGTACAGATCCTGAAGTTGTTTTCTAAGAGATGTGAGAGGAGAATCTTCTTATTTTTGCAATAAACCATCCACATCAAAGTAAGGGGGAAGCTTCATATGTTGGATATTGCTAATGCATTGGGGAGATTTTTGGATACATTTAATAGGTTTAATCACTATGTTGAGTGATGTTGGAATTACTGTTGTTGTCATTCATGTTTTTTCACTGATGTCAACATATGTTTCTATGAAGAGAACATGTTGGTTATTATAGTGTATAGATATTGTACGGATATTTCAGAACATGCGAAGTCAGTTGTGGGTACATGAAGGTGTTGTGATCTTATATTTAAGATTTCATGATGTAATATTGTATAGTGGTTGAGTTACAAAAGATTTACTGAAGACTAGTTACTGGACAGTGACAGTGGAAGTTGACAGACTAAGTCTCTGAGTTTTGGGTATATCTTATAGGTGATGAGGATTCAGTGTATGCGAGCTTAAGGGATGATAGATAGGGTACTGAAGAATGTTCTCTGATCTTAGCAAGGTATGAAAAGAAGGTTGATGTCAGCTATGGCGTGTGTTTTGGAGATGACCTATTTGGAAGCTGACTTTAGAGTTGTAGCGTGTATCATGAATGGCCAGCATGATTTATAAATGTTGGTCCTCAATTATTGAATTTTAATTGTTGTATACTTATTTTAGATACCATGTGTATCTTAGCAAGGATTTATGTAATTATTTGTATATTAGGAAAGCCTAATTGGCCGACCTGATCATTTATTTTGTAATAGGGTATATATGTAAGATCTTTTCTTTTGAAAAGATATGGTAGAATGGATGTGATGTAAATGAGGATTGTGGAAGTTGCGAGCTTGTGTCTACTGGATGTAGAGCAGGGGATAAATTATATACTTCATTGGAACTGATCAATCAAAGACAATTGCTATTGGACCATTCAAGATTGTGTATTTCCTTACATACACTTGTGTTGCAAACAATGAGTTCTGAAGGTGGACATAACCTTCTTTGGGCAGTGAGACTACCTTATTCTTCTTGACTCCTAATAGGGTCTGTCCTCTAACAAGGACTATGTATTGGAATGTTTTAATCAACTCCTAACAAGGCTAGATCTTCTAACAAGGATACTATACTCCCAGTACATCATTAGTGGGTGTTAATTCCCACTGGGGTTTTACCTTTAACAAGGTTTCCTCGATAAAAAATATTGTGTTATTGTGTTGGCATTCATTGTGTTCACTTGATTGGATATTGCTGCTATTCAAAGTTTAAAGTTTAATAATTTATCATATAACTGATTCACCCCCCCTCTCAGTTGTATTGTTGGACTATTATTCCTAACATCACACCCATAGAGGAAAGATGCATAAAATAGTGCTCCTTATCTTGAATCATGATGGCTTGCATCACCTTATGAAAATGTTTGTCTTCTTGGTATTTTTGGATTTCTTCTTGCATGGGGTCTTCATCCTCATAGGAGTCAGAATCATGCTTTTTGTGAGCTTCCCAATTATAGGTCAACATGTCAATTTGATCAAAATTCTCAGTGTGAGTAAAGGGTACTGATTGGTAAAAAAGATCATGGCACAAAGGTTCTTCATGAAAAGACGGTCTAGGGGTATCATAAGTAGCTTTTCATTTTAGATTAGATGTAGCCTTGTAGGAATGACTACGAGTTCTAATAGGAATGGAAGATGAGGTTGAAAAAATAATAGTAACAAGATTACTAAGCTAGTGTAAGAAGATCAAGGTTATGATAACTCTTGTCTCAAGGTTAAATAATAGATACATAGGCAGTTGAATAAGGTGCAAGGTATCAAGAATGAAGCTTGAATGCCTGCTAGGTGATACTTGAGACCAAGTTGATGTAGCCAAGAAAAATAAGTACAATGATGAACTATAATTGATTTAGAACCTGAATGAAGAATCCATGATTGAAGATCACTGAGGAGTTTTTGATTAGATATGTAAGATGATTAAATTAGTATTATGTTGTCATTGATGTCAACTAGCTTGACAATACTTATCTTGTAAGTTACTATACCGATACATCTGAAGAAAGGTGAAAGAGATGAAGAATAGAAATATCTACATGAGAAAGATGTATATGTTAGATGATGATAAGGAGTACACTGAGTAACTTGTTGATGAATCTATGACTTGATGATATTGACTTTATTATGTTGCATTCATCTATGATGAAGAATAGAGTTGAAAGACACAAAGCAGTGTTGTTGGTAAATGAAGCATTCCAATATACATTGACCAAGTGTAGTGTATACCAAGTGCAGTGTTAACCGAGCTTGTGTTCACCAACACATTTCTTTGTTAACCAAGCAGAACAAAAAGGAATTAAATGATTAGCTTAGCTGATAAATTGATGAGCTGGAAAGCATATGAAATCGAGGTAACAGATAAAGTTTGTTATGAAGATTGACGACTAACATAATTCAAGGAAGATCTAATGGAGGAGATTGAAATGTGTTACTGACACATCAACCGAAGAAGGTTAAAAGCGGGAAAATCAATGAATGAGATTAAGCGGCAAAATCTAATGGACAAAAAGAAAACAATTTACTCGTCTATATAAGAGACATTGGTTTCATTGTTGAAACTATGCTGGAGGAAGAAGATACTGTAGAATTATTGTGTGAACAAGTTTTCATGCATTCTGATCATACTGGTTAGTGAGAACCGAATTGCAAAACAATTACCAACCTACAGAGAGTAATTACCGACAGACAGTAAGTTTATATAGTATTGAATCTAAAGTGATATATTGATCAGAAAGATTTGTATGAGCTGAATATTGATCTGTAAATTGAAATTGAAGTTGTATCAAGGTAGATCATCTACTGTTACATATTTAACCATTGCACATAGTCAAATCTCTTAACCGAGTGGACTAAGAAAGTCTTTTTATGTTTCATTCATAGAGTGAACATTGTTATCTTGTCAAACCCAGAGTGAGTGCTGGTTGGACGATAACTTCTGGTCTAAAGTCCTCTAACAAGGTCACACCTAACAGTGTGTTTGTAACCTTTAACAGGGTTGGGTCTTCACTGACCTCACTTCATAAGAGTGAACATTTTTGGGTTGCTGGTCCCAGGTGGTTTTTCCCTTCACAGGGTTTCCACGTTAAATCTCTTGTGTTATGTGTTGATTGTGATATTTGTTTATTATCATACTTAGCATATTACATGTTAGATTTGATCGGTAACTGCTATAAGTTTTAGATTGATAATCGGTAAAAGCATAGATAGTCAAAGTATTTTATGTTTACTAAGTAGCAGAAGTTGAAGAATTTGTTTTGGATTATAATTTTTTTTTGGGACACTGGATAATTGATTCACCCCCCTCTCAGTTATTCTAACATACAAGGTACCTAGAATGAGACCTGAATGACTACTAAGTGGCACTTGTGACAAAATTTGAGCAAGGTTGAATTTTAAGGGCGATAGGATATCTTGAGACAATAGCTAGAGTACTTCTAAGATCTTAAAACAAGAGAAAAGAGAAATCAAATTACTAGCAAGGACTCAATAAATTTGAGAATTCCATTTTCAAATGAGTGACTATTGATCAAGACAACAAAAAATCCAAAAGGAACCTAGATAGTGAAAGATGCTGAAAGTTTGAGAACTTAATGTAGTTTTGGTGACCAGTCAAGCATAGGATTGTATGATGAAACTCAACAATGTATACAATGAAAATTAGCACTAGGTCCAATAATATGGTGAAGGTCAATCTTTTTGTACGATGGAAATCAATAGTGGGTACGATAAAGAACTCATATCGTACGATATGATGCTAAAGAAAATGATAGAAGGTAGGAAAAAGACAATTTTCCACTATTTTTGGGGAAATCTGACCAATCTAGACTGGTTTGGTTTCAAATCCATGATGAGTCTGAGTGTCCTTAAATCAGGTTTGATTTTTTTCAAGCAACAATAGCATAATTAAGAAAGAGTCTTCAAATAATCCACCAAAGGAAAAAGAGACTTTGGGGATACACGCACTTGTGAGGTCCTAGAGTGGGTTACAATATGTCAAGAGTGTAAAGTGTATGTTCCACAATAATTTTCACAGGTCTCAACACAATCAAAGACACATCAAGAAAAACTACCTAAGGTCAAGGCTAGCATCAAAATATTTTTCCACAACTTGGTATTCCTTCACCTCACACAAGGTTTTGTTGGATTTTCCAAGGATGACATCCAAGGGAATACATATGATGAGTAATATTAAGGTGATCTAGGTAAATTCCACTTGGATCAATCCTTGCACAAAGATTATGATAATTTCAGAAGTAAATTGGGTAGCTTCTAACCAAGAGTGTCTAGTAAGGGCATCTGTTTGCAACTATCACTTGTAGTGTCACTTAGTAGAATTAAGGCCTATAGACCTATAAGCGCTTTAAGTAAGGTAGTCTTGCAAGAAATATTGAGACCTTGCAAATGTACATATCACTCTCGCATGTGTTCTTCCAGTCAAATGAGTGACCCAACACAGTTAATAGTTATGTCCTTGTGGTTTTTGGCCAAAAAGGCATAAATTTTATAGTGGGTTGGATCAGATGGCTTTTCTTTGTCCCACTTGGGTCATTCCTGTGATATTTTTACCTCAACGGAAGACCCTCTAAAGGTAAAATTTAAAGAAAAGTAGATAAACTAATGAAGGTCTAGATTTATTATTTTTCACAAGGGAAAAGAACATACTCTCCTACTACATAGCTTCTCTGGAGCACATCAAGCACATATTCATTTACCAGAGACTCTTTGCAAGTGAAAAACTAAGTAGGTCAAGATTTCTGATTCAAACTCTAGGAGGTGAAGAGCATAATCTCCTACTACTTAACTAGTCACAAAAAAAGAATCCTGAACTAATTAAGCTAGATGCCTAGAAAATCAAATTTATGAAAGCAGAATGTTGATTTGTATCTCCAAGGCAACCTACAACACAAATAACTTTAGTAGTCCCAAAATATGTCTTTGGCAAGCATCCTACAACCACAAAGCATTAGTAGTCTCAAAATAAGGCCATGTAGATGACTTTGACAAGTGATTTCTCTCTCAAATACCTTGTAAAAACCTATTATTTTCTACAAAATAGAGTGTTAAAGCCAAGATGAAGCTGAATCAAGCATAAAAATCCTAAAATTCAAGAAACTAGACCCCTGAAAAAGCTCTCTATTTTTGATAAGACGGAACACAATTAACATCATATTATCGTACGATGAAACTCATAAAGCCATGTGATGAAAGCTAGAGTTCTTGTATCATATGATGAAACTCATAACTACATGCGATAAATCACCTTAAGCCATATTATCGTATGATAAAAATCACAACTACATGTGATGAAATAAGGTATCGTACAATAATCTATACTGTTGGGTGTGATATTTTTCATAATTTCAAAAAATGAACAAAAATATCCTACAAGAAATAGGACCAAAAACTGGTTTGAGCCCCACGATGGGCACCAAAAATGTGTGGTTAAATATTGTACTCAATTGTAAAGCAACCAACACTCAATAAACTATTAACTCAAGAATTTAGCTATTAAGGTTCATGTCAAATGAACAACTAAACCCTCAAAAGTGGCTTATTGCTTCCTAGTTGAAGCGAGTTTAATCCTTTTGTAAGCCTAGTTACAATATATCAATTTGATCTAGAATTCATTTACAAAAAGCATCATTAATACAATTCTCTTTACTCATCTTCGACTATCCCAATGTCAATTGTTCATATCTAATTAGTTCAATTAGACCAACATTTGTATTTAAACAGTACTGAGTGGCACAAAGCTCTAGGTTTAGACCATCACAACCCATGTTGGATAAATAATCACCAGTACAGTTACCTTCTCAGAGTATATGTGATAAATGACAACTTACAAAAGAATCGACGAGTCTCTATGTAGGACAAATGCCAATTATGAATTTTCCTATTAATGCACGCTTGAATAGTTAAGAGGGAGTCACCTTCAATATGAATATGATCAATGTTCATGGACTTTGCTAACACTAATCCCTCAAGTAAAGCCAATGCCTCTGCCACATTATTGGTCCCCGACAAGATAGAAGAAGATTTCACTACAATTAAGACCCATTATGATCTCTTAAACAAATACCAATACCCGATTTTTTCAGGTTGCCTCTCGAGGCCCCATCAAAGTTAAGCTTAACGACTCCAACCTCAGGGGGACACCATTTTAACTTTGACTTGTCTTGAGCCTTGGTGAGAGTTTTACTTAAAACTAACTAAGAGAAAGAAGTCCTAGGCTAGCCAAGAGCTAGATACAAACAAAAGTCAGATATCTATCATCCTAGAATTCTAGAGCCCCCATAATATACAAATGTATCATTCTATCCAATGGCTAGATTACAACAAATTATACAACAATATTTCAAAATACCAGTATAATAATCCAAAAATATGCAGGCTGCAGAGCCAAAAAAACCTCCCAATACAATAAACATAGATAGATTGTGACTTCAATCCTAACCCACAATGCCTCTTGCCTAGGAAAATCAAGTTTTATTTATTTTAAACACCTAATCACATTTTTATATAAGTTTAACATGATCAAGGTTTTAATTTTAGAACAATATCACAATGTTTTCATTTGTTTGTATTGAAACACATGAAAATTTGACATAGAGTATGACAAAAAAATATGAGAATTTTTTTCATGTTTTTAGAAAACCATTCATCAAGTCTATGTTGCTTGTTCAAGCCTTTGAGTTAGATGCCCAAGGAAAATCCAAGCCCAATGCTTGGTATTTCCCTAGGAAAACTATTTGGACTAATTTGCCAGTTTCAAGGTTTTTGGCCTAGCCTTCCACAATTGCATGATTGGATCTCTCGAAGATGGGAACCAAAATTAATAGGTACTGTTAACATCTTTCCAATGGAAAAAAGATTTTTCATTGCTAAATTTGATAATGTTGTGGATAGAGCTACGATCCTATGTGATTATTTCTTTTGCTGGGAGGATGTAATTTTTTTTCTCCTGGCCAAGCTGTGGCACCCTGATTTCAATCCTTCCAATGAAATCTTTAGTTCTATCCTTATATGGGTCAGGCTCCCCAATTTGCCCCTTCATTTTTGGCAGGATTCCGTCCTTGATGAAGTGGGTCAGAATTTGGGGGATTTCTTGATGATTGATAGTGATTCTGATAATATGTATCATTCTACTGTTGCTCGTATCTTGGTAGACATTAATACCTTGAAGGGCCTCCCAGCTTAAATTAAAATTGAATCATCCTTGGGACCTTGGATCCAACAGCTTGACTTCGAAGGCATTCATTTTAGATGTCATCAATATTTTAAGATTGGTCATATTTCTTCCCAATGTGGCTTCATTTCCAAGAAGAAGAAATCTTCTCCTTCTTGGTGGAAGGGTGCTTCTATCCAACATTACACTATCTTGAAAATCTCATCCCACCCTGAGATGGAGGCTGCTCTTGATACTAGAAATCCTCTACCTGCTAGTGAGAAGGTTGGATTATGTCCTGATATTAATGTTCTTGTAGGGGCTGCTAGCTCTATCCCTATCCCTGTTGCTGGAATTGAAGGGTCTGCTGGGGCTACTAGCTCTGTCCCTATCCCAGTTGCTGGACCTGATGGGTTTGCTAGGGTTGCTTATATCTTGGTAGACATTGATAGCTAGAAGGGCCTCCCAGCTAAAATTAAAATTGAATCATCCTTGGGACCTTGGATCCAACAACTTGACTTTGAAGGCATTCCTTTTAGATGTCTCAAATGTTTTAAGACCGGTCATATTTCTTCCCAATGTGGCTTCATTTCCAAGAAGAAGAAATATTCTCCTTCTTGGTGGAAGGGTGCTTCTACCCAACATTACACTGTCTTGAAAATCTCATCCCACCCTGAGATGGAGGTTGCTCCTGATACTAGCAATCCTCTACCTGTTGGTGAGAAGGTTGGATTATGTCCTGATATTAATGTTCTTGCAGGGGTTGCTGGCTCTGTCCCTATCCCGGTTGCTGGACCTGATGGGTCTACTGGGGTTGTTGGCTCTTTCCTTGTCTTGATTGTTGGACCTAAAATTTCTCTTTCTACGTTGGGTGATTCCAGATTTTTTTCTATTTCAGTGGGTGCTAGATTTTATGGAAAGGATGGTATTTTATTAGATGTTAGATCAGACATTACTACTCTATATCGTGATTGCCCTTTGGCTGGATCTAATGGCAGCCTTGCACTGGCTGTTTCTCTAGGTGACTCAACCTCACTTTTGGGAGTTGGTTCTCCATCTCTAGATTCATTGTGCTGGTAGAATAAGGCTACTAGTGTTGAAGAAGGCTGGATCACAGTTAAAGGCAAAAATTCTAAGAAATCCTCCCCGACTTTTGACATGACCCTTCGTTCTCATTTGAAGGGGAAAAAAAGATAGTTAGTGTATCTTTTGTTGTAGATTTCCAATGTTTTATCTTTTGTAGCGATGTGGGTGTTTCTTTGGCTGGGTTCTTTTGGGTGGTTTCATGGGGATGATGGCCTTTTGTTTTGGTTGATCTGTCATGTTTGGTGTACTCCTATTGCTATATCTTAAGATTATTCTTTGTAAAGGGTTTCAAGTCCCTTCAAAACCTATTTTTTCCATTAATCAGAACTATTTGGCATGAGCCAAATTAAAAAAAATGTAACTTTTACATATGGCATGCACCAAATATGGTGTACACCAAATGTAAAAGTTGTAATTTTTCAATTTGGAATGCACCAAATATAGCATGCACCAAATGGTTTTAATTGGCAATTTGCATCTCTCTCTCTCTCTCTCTCCCACTTTAATGATTTTTTTTTAATTCAATTCAAACTCAATCTCCTCAAGAATATATACATGAAACATAATATTTAAGTATAATATGGGTTTTTCCTTTCTTATACTTAAGTTATATTTCATTTATATATTATTAGGATGTTTGATAGTAGTTTTAGATCTCTAAGATTTATAATGTAGATTCTAGGCTTTAGAAGATCATATTAATTTTCAATCTTAGTCAATTTGAAGTAATCAACATGCTCCTATTAGTACTCTCTCTCTCTCTCTCTCCTTAAAACTATCCTTTTATGTTCTCCATGTTCAATTAATTTTGATAGCTTCACATATATGTTGCATCACATGATAGTGGAACTATCTTGAAACTATGTTCAAAGCTGTGAAAGATTAATCCAAGAGCTTGTTTGTGTGATATACCACTAATTCACCCCCTTCCCCCTCTCAATGGTATTATACTCCAACAAGTGGTATCAGAGCCAGAACCTTGAACAAATTTTAACCAACTTAAGGGCTCCTAGTAGAGGATTACTTACAATGGGAAATAGGAATAGGAATAAAAAGGAGAAACTAAAAAGTATAGAAGAAAAGATGTATAATATATAACTTGATGAATTTGTGGTAGATATGAATGAATCAAATATAGAAGAGTGTTTTAGTGACCCTGAAGGAGTTATTAATTTGGAAGGAGAACATGGTGTTTCTTTAGATGTGATCATGGATCTTAAAAGAGAAAATCAGAAACTCAAGGTTCAAATTGAAGAAAGAGAAAGTATTGAAGAGGAAAAGGGAGTCAAATTGAAAGAAAAAGAAGAAATTTGTAAAATTTTTGAGAATGAACTTGATTCTTTGAAAAAGAGTGCAGAGAAGAATTATCTGTTAAAAGATAGTTCTAACAATTTAGATAACATAAATCTGAAAACAAAGGTTGAGGAGACTAAGAGGATATTAGAATTCACAAAATCTTCCTTGGATGCTAGATTTTTTGAGTGTCATAAGCTTGAAGGAGAGGTTGTTTCTTTAAAGAAAGATCTTGAAGATCACAAGATTTAGTTAGACAAAAATAAAAGGTTTGAAAAAAGTATTATTGCACTAGATGATATGCTATGTAGGCAAAAATATTCAAGTGATCTTACTAGTTTAGGATATGAGATAGGACAAACCTCTTCAAGTGGAAAAGAGACAAAAAAATAAGTCTTTTTATTTGCAAATGAGAAAGGACAGAGTTTTAAGGTAAAAAATACTCCAAGGAAGAAAATAGATTTAAGCTATTTTGTTGATATCCATAAGACTAAAGATGCCAACAAAGATAGAATAAGAAATGATAGATCCACAAGATCTTTATTCACCAAACAACACCATTCAAAAAGGTATGATTATTCTCAATTTCAAGGTCATTGCTACCTTTGTCATATTTATGGACATAAAACAAGAGACTATAAAATTCATACAAGAAATGGTTTTGGATGGACTAATGATAAAAGTTCTTATAGTGTGTCAAATCAAAACTATAATATTATGTGTTATAACCATAATAGAGTTGGTCATTTAGCAAGAAATTATTGGATGTATGAAAGATATAATCATACAAGGATTGTCCATAGACATCCAAAAAGAAAATATCTTGCATGTGCTAATAATGATCAAGAAAGTAATACCTTGTGTTTTAGATGTAATAGTTTTGAGCATAAATCATAGTATTGAAAAAGGAATCTTGTGAAATTATTTGGATATAACAGAGTGGCGGGCACATTGGAAAATCAAAAGAAAGAACCTAGGAAGGTTAGGAGAAGAAAGAAAGTTCAGGATAAAAAAGAACCTAAACTTGTGCATTTTCCATAGAATTCATCCCCAAGTGCATAAAGAAACCCATGAACTTAGGTGAGATGATTATAGGCTTATATTTTAGCGCCTCAGAGAAGATAAGGTTGTTAAAATATTCTTTATGTTTTTATAATGTTTATTAATTGGTCTATCATATCGGCTTAATAGTTAAATGAACAATTGTTTATTGGTTAGCTTAGGAATATTTCAATTTGTGTTTCATGATAAATCATGTTAGTGGTTTTAGAGGTTTTACCCTAGGTCTCCTCTATGCATAATCATCTGTCTTTGACCAACATGGTTTAAAAGCTATCGTTGGACCTAGTCCAAGGTCTTGAGACAACTCAATGAGCATTGGATTCCAACCCAACTATGTAGTTGGGTGTCTTAGAACCCTTGGCAATGTGTTAAAGCTTCCACTTGTGCACAATTGCAAAGCGATCATTGTCCTTACCTTCTTTTTATTCACAACACTATGGTGTGCTATGCACAAGTTAAAGTTGTTATTTAAAAAATAAAAATTACATGCATGTTTTACCCTACTTTCCTAGTGTTCCTTGATTGTGCATTACATTCCAGCTTAATACTCTTTGTGTACCACTACCCCAACACCCTCCTTTAGATACAAAGCCCTCTCTCACCTTCAACCCATCAACCTCTAGCTTCATGGCTTCAAAGGGGAGTGATCCTACATCCATTTACTTTGTTTGATTTAGCATATCATAGTTCTTATTCTTTTCCATCTTTTTTATATTGTTTTATCATTCATCAATTTATCCATTATCAAATCTATCATATCTTGGTTTTCTGTGGAGGTGGAATCCCTAAACAAAGGTTTGAATTTGATAGGCCTCTAAAACAAAGAGCACAACATTTCTTGGGATTCTTCTACCTCCATTTGTGAGATTTCCTTCTTCTTCCTTGTTTAGAATAGTTATTTTACCTTATTATTTGCATTTACTATTAGCTAAGTGGTCTCATATCTCTTTAGTTGAGATCTTTGCACCTTGTCACTGCAAGATGCATGTGCATCGTGCTAGCATCCCAAATTTGTGGTCCCAAACTTGCACTAACATTTGAAATACTGTGTTAGCAAATTTTGTCAAGTGATCTTGATTAGTAGCGATTTTACTTTTAGTAGTTAAAATATTTTTAGCAATTCACAGTTTAGAGTTATTTCCACTTAAGTAATTTCCATTCACACTTAAATATTAGTTGATTAATTGATACCCTACCTCACTGGAGCACTAATTTAGTGAAGTGGCATACATACATATGGATGGATGTACGTTAATGTTATATAGCTCCAGTCGGATAATTACTATCAGAGTGATAGATCCATGATGGTCTACCCTTTATATATATATATATATATATATATATATATATATATATATATATATATATATATATATATATATATATATATATATGACATCTGAGGCATGAATCAATATATACAACAAAACATAATATTAGCAATCTCAAGTGTATACTCGGTTCTGCAAAATGATACATAGTAGAAAGAGATACTATCGTATCCAACATTACATCAAATCAGTTTAATATTTAGTAAATCAATATATATATATATATATATATATATATATATATATATATATATATATATATATATATATATATATATATATATATATATATAGAAGATTTTAAAAGGAATTATCAGTCTAAAATCTGATCTAAACTTCAACATGGTATCAGAGCCGATTTGAGATGTTGGCAAAATGGTCAACGCTCCCCTCAAGATTTGTGACATGGTTTAATAGCCTCATGTGTCTTCTATAAGTCTAGTGGTTGTATCGGGCATTAACAGGTCAATCTTT
>BSBK01010249.1:0-260000 GCA_027943335.1 Chamaecyparis obtusa | reverse complement strand
ACCACATTGCCCAAGGTAGATTTGACACTGTGTATAGGGGTTGTAGTTTTTATTTGAACTTGGGCCTTTGATCTTCGAGCTTGAAACCACATCAGCTAGGGCATATTCAGCACTGTGTATAGGGGTTGCAATTTTTATCTAGACTTGGGCCTCTGATCTTTGAGCTTGTTTTGTAAACTTGGCTTTTCCTCTCCTCATTAAATAGAAGCTCATTGAGGAAGGGATTATGTTATCTCCTCTGCATTTTGAGGGCACATCTTACTATGATAATCATTACTCCATGCTCTATTATGTTCATGGTATTGAGTTCATTTATTTGGATGATTTGATTATGGCATTAGCTATGTTAGTGAACTAGGGCATCATGTTAATGTGTGTTCATTGGATTCTCTGGTTACCCATGAGCTATGGCATCCATTTATACAAGCTAGAGTATCATTGATTATTTTCTATCAATTATATAGCACTAGTAAGTATTTCCCATCCCACAGAATCGTTATTAATATCAATATGAATAGACATGACTAGCATCGTTTCATTATTAGTTGTTTGGCATTGTTTCATTATCTTACACAATGATACAAATAACCACTAATTAGTGGTTATCATAACACATTAACAATATGTTACGATAACCATTAATTACTAGTTATTCCTGTGATCAAGCAATGGATGAAGTCGATCTTAACACTGACTGCATAATATATTTAATGTGACTACATAATATATCAACAGTGACTAGTTTATTACCCTATTCCAAAGCTCCCATTTTGGCACAGGTAGGGAGGATGTTGGAAAAGGTTGTGGAATTTAGCTTTACACCTACCATTTGCATTTGCTTGAAAATTTCTAGAGCCATTTCAAAAAATCCATTTTGTACATAGCCCATAATCATGATATTCCATGATACCACATGTCATTGATGCATTTTGTCAAAGAGTTCACGTGCCTCATCTATAGTTCCACATTTTTTATACATGTCTACCAGAGTAGTTGCAAGTACAACATCTGACAAAATTTCTTTCTCTTTTATGCTTTGATGGATGTCCAGACCCTCTTCCAAAACTCCCATTTTGGCATAGGCAGGGAGGATGCTGGCAAGGGTTCTGAAATTTGGCTTTAAATCAACCAATTGCATTTGTTTGAAAGTTTCTAAATCCTTTTCAAGGAATCCATTTTGTGCATACCCTACAATCATTGCAGTCCATGAAACCACATTTCATTGAGGCATTCTATTAAACAAATCATGGGCCTTGTCTATTCTTTCACATTTGTCATACATGTCTACCAAAGCATTTCCAACCATATTGTCTAACATAAAAGATTTTGAAGTTGCTAATCCCTACAATATACACTTGATTTTTAAGTGAAATTTATTATATTTATCATATAGTATAATTTTTATGCACTAAGTTTGCACCCTTGTTTCAAGTTCTCGTAGTCTTGATAACCTAGTATAACATGGGAATCATCTCCAGGTGTGGGACCTATGCTAACTGAGATGAGAACTCTAGGTTCTAGGCTAGTTAGTCTTGGATAATCACCTTAATTTTCTTCTTGACATGAAAAGTAAATCTTTGAGGGAAAGGGATAGAAGGAATGCATGGAAGGGGAATGACTTGAAAGAAAACTACCTACTAGGTGATACACCGAAATTAGGGGTTTGAATCTCAGTATATAGGATGAAATTAATGAACAACTTAGGTCTACAAGATCACAACTCATTAAATAGTTCTGCATAAATATTTCATAGAAGGGTTTGCAATAGAAAGAAGCTATTCAGGGAAAGAGAGAAACCTTCACAAATAATAGCATTCCTAAGTGTTTAGACACAATCTACAACCTGCAGACAAACATTCACCTCTGCAACTCAGTTTAGGAATGAGAAAAGATTGTTAGGGGGTTGTAGTATACCCACAAAAACATCTAAATCAGATCAAACATGATAACACACACAATTACAAAAAGTAAGAGGGATCAAGAACCCTAACTTTTTCATTCAAAACATACATATACTTCAATTCATTAAGAGATGATCAAAACAAGGAAGCATAGGGACATGAAGAATTGTCACAAAATACCTCTACAATGTTTGAATTATCAATGAAAGAGTACAACTCTAGAAGCCAGAGGGTAGAGAAAATGCAACAGATAACTCTTAAGAAAGATGAATTTCTTTTTTACAATTGTCTAACTCTGAGCTAGGAGTCAAAAAATAATATATACATCTCAACTACACATAGCTAGGAGTCAAAAAACCAAACTAGGGTTACATGGTTTTACAATACAATAATCAAATGCTAAAGGTACACTGATTACCATCATCAAAACTTTGAGAACACTAGAAATCAGATCAAATCTTCCTTTGTGTGTTGATCCCATTGTACTGAACTCGCCTGCAGACACAACAACCTTGACTAATTTACCCATCTGCAACTCCACTAAGCCATAAAGGATTCAAATCTGATCTGGAAGATATCTATATTTTTAATAATAACACTGGAAAAAGGTGGCACTGATCCATTTAGCACCTTTGACATGACACGGTACCCTACAACACTAGCCAATAGTAATCTCCATCACCTTCTCAACCATAACCATCCTAAAAATTTAATTCCTAAGCTAACCGACATCGTGCATGGCTAAAAAGATTGAAACCCTAACAAAAAACCTTCACAAGAATTTTGAATTTGAAATATAATGGCTAGCTAACTTTGTTTTAAAAAGTGATCGTAGATATCTAACATTTCTCGATAGATGGACAGCCTAGATTATCTTGACAATAGTTATAAAACCTTTTGAAAAGTCTTTGGCCCACCTCAATACACTTGGGCCAATGAAAATCGAGCATGTCGGCACACCTGGTAGTTTGGCCCCACCTTGAGCTTTCCTCTTTAAGTCATTCAGTGACTATGTGACCAAAGACCTTTTCCTAAGTCATGAAGAGCTTCTCATAACCCTGGTCTGGTTAAGTGATCACGCAAAGAAAATGGTCACTAAATTTCTATCTCCTTCGGCTAACCATGGTTAAGTCCAGTGAACAAGAGAGAACCCCTAGTCGCTGATTCACATAAACTTGCTAACCCTAGGCCCATTTTCCACTTGGCAATCTTTCATTCACCCTAACTTCCTCCTTAGAAAACACCTCAGCAAGCTCTGACAACAGACCCACTATAGCGCTAATTCCAATCCAATGATGGGCACATGATCTCATGTGCCTCAAATATTCCTTTCGATCATGCACCAGCTATAGATCATTTTAGAATTGAGACCCCATGACACATCAAACTGACAGGTGAGTCCCCGTCATCATGTAGCAGCCAATCATATGTGAGAACATCAGTGCCGGGTAGCATATCGGACCCACGATCCCCTGAGATTCTCATTGGATGGTTGTCACATGATCTCATAGGGTCAGAAGATTCCATGAGATCATACGACCATCATAGATCTTACTTCTTTTGACACATCTGCAGATCCTTGACATAGTCCCACTGACACATCCAAGTTGTCGTCTAGCCGACCAATAACGAACAAGCACGTCAGAAACTGAGGAACCACCTGATAGAACCTAGAGATAAAGTAAGATCAATGGTAGGTGCATGATCTCATGTGTCAAAAAATCTCCTTCAGATCATGCGCTAGCTATTAGATCATTGTCAACTGACAATCGCTAGGCCTGCACTGACATGGCACCAAATCACAAATCTTTAACCAATGAAAAGTGTACAACTCAGACTACGTGGCAGGACCTACTAACAAACAAACTTTGTAGATAGGAAAATTGATGATCATCGCAAGATCTAATGGAATCTTTGAGGCCATGAGATCATGAGACAACCGTCAGATCTAGAATCTTGACTTTAGCCACTAAGCAGAGACCACCAACTCAGATGGTAACCGCTCGCCAGATCGCTAAGTGTTAGGGTTAAGACCACCAGGAATAAGAGATTTGGCAATTGAAGGATTTAATTGGGCACATGCAGAATGAAAGTTTTAAGTGGCCAAAAAGGTAATGAAGAAATATAATAGGCCAAAGGGTTTTTTAGGGTTTTTTGCTTATAACGGCTACTTTTATGAATTTTTTTGACCTGTAGACCAGAGGGTTAAAAGGATTGCAGAGGCCAGAGGGTTTGCAACGAAGCCATGAGATTTTCAAGGATGCTTGGGAGGGTTAAAATAGGGACCTGGGGATAGATTTTAGCCAAATTTGTATAGAATAGGAAAATTAGGGTAATATTTTGGCAATTTTTGTTGGATGTCAGTCTGCTAGACATGGAAAACCAGTGGCCTTAAAACAATCCATTGGGCATGGGGTCATTACAGGGATACAAAACTTTGATAGATGGACATAACTTGTGCATAGGAACTTCTTGGAAAGAAATAAACTAACCTATAAAATAGGGAAAGAAACTAGAAAAACACATATTTACAAGAATTTATAGAGAGGGATTGACCTCAAAGCAAGGCTTCAAGTGGAAACCATTTACTGATATTGGTAATGCAACGCCTTCAAGATTTGATCGATGGAAAGCATTGGATCCCTTGCACTCTATTATAACAACCAGTCCACCCCAAAATGAATCAAATTTTGCATGTCTGCCAGGCTTGGATCTGAACTCATCCCACTTAAGGATTACATCCCCAACTTCAAAGCTTCTGACCTTGGCTCTTTTATCAAAATTTCTCTTTGTCTGATCCTAATGGAATTCCATGTCCTTCACGAACTTATCTCTAATTTCCTCCAACTCCATCAACTGAGCATATTTGATCTGCAAGGGATCCTCCTCTTTAAATAGGACATATTGAGTGGCCAAGTGCAGAGCTGGTAATTCAGTTAAAATGGACAACTTAGCCTCTCTATCATATACTATCACATACAGAGAATTCCCAATGATCTTCTTTGGAGTAATTATGTCTAGCCATAAGGCAGACCTCAGTTTGGTATGCAAATCCCTCTGATTGTCTTGTAGAGTCTTCTTGATTATCCTAATCAAGTTCTTATTAGTTGATTCTGCTAAGCCATTTCCCTGAGGCTAATAATTGGAGCTGGTATTCAGATAAATGTCATTCTTGACTGCCCACTTTGAGACTTTGAGGCCTGTGAATGCCAATGCATTATTTGAGATGATGGACTCTAGAGTGCCAAATCTATGGATTATATCATCATAAAAACTTAATACAACACTCTCATTTTCTTCCTTTAAAGAAATTACTTTTGTCCATTTGGTGAAGTAATCAGTTGCAGTGATTATCCATTTATGGTCTGCACTAGATGGAGGATTAATCATAACTATAAAGTCTATCCCCCATTTCATGAAAGGCTACTCTGTTCTGACTGGCTGTAGGGGCAAGGCTGCAAGCCTTTAATTTCCTACAAACATGGCACACTTGATGCATTTTCTCACATAATCATGGCTATCCTTAAAGATAGATGGCCAATGGTATCCAACCCTCATGATTTTAAAAGCAGTAGTCCTAGGAGAAAAATGACCACCAACAGGTCCATCATGAAACTCAAATAGGACATAGACAATCTTTTCTAAATCTATGCATCTCAAAAGGACACCATTATGATCATTTTTGAAAAGAACTTCATCTATCAACACAAAAGGAACAAATTGCAATCTATAATACCTCCTTTTTGCTGAATCCAAACCTGCAGGACATTGTCATGTCTTCAAGTAATTGATCATATTAGGCAACTAGCTTGTTGCCTTGGCTTGTCCTTTTGTAGAATACACCACCAGAGATGCATCGATTTTCTTTGATTTCTTTGAACTTTCATCCCCTACCAAATGTTCACAAAGACCTCTTCCTCTAACTAGCTTGGTGGTTTGGATATCAATGTCATATTCCATCACCTTGGTGATCTAACCAACTCTTTTCTCATTAAAGTCTTTAGAAAGAAAAAACTCTTTGACACTTGGATGAGTAACTTTTCAATGTACCTTTCTATGAGTCAACAAATACCTAAACCTTTTTAAGGCTCTTCACCACAACAAGTACATGTTTCTCTACAAAAGAGTATCTTTGTTCATACTCCTCTAAACCTTTGCTGAAGAAAGCAATGGGCTACTCCAATCCATCTAAATTTTCTTGGGTCAACATTACAGATATCACATCATGACCCCCATAAGGATAAAGGATAAAATCCTTACCAAAATTTGGGTTTAACAGGGTAGGATCTTCTGTTAAGGCCTCTTTGATAGCCTAGAAATTAGCTTTCCCTTCCTTAGTCTAGCTGAAAGTTGAACTCTTCTTCAACATGGTTGTCAATGGCTTTAGTAAATCTGCAATGTTAGGCAAGAACCTCCTAACAAAATTAATCTTTCCTATGAAAGATTGGAGAATTTTCTTATGATGTGGCAATGGTAGCTCCGAGATGGCTGCAATTCTCTTAGGATGTACTGTGGTCCCCTCTTTGGATACTACATATCCTAAAAAATTTCCTTCATGGACTGCAAACACACACTTCTTGGGATTAAGAGATATACCAAATTCTCTACACCTTTCAAATATCTTCCTCAAATGTTTGATATGATCTACTGCATGCTTTGAATAGACAATTATGTCATCCAAGTAGACCAACACAAACTTGTACATGAGGATTTTAAAGGCCATATCCATTGCCTTTTGAAATGTAGCACTTGCATTTGACAAACCAAAGGGCATCTTCTGATAGGCCATGGTTTCCCACTTGGTTGTAAATGCAATCTTGTATTGATCCTCTTCATTTACTAAGATCTTATTGTATCCTGAATAGCCATCCAATAATGAAAACCTCTCAGACCCAGAGACACATTGTATGATTTGTTCCATAGAGAGTAGTGGATGGCGGTCTTTTAGAGAAGCCCTGTTAAGATCCATGAAGTCAACACATAACCTTAGCTCCCCATTCTTCTTCCTGACAGGAACAAGGTTGGAAACCCAACTAGTATGTTTGATGGGGTAGATGATGCCACTCTCTATCAATTTGAGTACTTCTTTATTCATAAGTGGCTCAAGCTTAGGATTAATAGGCCTTTGCTTTTGTCTTACTAGTTTAGCATTAGGCTTCAATTCAATAGTGTGTTGAGCAAGAGCAGGATTAAAACCTTTGAGGTCCTCATACTACCATGCAAACACATCATTGAATTCTTTGAATAACTGAGTGTAAGCTTGCTCCTCCAATTCAATGTTTACCTTCCCAAATTGTAAGCTCTTACCTGGTTCCAACTCTAATTCAACACAATGTTCTTGTTACACTACCAGGCTAGCTTTTCTTTTCTTGACTTCATCATCCTTGTTGAAGACAATCTCTAACGTGACAAGACCTCTAGGCATCTTCTTAGACTTAAGTTGTATCACTTGGTCACCATAGTTTTGTGATAGCCTATCTTGATTATGTTCTGAAAAAACATCTTCTTCAAACAAGAATTGCAGAATTTGTTCATCATTGTTAAACACATGCCAATTGACATCATTATCAGGAATAGAGGGTCTGACAATCATTTTCATATGCTATTGGTCTATTTCTTTTGAAACACTATACTCAGATCCAACGGCAGCTAACCTATCTGCATTTTGATTTAGTTTCCTAGGGATAGCAACAATATTGAAAGCACAAAAATCTTCAATTGCATCCCAAACACTATGTTTGTATGCTTTCAAAGTGTCATTCTTGGTTTCACTTATCCCTCTTACTTGGTTGACAACTAACTCACTGTCACCATAAAATTTTAAGACCTTGAGGCCTCTCTTTCTTGCCCATTCTAGCCCATTGACTGGACTTTCATATTCTGCAGTATTGCTAGTGCAGGAGAAACTAAATCTAAAGGCAATATAATACCTTTCTTCTTTAAGAGACACTGACATAGCATCACCACTAGAACCATGTCTACTTCTAGCTCCATCAAAGAAAAGTTCCCAAACCTGCTTGCTCTAATCCTCTGAATCAGTGTCTTCTTTGAGAAGGCTTGGCTTTATGGATCCACTTTCTTGTATCAAATAAATTCCCAAACCAAAATCCCAGATAAGATTTTCTTGGGCCTTTGAAGCTCTTTCATCTAGGAAAATATCAGGGATATTTTCTATCTTGGTGCTTGCTTCACTAATGGCTTGGAAGTCATTATCATCAAATATGGGGCAATTTACATTAATGGTAGTGGACACATATGGTTCTATATGGTGTGTTGCCAATGGTTCTGATTTAATGGTGACCTCGGTACCATATCTTGTATTAAAAAGCATGTGAGACTAGTTAGAAGATAGGTAGCCTCCTATCTTTGCTATCAATTCCCTTGACAAACATATGGCAAATAAAGCAGGGAGATCTATGATGTATATATCAAGGAGGATGGAAAAATTAGGACTAGCATGAAGGATTAGGCTGGTATCCTTAGCTACACCTATAGTATTGATCGAGGATCCATCAAGTTGTGTAACCTTCTTTTGGAAGGGTTCATATTTTAGTCCTAATTGGTCAGCTACTTTCTTGGGCATCACATTGCTAGTAGCTCCACTATCTACCATATAATTATGTACTAAATATTTTCCAATGATTAAAGATACATAAAAGAGAGGTGGTTTTGAATTCCTACCTTGCATGATATTGGCCTTGGGGTTGCTACTTGGAGCCTCCTTTCCTTGATCAGTGTTAACCAACACTGGCTTTGCAGCTTCTTTTGTAGGTTGAGGAGTTGTTACTTCAGCCATGGCCTTCTTCAAAATTTTAGACTACCCCAGAATAGCCAGAGAGTCCCACATAGACATGGTGACATTCACCTTTTTCATGTTGTCTACATATTGAAAGGTATCACAGTGTGCACCTTTTTTTGTGCTTTCTCTATGATGGGCTCCACCTTTTTGGGAATTTGGCCTTCTTTGCTTGTGATGATAGGAACCTCCTTAGGTGTGATGGGATTAGCTTGATGTAGCGGCTCTATAAATGTAGTGGCTTTTTCATTGGGATCTACTCTCTCCATGTCTTGAGCTCTCCTTTTTGCTCTTGTATAGGCAACAAAAGCAACTTCATCATTGACTCCATTGAAGTCTGGTTGCTCCCAATTAAAGAGAGCAGTCTCATGCTCTTGTGATTCTTGTTGAGGCACTGGCCCACTAGATGAAGCCTCTAATTGAGCTTGTGAGGCATTTTGAACCATTAGAGCTTGGTTCATCCATCCATTTGAACATGTAGCCTAATTGTGAGGTTGATTATAAGGAAAACACCATTCATTATCCATAGCCACATTATTTTGACTAGGAACCATATCCCTCACTGGATTTGCAGAATTGAGAGGTGCAAGGTTATATGGTTGGAATGGTCTTTGATTAAAACTTTGCCTTTGTCCTAGATAACCTCCTTGGTATGGTGGCCTATTTTGCTAATAAGGTTGTCCTTGATTTTGATATTGCTAATTAGGACCTTAGCCTTGTGACTGAAAGGGTGGTCTGGTTCCTTGACCTTGTTTCTTCAAATTTGTAACCTCGTTAGTCAAGGTCTACAACAAATTTGTCATTTCTTGCTGACTACTCTGTTGGCTATTCTTTATTTCTTATAGCTCTTGAGAGAAACTTGTTCTCAACTCTTGACTATTGGTACTAGCCTAAGGTGCTAATATGGTGGGAATAGGGGTAAATGAGGGTACTTTTCTAGGTGCAATGGGTTGAAGGCTAGGAAAAATGGGCATGGGTGGCCTTCTAGCAATCATTCCTACTTTGATTAAATGATTTTCAGCCCTAAAAGCTATGTCAAAAGTTTGGGGGAGATAAGTACCACCCATAGATTGGATCATGATAGAAATTTGAGCATTAAAACTTTGTAAGTAATATAGAAAAGCATGGTCCACTAATGGTCTCATAGAAACTATAATTCTATTCCATGTTTTGAGGAATCTACTATTGTAATTATTACCCTAATTTTTCTATTCTATACAAATTTGGCTAAATCTATCCCCAGGTCCCTGGTTTAACCCCACCAAGCATCCCTAAAAATCTTGTGGCTTCATTTCAAACCCTCTGGCCTCTGCAATCCTTTTAAACCTATTGTCTGCAGGTCAAAAAATTCATAAAAGTAGCCATTATAAGAAAAAAAAACCCTAAAAACCCTTTTGGCCTATTATATTTCTTCATTACCTTTTTGGCCACTTAGAGCTTTCATTTTGCATGTGCACAATTAAATCCTTCAGTCACCAAATCTCTTATTCTTGGTGGTCTTAACCCTAACACTTAGCAATCTGGGGAGTGATTACCATTTGAGTTGGTGGTCTCTGCTTAGTGGCTAAAGTCAAGATTCTAGATCTGACAGTTGTCGCATGATCTCATGGCCTCAAAAGATTCCATGAGATCTTGCAATGATCGTCCATCTTCCTGTCTGCAAATTTTGTTTGTCATTGGGTCCTACCACATAGTCTATGTTGTAGACTTCTCATTGGTTAAAGACTTGTGATTCGACACCATGTTAGGGTGGGCCTAGCAGATGTCAGTCGACGATGATCTAACAACTGGCACATGATCTGAAGGAGCTTTTTTAACACATGAGATCATGCACCTGCCATTGATCTTACTTTATCTTTGGGCTCTGTCAGGTGGGTCCTCAGTTTCTGACGTGCTCGTTCATTATTGGTCGAGCATATGATAGCTTGGATGTGTTAGTGGGACTGTGTTAGGGATCTATAGATGTGTCAGAAAGTAAAAGATCTATAGTGGTTGTATGATCTCATAGAATCTTTTGACCCTATGAGATCATGCGACAACCATCTGATGAGAATCTCAGTGGGTCGTGGGTCCGATGTGCTACCTGGTGCTGATGTGATCGCATATGATTATCTTCTATAAGATGATGGGGACTCACTTGTCATTTGAATGTGTCATGGGGTCCCAGTTCTAAAAGGATCTACAATTGGCACATGATCGGAAGGAATATTTGAGGCACATGAGATCATGCACCTGTCGCTAGATTGGAATATGGTTTGCAGTGGGTTTGTTGTCAGAAAGGTCATCGAGGTGTTGCTGATAAAGTGGTTAGAATGAATAAAAGAATGCAACGTGGCTGATGTTAGTGGGCCCATGGGGTCAGGGGTTTCTAAAGAGTTTAAGGTGTGATAGGATCTCACGGCTATCGTTACACCATGGATCCAAGATGCTCGATTGTTAGCATCGCGGTGTAGTGATAGCCATTCGATGGTGTTCTCAAGGATGTGGGTCCAAGGTCTCCCCTGACATGCTGATTTGCTCACTTTCGATTGGCTACTGACTTCCATGGTGGTTTTGACTTGTCAGAAGGGTTTTTGAGGTTGTTTTATTAGTGTATCATGGTCGTTCATCTACTAGGAAGGTTATGCATCGATGATTGTGTTTTAATTTCTGACCTGCTAGCTGTTAACATTTAAATTTAAATTTCCTATGAAGGGTTTTGCAAGGGTTTCACTCTTTTTAGCCATGCACGATGTCAGTTAGCTCAGGAATTAAATTCTTAGGATAGTGGAGGCTGGAAGGATGATGATAGATGATCTGATAGTCAGTGCTATGGATTTCTTAGGGTACTGTGTCATGTTCTTGTGATGGAGAAGTATGAGAGTTGGTGCCACCTTTTGGCCAGTATTATTATTTAAGATTTAGGATCCAATTTGGAGCCTTCATGACTTAGTAGAGTTGTAGGTGGGTAGATGAGTCAAGGTTGATGTGTTTGTAGGTGAGTTTAGTACTGGATGGATACATGAAAAGGAAGATTTGATTTGATTGTCGGTGTTCTTAAAATTTGATGATGGGTCATCAGTATAGCTAGGGTTTGATTATTATATTGTAAAACTATGTAACCCTAGTTAGGTTAGGTTTTGCTCCTGCTTGCTTAGAGGAGATGTATATATTGTTTTTTTGGATCTTTCGAGCTTATATTTGGACAATTGTAAAAGAAATTCACCTTTCTTAAGGGTCATCTATGGCATTTTCTTTGTCCTCTGGCTCCTCCAGTTGTAAATATTTCATTCATGATTCAGATATTGTAGAGGTATTTTGTGACATCTTCTCTATCCCTATGCTTCCTTGTCTGAATTCTCTCTTATTGAATTGAAGTATTTGCATGTTTTTTAGTGGCATTTTAGGGTTCCTAATCCCTCTCTCTTTCTGCAATATTTTTGTATTCTTGTGGATGATTTTATGTGAATGCTTTTGTGCATATACTACAACCCCATAGTAATCTTGTCTGATTCCTATACCGAGTTGTAGAGGTGAATGTTTGTTTGCAGGTTGTAGATTGTGTCTAAACACTTAGGAATGCTATTTTTTGTGAAGGTTTCTCTCTTTCCCTGAATAGCCTCTTTCTATTGCTGACCCTTCTATGAAATATTTATGCAGGCCTATTTAGTGAGTTGTGATCTCCTAGACCTGAATTCTTCATTATTTTCATCCTCTATACTAAGATTCAAACCCTTCATTTCGGTGTATCACCTAGTAGGTAGTTTTTTTTCAAGTCATTTCCCTTTCAAGCATTCCTTCTATCCCTTTTCCCCTCAAGATTTACTTTTCCTATAAAGAAGCAAATTAAGGTGATTATCCAAGAGGAACCAGCCTAGAACCTAGAGGTCTCATCTTAGTTAGCAAAGGTCCCACAACCTGGAGATGATTCCCATGTTATACTAAGTTATCAAGACTATGAGAGCTTGAGACAACGGTGCAAACTTAGTGTATAACAATTCTGGCACACCTGGTGGGACTACAAAAGAAGTTCATTGTTCAAAAAGATTATGTCATCTCTGATATATAGATTGCATAATATAGACATTTAGAGGTTGTTCTAATAAGTATATCTGGCAACTCCATTGATTTCAAAGATCCAGGCCAACCTTATTTAAGGTTTATGAGAAAGATTGAGACTAGAAGCTCAAAGCCTACTAAATTTTTAGAGTTTCCCTCAAAAAGAGGCTACAAGGGAAGGTCAACTCAAAGAACATCCCCTACAAGGAGAGTTCAGTCTACACCACCTAATACTATAGAAAGGAGACCTTTCCCCTTTCAGTTCAAAAGAAGATGAAGGTCTTTAACTAGAAATCTAGAAGAGGACTAAGATCCATCAAATACAACTCACATAGTTGTTAATCTTCAAGTTACAACTCCTACAATGGCTAGACAGTTTGCTTTTGTACCTTTCAACCAGGGAAGCCCATTGACCTTTGTAGTGCATAATGATGTGCCCTTGGTGGCACTAAAGAGTGTACCTAATTTCACAGGTGAAGGGAAAACAACTACTTTTGAACACATAAGAGATGTGACCACCATCTGCAGCATTCACAACATAACCCAAGAAGATATGGCCACAAAGCTATTAGTAGCCTCTCCCAAAGGTAAGGCTCTTGAATGGTTTAGAACTCTAGCTGTTGGTTCTATTACTTCATGGGATGAGTTAGGAGATGCATTAAGTAAGAATTTTGAGGATAAATTAGATAACTTGTCTCTAGTTGAGCAGTTAACAACCATTAAAAGAGACCCTCAAGAACAAATGATAGATTACAATAGTAGATTCCTCAAAACATGGAATAGAATTCTAGTTTCTGTGAGACCATTAGCTGACCATGCTTTTCTATATCACTTACAAAGTTTGAATGGTCAAATTTTAGTCATGATCCAATCTATGGGTGGTACTTCGTGACCCCAAGCTTTTGACATAGTTGTTAGGGCTGAAAATTGTTTGATACAAGTAGGCATGATTTCTAGAAGGCCACCAATGCCCATTTTTCCTAACCTTCAACCCATATTCCAACCATATTAGCATCTTAGGCTAGTACTAGTGGCCAAGAGCTGAAGATAGGTTTCTCTCAGGAGTTGTAGGAGATAAAGAGTAGCCAAGCAACTAGCATGCAAGAAATGACAAACTTGTTGCAGACTTTGACTAAGGAGGTTACAAATTTGAAGAAGCAAGCTCAAGGAATCAGACCACCATACCAAGTAGGTTATCAAGGAAAAAGGAAAATTTTTAATCAGAGACCATTCCAACCATATAACCCTGCACCTCTCAATTCTGCAAATCCAGTGAGGGATATGGTTTCTAGTCAAAATAATATGGCTATGGATAATGAATGATGTTTTCCTTGTAATAAACCTCACAATCAGGCTACATTTTCAAATGGGTGGATGAACCAAGCTCTAATGGTTCAAAATGCCTCACAAGCTCAATCAGAGGCTTCATCTAGTGGGTCAGTGCCTCAGCAAGAATCACAAGAGCATGAGACTACTCTCTTTAATTGGGAGTAGCCAGACTTCAATGGAGTTAATGATGAAGTTTCTTTTGCTTCCTATACAAGAGAAAAAATGAGAGCTCAAGACATGGAGAGAGGAGATTCTAATGCCAAAGCCACTACATCTACAAAACCGCTGCAGCAAGCTAATCCCATCACACCTAAGGAGGTTCCTATCATCATAGGTAAAGAAGGCCAAATTCCAAAAAAGGTGGAGCCCACCATTGTAAAAACACAACAAAAGGTGCACACTGTGACACCTTTCAATATTGTAGACAACATGAAAAAAGTGAATGTTACCATGTCCATGTGGGACTCTTTGGCTATCCCAGGGCAGTCAGAAATCTTAAAGAAGGTGATAACTGAAGTAGCAACTCCTCAACCTACAAAAGAAGTTGCAAAGCCAGTGCTGGTTAACACTAATCAAGAAAAGGAGGCTCCAAGTAGCAACTCCAAGGCTAATATCATGCAAGGTAGGAATTCAAAACCCCCTCTCTTTTATGTATCTTTAATCATTGGAAAATCTTTAGTACATAATTGTATGGTAGACAGTGGAGCTACTAGCACTGTAATGCCCAAGAAATTAGCTGACCAATTAGGACTAAAATATGAGCCCTTCCAAAAGAAGGTCACACAACTTGATGGATCCTCAATCAATACTATAGGTGTGGCCAAGGATACCAGTCTGTTCCTTCATGCTAGTCCTAATTTTTCCATCCTCCTTGATATATATGTCATAGACCTCCCTACTTTGTTTGCCATATGTTTGTCAAGGGAGTTCACAGCCAAGATAGGAGGCTACCTATCTTTTGACTGGTCTCACATGCTATTTCATATAAGGTATGGGACCAAGGTCATCATTAAATTAGAACCATTGGCAGCACACCATATAGAGCCATATGTGTCCAATAGCATCAATGTAAACTACCCTATATTTGATGATAGTGACTCCCAAACCATTAGTGAAGCAAGCACAAAGATAGAACGTATCCCTGATATTTTTCTAGATGAAAGAGCTTCAGAGGCACAAGAAAATATTGTTTGGGATTTTGGTTTGGGAAGTTATTTGATACAAGAAAGTGGAGCCATAGAACCAAGCCTTCTCAAAGGAGACACTGATTTAGAGGATCAAAGCAATCAGGTTTGGGAACTTTTCTTTGATGGAGCTAGAAGTAGACATGGTTCTAGTGGTGGTGCTATGCTAGTGTCCCCAAAAGGAGAAATGTATTATACTACCTTTAGATTTAGTTTCTCCTTTACTAGCAACACTACAAAGTATGAAAGCCTTGGGAATGGACTATAGTGGGCTAGAAAAAGAGGGCTTAAGGCCTTAAAAGTTTATGGTGACAGTGAGTTAGTTGTCAGCCAAGTAAGAGGGATAAGTGCAACCAAGAATGACACTTTGAAAGCATACAAAAATAGAGTTTGGGATGCAATTGCAGATTTTCGTGCTTTCAATATTGTTGCTATCCCTAGGAAACTAAACCAAAATGCAGATAGGTTAGCTACTGTTGGATCTTAGTGTGACATTCCAAATGGCATTTCAAAAGAAATAGATCAACAACATATCAAAGTGATTGTTAGACACTATATTCCTAATAATGATGTCAATTGGTAGGTGTTTGACAATGATGAACAAATTCTACAGTTCTTGTTTGAAGATGATGTTTTTTCAGAGCATAATCAAGCTAGACTATCACAAAACTATGGTGATCAAGTGATACAAATCAAGTCCAATAAGATGCCTAGAGGTCTTGTCACCTTAGAGACTATCTTCAACAAGGATGATGAAGTTAAGAGAAGCAAATATGGCTTGGTGATTCAATAAGAACATTGTGTTGAATTAGAGTTGGAACTAGGTAGGAGCTTACAATTTGGAAAGGTAAACACTGATTTGGAAAGACAAGATTACACAAAAATTTTGAAAGAATTTAGTGATGTTTTTGCATGGCAGTATGAAGACCTCAAGGGTTTTGATCCAGCCCTTTCTCGGCACACTATTGAATTAGAACCAAATGCCAAACTAGTGAGGCAAAAACAAAGGCCTATTAATCCCAAGCTTGAGCCACTTATGCATAAAGAAGTGCTAAAATTGATAGAAAGTGGTATCATCTACCCCATCAAGCATACTAGTTGTGTTTCCAACCTTGTTCCAGTGAGGAAGAAGAATGGGGACCTAAGGTTATGTGTTGACTTTAGGGATCTTAACAGGGCTTCTTTAAAAGACCGCCATCCACTACCCTCCATGGAAAAAATCTTACAATGTGTCTCTGGGTCCGAAAGATTTTCATTATTGGATGGCTATTCAGGATATAATTAGATCCTGGTTAAAGAAGAGGATCAATATAAGACTACATTTACAACCAAGTGGGAAACCATGTCTTATCAAAAGATGCCCTTTGGTTTGTCAAATGCAGGCACTACATTTCAAAAGGCAATGGATATGGCCTTTAAAAGCCTCATGTACAAATTTGTACTGGTCTAGTTAGATGACATAACTATCTATTCAAAGCATGTAGTAGATCACATGAAACATCTGAGGAAGATTTTTGAAAGGTGTAGAGAGTTTGGGATATCACTTAATCCCAAGAAATGTGTGTTTGTAGTCTATGAAGGAAAATTGTTAGGATATGTAGTACCCAAAGAGGGGATCACAGTAGATCCTGAGAGAATTGCATTGATCTTAGAGCTACAATTGCCACATCATAAGAAAAGTCTTGAATCTTTCATAGTAAAGATTAATTTTGTTAGGAGGTTCTTGCCTAACATTGTAGATCTACTAAAGCCATTGATAGCCATGTTGAAGAAGAGTTCAACTTTCAGCTGGACTAAGGAAGGGAAAGCTAATTTCTAGGCTATCAAAGAGGCCTTAACAGAATCCCCTACCCTATTAAACCCAAATTTCAGTAAGGATTTTATCCTTTATGCTTATTGGGGTCATGATGCTATATCTGCAATGTTGACCCAAGAAAATTTAGATGGATTGGAGTAGCCTATTACTTTCTTTAGCAAATGTTTAGAAGAGTGTGAACAAAGATACTCTTTTGTACAAAAACATGTACTTGATGTGGTAAAGAGCCTTAAAAAGTTTAGATATTTATTGACCCATAGCAAGGTACACTTGAAGGTTACTCATCCAAGTGTCAAAGAATATTTTCTTTCCAAGGACCTTAATGAGAAAAGAGCTGGTTGGATCACCAAGGTGATGGAATATGACATTGATATCCAAACCACCAAGCTGGTTAGAGGAAGAGGTCTTTGCGAACATTTGGCAGGGGATGAAAGTTTGAAGAAATTAGAAAAAAGGGATGCATCTTTGGTTGTGCATTCTATAGAAGAACATGCCGAGGCATCTGGGTGGTTTCCTAACATGGTTGATTTTATGAAGATAGGATAGTGTCCTGCAGGTTTGGATTTAGCAAAAAGAAGGTATTATAGATTGCAATCGATTCCTTTTGTGCTCATAGATGAAGTTATTTTTAGAAAGGATCACAATGGTGTCCTTTTAAGATGCATAGATTCAGAAAAGATAGCTGATGTCCTATTTGAATTTCATGATGGACCTTTTGGAGGTCACTTCTCTCCTATGACGGTTGCTTTTAAAATCATGAGGGCTGGATACTATTGGCCATCTATCTTTAAGGATAGTCATGATTATGTAAAAAAATGCACAAATCTGCTATGTTTGTAGTAAAAGAAAGGCTTGTAGTCTTACCCCTACAGCTAGTCAGAATAGAGAAACCTTTCATGAAGTGGGGTATAGACTTCATTGGAATGATCAATCCTTCATCTAGTGCAGGCCATAAATGGATAATTATTGCAACAGATTACTTCACTAGATGGATAGAAGAAATTGCATTAAAAGAAGCCAATGAGAGTGTTGTATTATGTTTTTATGATGATTTAATTTATAGATTTGGCACTCTAGACTCCATAATATCAGATATTGCATTGGCATTCACATGCTTTAATGTCTCTGAATGGGTAGTCAAGAATGACATTTATCTAAATACCAGTTCAAATTACTACCCTCAGGGCAATGGTTTAGAAGAATCAACTAATAAGAACTTGATTAGGATAATCAAGAAGATTCTCCAAGATAATTAGAGGGATTGGCATACTAAACTAAGGTCTACCTTGTGGTTAGACAAAATTACCCCAAAGAAAATCATTGGTAATTCTCCTTACATGCTAGTATATGGTAAAGAGGCTAAGTTGTCCATCTTAATGGAATTACCAGCTTTGGACCTAGCTACACAATATGTCATGTTTGAAGAGGAGGATCCCTTGCAGATCATATATGCTTAGTTGATGGAGTTGGAGGAAATCAGAGATAAGTCCATGAAGGACATGGAATTCCATCAGGATTAGACAAAGAGAAATTTTGATAAAAGACCCAGGGTCAGAAGCTTTAAATTTGGGGATGTAGTCCTTAAGTGGGATGAGTTCAGATCCTGACCTGGCAAACATACCAAATTTGATTCATTTTGGGGTGGACCATTTGTTATAACAGAGTGCAAGGGATCCAATTCTTTCCAGCTATCAAATCTTGAAGGAGTTTCCTTTCCAATCTCAGTCAATGGAATCCACTTGAAGCCCTGCTTTGAGGTCAATCCCTCTCTCTAAATTCTTGTAAATATGTTTTTTTCTATTTTCTTTCCCTATTTTCTAGGTTAGTTTCCTGCTTTCCAAGAAGTGCCTATACACAAGTTCTGTCCCTCTGTCAAATTTTTGTGTTCCTATAATGACCCCATGCCCAATGGATTGTTTTAAGGCCACTGGTTTTCCATGTCTAGTAGGCTAACATTTAGCAGAAATCACCAAAATGTTACCCTAATTTTCCTATTCTATACAAATTTGGCTAACTCTATCCCCAGGTCCCTATTTCAACCTTGCCAAGCATCCCTAAAAATCTCATGGCTTCATTGCAAACCCTCTAGCCTCTGCAATCCTTTTAACCCTCTGGTCTGCAAGTCAAAAAAATCATAAAAGTAGCCGTTATAAGAAAAAAACCATAAAAAACCCTTTGGCCTGTTATATTTCTTCATTACCTTTTTGGCCACTTAAAGCTTTCATTCTTCATGTGTGCAATTAAATTCTTCAGTCGCCAAATCTCTTATTCCTGGCAATCTTAACCCTAACACTTAGTGATTTGGTGATCAGTTACCATTTGAGTTGGTGGTCTCTGCTTAGCGGCTAATGTCAAGGTTCTAGATCTGATGGTTTTCGTATGATCTCATGGCCTCAAAATATTCCATTAGATCTTGCGATGATCATTGATCTTCCTATCTTTGGAGTTTGTTTGTTAGTGGGTCCTGCCACGTAGTCCGAGTTGTACACTTCTCATTGGTTAAAGACTTGTGATTTGGTACCATGTTTGTGTGGGCCCAATGGTTGTCATTCGACAATGATCTAACAGCTAGCGCATGATTTGAAGGAGATTTTTTGACACATGAGATCATGCACCCCATCGTTGATCTTACTTTATCTCTGGGCTTTGTTGGGTCGGTCCTTGATTTCTGATATGCTCATTCATTATTGGTTGGCCAGATGATAGCTTGGATGTGTTAGTGGGACTGTGTCATGGATCTATAGATGTGTCAAAAAGGAAAATATTTATGGTGGTCATATGATCTCATAGAATCTTTTGACCCTATGAGATCATGCAACAAGCATCCGAATCTCAGTGGGTCGTGGGTCTGATGTGCTACCCGGTGCTAATGTGCTCACATATGATTGGCTGCTATATGATGATAGGGACTCACCTATCAGTCTGATGTGTCATGGGGTCCTAGTTCTAAAAGGATCTATAGCTAGCACATGATTAGAAGGAATATTTGAGGCACATGAGATCATGCACCCACCGTTAGATTGGAATCTAGTTTGCAGTGGGTCCATTGTCAGAAAGGTCACTGAGGCGTTGCTAATAAAGCAGTCAGAATGAATAAAAGAATGCAACATGGCTGATGTTAGTGGGCCCGTGGGGTCAGGGGTTTCTAAAGAGTTTAAGGTGTGGTAGGATCTCACAGCTTTCATTACACCATGGATCCAAGATGCTCGATCATTAGGATTGCAGTGTAGTGATAGCCATTTGATGGTGTTCTCAGGGATGTGGGTCTAAGGTCTCCCTTGACATGCTAATTTTCTCACTTTTAATTGGCTACTGACTTCCATGATGGCTTTGACTTGTCAGAAGGGTTTTTGAGGTTTTTTTCTTAGCATATCATGACCGTTCATCTACCAGGAAGGTTATGCATTGATGGTTATGTTTCAATTTCTGACCTGCTAGCTGTTAACATTTAAATTCAAATTTCCTGTGAAGGGTTTTGCTAGGGTTTCACTCTTTTCAGCCATGCATGACATTGATTAGCTTAGGAATTAAATTCTTAGGATAGTGGAGGTTGGAAGGATGATGATAAATGATCTAATAGTCAGTGCCATGGATTTTACAGGGTACTATGTTGTGTTCTTGCGCTGGAGAAGTATGAGAGTTAGCCCCACCCTTTGGCCAGTACTATTATTTAAGATTTAGGATTAGATTTGGAGCCTTCATGGCTTAGTGGAGTTGCAGGTGGGTAGATGAGTCAAGGTTGATGTGTTTGTAGGTGAGTTCAGTACCAGATGGATACACATAAAGGAAGATTTGATCTAATTGCCGGTGTTCTTAGAATTTGATGATGGGTCATCAGTATAGCTAGGGATTGATTATTGTATTGTTAAACCATGTAACCCTAATTAGGTTAGGTTTTTCTCCTGCTTTCTTAGAGGAGATTTATATATTATTTTTTGGGAGCTTTTGAGCTTAGATTTTGACAATTGTAAAATAAATTCACCTTTCCTAAGGGTCATCTATGGCATTTTCTCTATCCTCTGGCTCCTACAGTTGTAAATCTTTCATTGATGATTTAGATATTGCAGAGGTATTTTGTGACATCTTCTCTATCCCTATGCTTCCTTGTCTGAATTCTCTCTTATTGAATTGAAGTATTTGCATGTTTTTCAGTGGCATTTTAGGGTTCCTGATCCCTCTCTTTCTACAATATTTGTGTATTCTTGTGGATGATTTGATGTGGATCCTTTTTTGGGTATACTAGAACCCCCTAGCAATCTTGTCTCATTCCTATACCAAGTTGTAGAGGTGAATGTTTGTCTGTAGGTTGTAGATTGTGTCTAAACACTTAGGAATGCTATTGTTTGTGAAGGTTTCTCTCTTTCCCTGAATAGCCTCTTTCTATTGCAGACCCTTCTATGAAATATTTATGTAGGCCTATTTAGTGAGTTGTGGTCTCCTAGACCTGAATTCTTCATTATTTTCATCCTCTATACTGAGATTCAAACCCTTCATTTCAGTGTATCATCTAGTAGGTAGTTTTCTTTCAAGTCATTTCCCTTTTAAGCATTCCATCTATCCCTTTTCCCCTCAAGATTTAATTTTCCTGTAAAGAAGCAAATTAACGTGATTATCCAAGAGGAACCAGCCTAGAACCTAGAGGTCTCATCTTAGTTAGCAAAGCTCCCACAACCTAGAGATGATTCCCATGTTATACTAAGTTATCAAGACTATGAGAGCTTGAGACAAGGGTGCAAAATTAGTGTATAATAGTAATCTATCATTTGTTCTTGAGGGTCTCTCTTAATGGTTGTTATCTGCTCAACCAGAGACAAGTTATCTGATTTATCCTCAAAATGCTTACTCAATGCATCCCCTAACTCATCCCATGAAGTAATGGAACCAAAAGTTAGAGTTCTAAACCATTCAAGAGCCTTACCTTTGAGAGAGGCTGCTAATAATTTGGTGGCTACATCTTCTTGAGTAATATTGTGTATGTTGCAGATGGTGGTCACATCTCTTATGTGTTCAAAAGAAATTGTCTTTCCTTCACCTATGAAATCAGGTACACTCTTTAGTGCCACCAAGGGAACATCATGATGTACAGCAAAAGCCAATGGACTCCCCTAGTTGAAAGGTGGAAAAGAAAATTGTTGAGCCATTGTAGGAGCTGGAATCTAAAGATTAACGACTATGTGAGCTGTATTTGATGCTAGATTTGAATCTTCTTCTAGATCTCTAGTTAGAGATCTACCTCTTCTTCTGAGATGAAAGGGTAAAGGTCTCCTTTCTGAAGTATCAGGAGGTGTTGATTGAAATCTCCTTGCAGGGGATGCTCTTTGAGTTAACCTTCCCTTGTAACTTCTTTTTGAGGGAAACTTTGCAAATTTGGTAGGCTTTGAGCTTCTAGTGTTAATCTTTCTCATAAACCTTAAACAAGGTTGGCCTTGATCTTTGAAATCAGTGGAGTCACCAGATATACTTGATAGAATGACTTCTAAAAGTCCATATTATGTGATCTGTATATCATAGATGACATAATCTTCAAACAATAATTTCTTTTGTTGTCCCACCAGGTGTGCCAAAATTGTTATACACTGGCACCAAGATGTGATATCCTTGAGCTTAAATCTGTATTGATAGTCCTTTTGTATTGAACTTCTTTAATCCTTTTGTAGATGAACCAACTAGAACACCTTTGGACTTCAATCTGATCTTTAGTGTCCCATCGGGCATGCTAGAATTTTTATACACTAAGTTTGCACCCTTGTTTCAAGCTCTCATAGTCTTGATAACCTAGTATAACATGGGAATTGTCTCTAGGTGTGGGACCTATGCTAACTGAGATGAGACCTATAGGTTCTAGGCTGGTTCCTCTTGGATAATCACCTTAATTTGATTCTTGACATGAAAAGTAAATCTTTGAGGGAAAGGGATAGAAGGAATGCATGGAAGGGGAATGGCTTGAAATAAAACTACCTACTAGGTGATACACCAAAATTAGGGGTTTCAATCTCAGTATAGAGGATGAAATTAATGAACAACTTAGGTCTAGGAGATCACAACTTGCTAAATAGGCCTGCATAAATATTTCATGGAAGGGTCTACAATAGAAAGAAGCAATTCAAGGAAAGAGAAACCTTCACAAACAATAGCATTCCTAAGTGTTTAGACACAATCTACAACCTACTGAAAAACATTCACCTCCACAACTCAGTATAGGAATGAGACAAGATTGTGAGGGGGTTGTAGTATACCCACAAAAACATCTAAATCAGATCAAACACAATAAGACACATAATTACAAAAAGTAAGAGGGATCAGGAACCCTAAGTTGTCATTCAAAACATACATATACTTCAATTCATTAAGAGATGATCCAAACAAGGAAGCATAGGGACATGAAGAATTGTCAAAAAATACCTCTACAATGTTTGAATTATCAATGAAAGAATACAACTGTAGAAGCTAGAGGGCAGAGAAAATGCCATAGATAACTCTTAAGAAAGATGAATTTATTTTTTACAATTTTCTAACTCTAAGCTCTAAAGCTCCAAAAAACAATATATACATCTCAACTGCACGTAGGCAGGAGTCAAAAAACCTAACTAGCATTACATGGTTTTACAATACAATAATCAAACCCTAACAGTACACTGATTACCATCATCAAAACTCTAAGAACACTGGCAATCAGATCAAATCTTCTTTTGCATGTTGATTCTATTGTACTGAACTCACTTGCAGACACAACAACCTTGACTCATCTACCCACCTGCAACTCCACTAAGCCATGAAGGCTTTAAATTTGATCTAGAAGATATCTATATTTTCAATAATAACACTAGCAAAAGGTGGAGCTGATCCATTTAGCACCTTCGACACAACATGGTACCCTACAACACTAGCCAATAGTCATCTCCATCACCTTCTCAACCATAACCATCTTGAAAATTTAATTCCTGAGCTAACCGACATCGTGCATAGCTGAAAAGAGTGAAACCCTAACAAAAAACCTTAAGAATTTTGAATTTGAAATATAATGGCTAGCCAATCATTTTAAAATGTGATCGTAGATATCTAATGTTTCTCGACAGATGGATGACCCAGATTATCCTGACAATAGTTATAAAACCTTTTGAAAAGTCCTTGGCCCACCTCGACACACTTGGGCCAATGAGAATCAAGCACGTTAGCACACCTGGAAATTTGGCCCCACCTTGAGCTTTCCTCTTTAAGTCATTCGGTGACTATGTGACTGAAGAGCTTTTCCTAAGTCACAAAGAGCTTATCATAACCTCGGTTTGGTTAAGCGATCACATGAACAAAATGGTCACTAAATTTCTAAGTTCTTTGGCTAACCCTGGTTAAGTCCAATGAACAAGAGAGAACCCCTAGTCGCTAATTCATGGAAACTTTCTAACCTTGGGCCCATTTTTCCTCTTGGAAATCTTTCATTCACCTCGACTGCCTCCTCAGCAAACACCTCAGTAAGCTCTGACAATGGACCCACTACAGTACTGATTCTAATCCAACAGTGGGTGTATGATCTCATGTGCCTTGAATATTCCTTCTGATCATGTGCCAGCCATAGATCCTTTTAGAACTAGGACCCCACGACACATCAGACTGACAGGTGAGTCCCCATCATCATATTGTAGCCAATCATATGTGATCACATCAGCACTGAGTAGCACATTAGACCCACGACCCATTGAGATTCTCATCAGATGGTTGTCGCATGATCTCATAGGGTCAGAAGATTCTATGGGATCATATGACCATCGTAGATCTTAGTTCTTCTGAAAAATCTACAGATCCATGACACGGTCCCACTGAAACATCCAAGCTATTGTCAGGCCAACCAATAATGAATGAGCATGTCAAAAACTGGGGACCCACCTGACAGAACTTGAAGATAAAGTAAGATCAATGATGGGCACATGATATCATGTGTCAGAAAAGCTCCATTAGATCATGTGCCAGTCGTTAGATCATCATCGACTGACAACCATTGGGCCTCCACCGACATGGCATCAAATCAAAACTCTTTAACCAATGAAAAGTGTACAACTCAGACTATGTGGCAAGACCTACTAACAAACAAACTCTGCAGATAGGAAGATCGACGATCGTCGCAAGATCTCATGGAATCTTTGAGACCATGAGATCATGCGACAACCATGAGATCTAGAATCTTGACTTTAGCCGCTAAGTAGAGACCACCAATTTAGATGGTAACCGCTTGCTAGATTGCTAAGTGTTAGGGTTAAGACTGCCAAGAATAAGAGATTTGGCAAATAAAGGATTTAACTGGGCACATGCAGAATGAAAGTTTTAAGTGGCTGAAAAGGTAATGAAGAAATATAATAGGCCAAAGGGGTTTTTATGGTTTTTTTCTTATAATGGCTACTTTATGAATTTTTTTGACCTACAGACCAGATGGTTAAAAGGATTGTAGAGGCCAGAGGGTTTGCAATGAAGCCATGAGATTTTCAGGGATGCTTGGCAGGGTTAAAATAGGGACCTAGGGATAGATTTTAACCAAATTTGTATAGAATAGGAAAATTAGGGTAACAATAATATTTGTTAATACTTACACCTTTAAAAATGACATTGATGGAAAATTAGGGTGCATAATAGAAGCCCAATTATTTGGAGTAGGAAATTGTGCTGAGTGGATTGCTATTTTTTTAAAAGATTGTTGACTATTCATTATTTATAGAAGTGTTGATTCTTTATATAAATATCTACACTTCTTAGAGGCAATAAAAATTTCTAATTCAAATCTTGATAATTCTTGTACCTCATATGAAGCCATCTTTCATGGGATTAAAACTTAGTGCTCCTCTTCAATATAGGTTGGGAACCCTCTGTGTTTTTGCATTGTTCTTTGATATGTTTGCTTCATCTTAATTCTTATATTTGTGGACCTCCATCTATTCTGTACCAAATAACTTAATATTGTGCTACTAGGTTTGTTTAATAAGTTAATTAGGATAATGATTTTTTTCCCCAAGAACCTAAACTAAACCTTTGTGATTGATACTTTTATTTAGTTTAGTGGCATCAATATTTTTTATATCCAATAGAGTCTTTGCATGTTATAATGTGCTCTCAAGATTTTTGTTTATGTGGGAGACAAGTTTTTAATTGCATTCACCAATTTTTCAGTACTATATCTGCCAAGTTTCATTCACAATGTTTCTGCCTCATACGAGTTCTTTTAAAATATGATTCTCTTATTTTCTAAATCACTATCAAGCTTGATAATGAAAATTTTCCTTTACTTATGATTCAATTTAGATCAGGGTCAATCTCGAATGGTCAATCGATGGATTCACACAATAGGTACAATCACCAAGGATTCTTCAATGTGCTTGAAACTATCAAATTCAATCTATGATTCAATTTCAACCTTCCTATTACTACACTGCTACAAACTTTTCTTCTTCTTATTGGTTAAATACATGGAAACTATCTACCTAGGGCATCAAATCTTGAAGCAATATGCCTCCTTCCACAATCTGAGAACTTATATTATTAAAGTGCATAACCTTGGCTTGCTTCTCACCCAATGGCATTGGAATCCAATGGGGAAACCACAAGTCAAGGTTCTTCCTTCATGACAGAGATGACTATAGATTTTCCCAAGTCAGTCTGTCGGTGAGGTTGGGTTCTTGTGTAGATAAACACCAAATTTAAAATACAACATTTGTAAAGTCTAGTTAAATGAACTCTAACAAGAACTGTGGATGCACAAATGAACCTGCAGTGACATTAAAAATCTCTAACCATTACATGATTGGGTTTTCTATGATAGTCAAGTCATGTGTTTAATTCATAATTGACTGTGTAAATGTAACTAAAACTTGAAATCAAATGATAGTCAAAACTAAGATGGATTCGAATAAACAATGCATACAATTCAAAATTGCCTCTATAGAATAAATTGTTCATTAATAGTAGATAAATGTGTTTTTCCCTATGATCTCATGATAATGGCCATATTCAAAAACTCTATAACATGATGGTTGTTCATTTTAAGAGAGATGGTTGTTCCATTGTTCTAAAAACTACACTTTGTTGTCCTTTTGACATGATAGCATTATATGTCAGAAACTTTGAGGTTCTCTTACGTTTTGTATGTCATGGCTTCACCTCTATGTAGCTAAATCTTACTCTGAAAATGATCTTCTTTTAGGAAACAATGAAAATCCTCTATGGGTTCATACTTATTATGACTTCCCATGGTGCACTATCATTACTTGTACACTGTATTTTACCAATACTTTTAAATTGCCACTTTCTTTGAAAATTAATGCCATATGTTGCTTACATTTTATTCAATTTCCATATTACTTACTCTCTTTAGTTGTATTAGGAACTTTGGCCTTAAGCATGTGTGATGCAAACCTAGATATAGATGGGCATTAATGCATTAATGCTCAATTGAATGCCTTAATGTAGCTCCCAGAGAAAAGCCATCTAGAAGCTTTAGAGGAAATAGTTTGTACTAGGTATGGAATCACCTCCACTAAAATGCCAAATTCTGATGTGTTATTATCTTCAATTGCAATTTTCTTTTGTAAAAATATATTGTATATCTTTACAGACTAGACAATGCGACTGTACAACTCCAGACTATATTGTCTATAATCTCTAATTTAGTAGTCTAGTAAGAAGATTTGTGTAAGTCCCAAAATAATAATAACTCCCAAAATACTTATCCTTTTCAATATTTCATGGTCTAGTGAGCATGATTTGTGTGTGTATTTTTAAATCTTGTATAATCTTATAATATATTTTTTTATTATCATATACAAGATACTACTAATGTTTGTATGTTTACATTTTGTATATTTAGTGCCTATGAAGAAATTCCACACCTGGCAATATTAACCCAGAACAAAATAATGAGACACTTGCTCGATTATGGTCTTAGTTCTAAGGAAAAGACGTTGAAAAATGTTATTGTCCTTGCAAAAAGTGTAAGGGCTTAAAGAATCAAATATTTCTAATTGGAACAACCTAGAGTCATTGTAGGCAATATGGTCACATTCAATGGGGGCATGATTTTCATTGAATGGTGAATGTGGATCTCTAATTGGAGGAACATGGATGTGTGAATATCCAAGCCGATGATAATGCTCCCATGGAAGAAGATGATCCTATAGCAGAGGACATGATTGAAGATGGTATTGGCATAGTTGATCAAGATGATCATGATGATGGTACTAGCGCATCTGATAATAATGATGAAGATGGTCTTGATATAGCAATAATTGAGAAGGCATATGAGCCCCTATACCAAGGCTCCCAAACAACTCTTCTCTCTACTACAGTTTTGTTGGTGAACTTCAAGGTTATGAATGGTTTAACCAATGTAGCAATGTCACGTATGCTAAGGTATGTCATTTTTGTCATCTTCAATGTTACCATACCATTATGATTCATTATATTAACAATTCATATTTATTGTTGTATGTTCATAGGTGATTTTTTCTTACCACCATCAAACATTTTGCCTCATTTGTATTGAGAATTATCTACCATTATGAATCAAATTAGAATGCAGTATAAGAGAATACACGCATGTCCCAATGATCACATTCTATGTCATAAACAACATGAATTTGCAATAGAATGCCCTCTTTGTCATACTAGTTGATATCGGTTAGATCAAATAACAAAAAAGGTGCCTCACAAGAGTCTTTGGTAAATTCCCCTTATTCTACATCTTCAATGATTATTCAGGTGCTCTAGATTGGCACAATTTATGGATTACCATGCATGGAATAGAAGTCAAGATGACATTATGCGAATGCCTATGGATGGCTCTACATTTAAAGACATATAAACAACATGGCCACACTTTAAAGAAGAGCCTCATAATCTCAAGATTTCAGTGGCTGCAGACGGTGTTAGTCCATTTGGACATATGAGATCTACTTACTCAGTGTGGCCTATTTTTGTTATTAATAATAACATTCCTCCTTGGATGTCTATAGAGAGGGAGCACATAATGTTCTCAATGACTATACCAGGTATTTTTTCATTTGATATTTATGTAAATTAATTAATAAACACCGCATCAAGATGGTCATAATAATTATGTAATGTTTTTGTTCATTCAGCTAGGTAAGTACCCTGTTAAAGATATGAACATGTATATTGAGCCCCTTATTGATGAGTTTTTTATTTTATGGAATGGGATCACTACGTATGACATCTCTAGACCAATAGGATAAAGAAAATTTCAATTCCATGCAATTCTTGTATGGACAATACCTGATGCCCCTGCGCTAACTCTTTTTTGTGGTATGTTATATATTTATTTTAACTTCACGTATTTTTGGTATGTTATAGTGCTTACACATTATTGATGTATGTTTAAGTTGTGCATGATAATTGTACATGATCCAATGGTATGATATCTTTTAGGTCTTTAGACAAAGGGTAAATTTTCATGTTTAGTTTGTGGTCTGAAGATGAAATCTCATCATTCAAGAAGTTTAGGAAAGTAGGTGTTCGATGAGTTTATGAACCTTCTCCACAATAATCATAAGTATCAAACTATCAAAAAACATCTTTTTAGTGGGAAAGAAGAGATGACATCAAGGCCATGAAGAATGACACCTCATCTATGGAAGTTGGAATATGATAGAATAAATCACCAAGGTAATGTCATTCCATCTTATGATTTTTGTTTAAAATTTAGATTTTGATATTGTCTTTTATTTACTAATGATGTTATTGATGCTCATGAAGGTCGTCAAGGCATCAATGACCAACTTCCTAGAGGAATAAAAAGTTATCCTAGTCAATCTAGTAGGTTTCCATTCTACAAGGATCTCCCAATCATGCATTTGTTTTATCCTATGCATATTGGAAAGAATGCAAAAGAGACACTATGGAAAATATTGGATAGAAAGTGTGAAAAAGAAAAAAAGGCCAAAATTTGAAATGAAATTCATGAATCCAATCATGCACTGAAAAATTTCATTGAATCAAATAACAATGGAGACCACATAAACATGAGTTCCCTTCCTATTAGGAATGAATGCTTGGTCGTCATTCTGTAGCAGTTGTTGCATTCATGACTATGATTGTCATTGATGTCAACACAGTGATCTTCTAGAGACTAGCAGCGAAGCAAAGAGTGTTTTTTTTTGTGCACATGGGATATTGCACATGGTGATATATGATGTTGATGTTATACTCTTTGATATGTTATATGTCTATGGTTAAGAGTGCAGACAATAATTCATTGATTCATGAAAGATATGAGCATTTTGGTCGAAGCAGTATTCAGGTAGTGTTCTTGAGAAGCAGTTTGTGGAAATCAGATGATATCTCCTAATCGGGATGGAATCTGGTTTTGCACAGTTAAAGGGAAGTTTGAGACATGCTAATAGTGACATGGTTCATAGTGAAAACTTCAAGGTCACATGAGTGAAGAGTTATTGCATTTGAAAGCTGATAGTTTTATGTAATTTTGATGTAGCGTGTGAAATATTTTATTTTGTAATTATGTGCTGACTCATTTGTAATTATTTGAATGTGGTATAAAGGAAGGAATGCTTTTCCCTATTGTAATGAATGGTATGGTAATTAGATAATGATTGTAAGATGAATGAATGAAGAAGTGGCATGGTTGAATGAAAATGTATGTTTGAAGTGAAGAAAAGAGCCTATGAAATTGTGAAAGTGAGATTGTGAAGGAAGACATGCAAAGTACAGAGAACTAGAATTGAGATCTAATGTACTAGTGAGTGCAGTTTGACATAGTTAGAAGGTAACATATTTCATATTATTTTGGTGAATAATCTTAAGGTCAGTTGGACAGTGTGTTCAGTGATCTTACCTTGAAGCTATTTGGGCAGTGGGTCCTTATGTCTTCCATTACTCTTAATAGGGTTAGAATATTTTAACAAGGATTCAAAATCTTCTAACAGGGATTCATATGTACTGAATGTATTTCCTAGACTCCTAATAGAGTCCATCCTCTCACAAGGAATATTCATATTAGGGAATCTTTTGTCAACATCATTCCCACCAGGGTATACTCTTTGATCAAGAGGTTCCCTAGTCAACATATCTTGTGTTATCATGTCATTATGGATGAATATCTTTCTATGGTTGATAATTACATTGCTTACATGGTTAAATACTGTTGAAGTTGATAAATGTTATAATTATTTGATAACTGATTCACCCCCCCCCCCCCCTCTTAGTTATCTTGGTGGACTTTACTTTCTAACAATTGGTATCAGAGTAGCAGGTCCTTGAAAGAAATGTTTAACAACTTAAGGAGATCCATGGAAAATTTTAGGAAAGAAAGCCCTAAGTTTAATGGAGTAAATTTTGACAGCTGGAAAGACAAGATGAAGACACATCTACTGTGTTTAGGACTAGGTTATTGGTTGATTAAAAATAATGATAGAACTATTATTAAAGAAGATGATCCTGAAACAAGTTCTAAAGATGAGATAGATCTATTCATGTGTAACATACTTGCAAGAGAAGCACTTTTGAAAGCACTTCTAGAGAATGAATACAGTCAGGTAAAATGTTTTAAAAAATCTAATAAAATTTGGAAAGCTTTACACTCTACTTTTGAAGGTGATGAACATGAAAAGAGAGCTAGATTACATAATTGGATATGTGCATTTGAAGATATTAGAATGATGGAAGATGAATCTGTTAGAAGCTATATTGGTAGAATGTCAAAAGGTGTTGTAGGAATAAAATCTTGTGGAGGATCAAAGATAGAGAATGAAGTGATATGGAAAATTCTAAGGACATTGACTCTTGTATTTAAGTAGACAACATAGATGATTGAACAAGCTATACCTTGTACTACAAACTTTACAAGAGAAACTCTTCTTGGAAGATTGGAAGTAGCAGAGATGAACCTGAGGTTATCAGGAGACTTACCTAGAATGGAGATAGCATTTAGTGCTCTTAGTATTCATCCTACTTTTTCAAGAAGTACCAGTGTGAGTGGAGATTATGCCAGTAGTAGCAGATCTAGAACTGAAGAAGATAAGAATATTAAAGAAGGTATTGCCTTACTTGTGAAGAGAGAACCAAATGGTAAGAAAATTTTTAAATGTTGGACTTGTCAAGAATATGGTCATTTTGCATCGAAGTGTCCTAAGAGAGTTAAGAAGTATAGAAATAATTTCAAGCCTAGAAAATCTAAGGAATGTTATTATGCTCATGATGAAGATCTTGAAGCTAGTATAGAAAGAACTTTGAGTGAAAGTGATACTGAGAATAATGATGAAATAGGATTTGTAGCAATTAAAGAAGAAAATTTTGAATCTAATGTTATGGAAGAAAAAACATTAGTTTCCCAAGTTGAAAAGAAAGTTGATTGGATTATAGACAGTGGTTGATCACATCATATGACTGGAGATATGAAAAAGTTCATAAAGTTTAATAGTTATGATGGAGGAATTGTTAGAGTTGGTAACAATGGACCTTGTTTGATCAAAGGTATCAGATCTATTACTCTAGATGGAAAGACTAATACTGATGATGTTTACTTTGTTGATGGATTGAGACATAATCTTTTGAGTGTTGGACAGTTAGTTGATAAGGGATATCAAGTTTGGTTTACTAAGAAAACTTGTGTGATAAAGGATAAAGATGAAAATTTGATTGGAACTAGATCTAGAACCAGAGGTAATATATTTAAGTTGAAACCTAATGAGATGACATGTTTGATTACTAAAATTGATGGCAGTTGGTTATGGCGTAGAAGGTTTTGTCATATAAAATTTGATAACATTGTGAAAGTGAGTACTATTATGAATGAATGGTGGATGTTGGCAGTCATTCTACACTAGTTGTTGTTTCATTCATGACTACGATTGTCATTGATGTCAACACAGTGACCTTCTGAAGTCTAGCAAAGAAGCAGATAGTGTTTTGATTAGCGCATGTGGGATATTATAGTTGGAGCTATGTGATGTTAAGGTTATACTCTTTGATATGTTATATGTCCATGGTTAAGAGTGCAGATAGTAATTCATTGATGCATGAAAGTTATGAGCATTTTGGTAAAAGCAGTATTTAGGCAGTGTTCCTAAGTAGCAGTTTGGGGAAATCAGATGATATCTCCTAAATGGGATCAAATCTAGTTTTGTGCACTTAAAGGGAAGTTTGAGACACATTGATGGTGATGTGGTTCATAGTGCAAACTTTGAGGTCATATGAGTGAAGAGATATTGCATTTGGAAGGTAACAGTTTTGTGTAATTCTGATGTAGCGTATGGAAACTTTTATTTTGTAATTATGTGCCAACTCATTTGTAATTATTTGAGTGTGGTATAAAGGAAGATTTTTTTTTCCTTATTGTAAGAAGTAGAGACATATAAAAGAAGTGTGAGCATGGTTTGGTTGCATGGGAATGTAAGCATGAAGTGAAGAAAAGAGCCTAAGAGATTGTGAAAGTGAAATTATGAAGGAAGACATGCGAAGTTCAGAGATCTGGAATAGAGATCTAATGTAGCAGTGAGTGTGGTTTGGCATAGTAAGGATGCAACATATTTCATATTATTCTACTGAATAATATCAAGGTTATTTGGACAGTGTGTTCAGTGATCTTACCCTGAAGCTATTTGGGCAGTGCGTCCTTCTGTCTTCCATAAATCTTAACAGGGTTAGAATCTTTTAACAGGGATTCAAAATCTCCTAATAAGGATTTATATGTACTAAATGTATTTCATAAGACTCCTAACAGAGTCCATCCTCTCACAAGGAATATTCATATTAGTGCATCTTTTGTGGGCATCATTCTCACTGGGGTTTACTCTTTGATCAAGAGGTTCCCTAGTCAACATATCTTGTGTTATTGTGTCATTGTGTATGAATATCTTTGTATGGTTAATAATTGAATTACTTACATGGTTAAATGTTGTTGAAGATGTTAAAAGTCATAATTATCTGATAACTAATTCACACCCCCCCCTCTTAGTTATCTTGGTGGAGTTTAATTTCTAACAATTGATATCGGAGTGGCGGGTCCTTGAAAGGAAAGTTTAACAGCTTAAGGAGATCCATGGTGAATTTTAAGAAAGAAAGCTCTAAGTTTGAAGGAGTAAATTTTGACAGCTAGAAGGAAAAGATGAAGACACATCTATTGTATTTAGGACCAGGCTATTGGTTGATTACAAAGAATGATAGGATTATAATTGAAGAAGATAGTCTTGAAACAAGTTCTCAAGATGAGGTAGATCTATTCATGTGTAACATACTTGCAAGAGAAGCACTCTTGACAGCACTTTTAGAGAATGAATACAGTCAGGTAAAATGTTTTAAGAAATCTAATGAAATTTGGAAATCTTTACAATCTACTTTTGAAGGTGATGAACATGCAAAAAGAGCTAGATTACATAATTGGATATGTGCATTTGAAGATATTATAATGATGGAAGATGAATTTGTTAGAAGCTATATTGGTAGAATATCAGAAATTGTTGCAGGAATAAAATCTTATGGAGGATCAAAGATAGAGAATGAAGTGATATGGAAAATTATAAGGACATTGACTCCTATATTTAAGTAGACAACACAAATTATTGAACAAGTTATACCTTTTAGTACAAAATTTAAAAGAGAGACTCTTCTTGGAAGATTGGAAGTAGTAGAGATGAACCTAAGGTTATCAGGAGACTTACCTAGAATGGAGACAGCATTCAGTGCTCTTAGTATTCATCCTACATTGTTAAGAAGTACTAGTATGACTGAAGATTATGCCAGTAGTAGCAGATCTAGAAATGAAGAAGATAAGAAGATTGAAGAAGGTATTGCCTTGCTTGTGAAAAGAGAACTAGATGAAGAAACCAGAGAAGAATCTAGAGAAGAATCTACAGCTGAAGCAAGATTTGTGACTATGACACCGAATAGGTATCTATCTAGACATCATCCTATTGGACAAGTTATTGGAAGTTTGGAAAAAGGAGTTATGACTAGAGATAAGGTACATTTATGTTTGATTTCCCAAATTGAACCTAAATCTACTAATGAAGCTTGTGAAGATGAATATTGGATTAATGCTATGAAAGAAGAACTAGATCAAATTAAAAAGAACAAGACATGGGAATTGGTTCCTTGACCTAAAGACATGAATCTGATTGGAACTAAATGGGTATTCAAAAATAAGATGAATGAACAAGGAGAAGTAGTAAGAAATAAAGCAAGATTAGTATGTAAAGGATACTCGTAGCAAGAAGGAATTGTCTATGAAGAAACCTTTGCACCAGTAGCAAGACTTGAAGCAGTAAGAATGTTATTGGCTTATGCAGCTTGTAAGAAATTCAAAGTGTATCAGATGGATGTGAAGTCTACATTTCTAAATGGTGAATTGGAAGAAGTCTATGTTGAGCAGCCTGAAGGTTTTCCTTTGACTCAAGAAGGAGATATGGTATGTAAACTGAAGAAATCTTATATGGACTAAAGCAAGCACCTAGAACTTGGTATGCTAGATTGGCTAAGTATTTGTTGAAATTGGGATTTACTAAAGGAACAACAAATAGTAATCTGTACACAAAAGAATTTGAAAATGGAATGTTAGTTATAGTTATTTTTGTTGATGACATAATTTTGGAGGAGAAGATGAAGCTAATGACAAATTTGCTGATGAAATGAAGACTAAATTTGAAATGAGCATGATTGGTGAGATGAAATAATATTTGGGATTACAAATAACATAGAACAATGATGGTATCTTTGTTAGCCAGAAAAAGTACTTGAATGATTTTTTGAAAAGATTTGGAATGGAGAACTGTAAACCAGTTGGAACACCTATGGTTACAGGACATAAACTATCAAGCAAAGATGAAACACCAATAGTTGAGAAGAAGAAATACAGATCCATGATTGGAGGATTGTAGTACTTAACACACACTAGACCGGATATACAACATTCAATTGGAATGGTAGCAAGATTTCAAGCTAAACCTAGAGAATCACATTATGTAGCAGTAAAGAGGATATTGAGATATTTAGGAGGCACAATGGACTATGGATTGTGGTATGAAAAATATGATGATTTCACCCTATGTGCATACATAGATGTTGATTGGGGAGGTAGTGTTGATGATAAGAAAAGCACCAATGGTGGAGCCTTTTTTCTTGCAAGAAGATTGGTCTCCTAGTTGAGTAAGAAGAAAAATTGTATTTCACAGAGTACAATAGAAGTAGAATATGTAGCAGCAACAAACAATTGTAACCAAATAATTTGGATGAAGAAGATGCTGAAGGATATTGGACTTAAGTTTGTTGAGCCTGTTGTCATACATTGTGACAACACTAGCACAGTTAGTATGTCTAAGAATCCTGTATTGCATTCTAAAACTAAACATATAGAGATCAAGTATCATGTTGTAAGAGAGAAAGTTACTGAGAAAGAAGTCAGACTAGAGTACATAAGAACAAAGGAATAGATAGCAGACATATTTACAAAGCCTTTGCCTAAGGATACATTTGAGTATTTGAGAGGTATGGTTGGGGTTATGCCCCAGCCTACTTTTGAGTAATGATGCAGTTGATTGCATTTGTCGAGTGGTATATGAGCCCTATCTTTTTCTAGATTGGATGTTGGTACTTCCTCTATGGGGGAGTATGTGTATCTGAGCTAAGTCATGAGGACTCTTTTGAATGTATTTTCTGAAACAGTGTCTTTTGACATTGAGTTGTTGTTGACATAGTGATGAAATTTTTGTCATTGATGTCAATGGGGGAGAAGTATACATGAAAAACAATATAGACCATCTGTTGGAGAGAACTTAATAGGATAACGAAGCAAGATTTGATTGATGAAGAAGATTTGAAGAACTTTTAGAGTATCAGTGCATCAGTGGAGCAATATTGGATTTTTGGAACATTAGATGTTTTTCATCTATGTTTCCATCAATGCCAATGAGGGAGATTGTTAGGAATGAATGTTGGATGTTGGAAGTCATTCTGTAGTAGTTGTTGTTGCATTCATGACTATGATTGTCATTGATGTCAACACAGTGATCTTCTAAAGTCTAGCAGAGAAGTAGACAATGTTTTGATTAGCGCACATGGGATATTGTAGTTGGAGCTATGTGATGTTGAGGTTATACTCTTTGATATTTTATATGTCTATGGTTAAGAGTGTAGATAGTAATTCATTGATTTATGAAAGTTATGAGCATTTTAGTAAAAACAATATTCAGGCAGTGTTCTTCAGTAGCGGTTTGTGGAAATCAGAAGATATCTCCTAAATAGGATTGAATCTAGTTTTTCACAGTTAAAGAGAAGTTTGAGACACATTGATGGTGATGTGGTTCATAGTGCAAACTTTGAGGTTGCACGAGTGAAGAGATATTGCATTTGGTAGCTGACAGTTTTGTGTAATTCTGATGTAGCGTATGGAAACTTTTATTTTGTAATTATGTGCCGACTCATTTGTAATTATTTGAGTGTAGTATAAAAGAAGGAATGTTTTTCCTTATTGTAAGAGGTAGAGACATATGAAATAAGTGTTAGCATGGTTTGGTTGCATGCGAATGTAAGACTGAAGTGAAGAAAAGAGCCTAAGAGATTGTGAAAGCGAAATTGTGAAGGAAGACATGCGAAGTTCAAAGATCTAGAATTGAGATCTGATGTAGTAGTGAGTGTGGTTTGGCATAGTAAGGAGGTAGCATATTTGATATTATTCTACTGAATAATATCAAGGTTATTTGGACAATGTGTTCAATGATCTTACCCTAAAGTTGTTTGGGCAGTGGGTCCTTCTGTCTTCCATAACTCTTAACAGGGTTAGAATCTTTTAAGAGGGATTTGAAATCTCCTAATAGGGATTTATATGTACTAAATGTATTTCATAAGACTCCTAAGAGAGTCCATCCTCTCACAAGGAATATTCATATTATTGCATCTTTTGTGGGCATCATTCCCACTAGGATTTAGTCTTTGATCAAGAGGTTCCCTAGTCAACATATCTTGTGTTATTGTGTCATTGTGTATGAATATATTTGTATGGTTAATAATTACATTACTTACATGGTTAAATGATGTTGAAGATGTTAAAATTTATAATTATCTGATAATTGATTCATCCCTCCCCGCCTCTCAGTTATCTTGGTGGACTTTACTTTCTAACAAGTACTACACTTTCAGTAAGGGATTTGCCTAAAATTATGAAGCCTACTAACATGATTTGCAAAGAATGTGTGATGGCTAAGTAGAAGAGAAGTTCATTTCCTAGTAAGAAGTTCACATCAGCAGAGAAGTTAGAGATTGTTCATACAAACTTGAGTGGTCCTACTAGGACTAGAGGATTCTATGGAGAAAGGTATTTTATGATTCTTGTTGATGATTTTACAAGAATGATGTGGATTGAATTTCTGAAAGAAAAATATGAAGCATTTGATAAGTTTAAGATTATTAAGAATAAAGTTGAGAATGAATCTAGAATAAACATTAAATGTTTGAGATTTGATAGAGGCAGTGAATTTACTTCTAGAGAGTTTAACACTTTTTGTGAACTGAATGGTATTAAGAGATAGTTTTCAGCCCCTAGAACACCTGAACAAAATGGTATTGCAGAAAGAAGAAATAGGTCAGTGACTGAAGCAGCAAGAGCTATGTTATTTGAGAATGATTTGGTGAAGACATTTTGGAGAGAAGCAATGAATACAACAGTATATACAATGAATAGAGTACAAATTAGAGTAGACATAGACAAGACACCTTATGAATTATGGTTTGGACATGCACCCTCAGTTAGGTATTTTAGAATTTTTGGAAGCAAATGTTATATAAAGAGAGATAATGATAATGGAAAGTTTGACCTTAGAAGTGATGAAGGTATTTTTCTTCGATATTCTTTGAAAATGAAAGCATATAGATGTTATTGTTGCCCAAAAATTCCCTGTCATTCATTTTCGGCCACAGTCCTATTTTCCAAAGAAATGCTCAAGTGTCGAAACCCTCTGTGTTTTTTGCCTTTTAGTGTCGAGAGTCCAGTGTGTTTTTGACCCCCCTACTCTAAAAGCTTTGTGTGTTTCTGGCCTTCACTCAAAAACCCTCTATGTTTTTGACCCCCTCTATGTTTTCAACCCTAAGGGTGCAACTCCGATAGGAAGGTCCCAATTCCTCAAGGCCGTACCAGTGCAGTAAAGATCTGACAGTTGTAACATGATCGCATGGGATCTTCTTATCCCATGAGACCATATGACAACCATTGATGCGGCACCACGGGCTCATCAAAGCAGTCAGAAAACCTTGAGGTGGAGATCAGTGGCTAGCATCATGCGGTTGGTCACATGGTTGCATGTGGCCTCTTGACCGCATGCGACCATGCCACAAACCATTAACTGTCGGCAGGGATTTTTGGTGGTGATGGTGGCGGTTAGTAGCTAGCATCATGCAATTGGTCACATGATCGCATGGGCTCTTTCAAGCCCATGCGACCATGTGACAAATTATCAAAGGTTAGCATGCTTTTGGGTGATGTTGCAATGGGTCCGGCCGATGTGGTCAACTCCTATTGGGCTGCATGGCAGTATTTGACAAGTATGATGTCTTGTGGCTCCCGAGAGGTGCTTATGTGGTGGCAAGGCAAGTTTTCAAAAGGGTTGTCACATGATCGCATGAAGACTTTTGGACTCATGCGATCATGCGACCAATGTGATTTTAAAGAAATGTGGGCCCAACAAGTTCACAGGTGCGTGGTTAAAGGATTTCTCATAGTCACCAGATAGACCCAGGGTTAAGGAAAACATCAAGCATTTTAGCGACTAAGGGAAGGTGAACTCGAGGTAAACCAGGGTCAAGTTTGCTATGATGTTTTGCAGGTCCTGAGCGTCCACGTGGAAAAAAAGATAGTTTTAAAAGGCCAGTCACATGATCACATGAAGCTTTTCGGGCTCATGCGATCACACGACCATTGTCTTTTTCAAAGCGGTGGTGGATTCAAAGGGCAGTCGCATGATCACATGAAGCTTTTCAGGCTCATGTGATCATGCGACCATTGCTATTTCAATAGATGGCGGTGGTATCGGTGGCCTCAATGATTGTTTGGATGAATACTAGCAGTCTAGCACATGATCACATAGCCCCTTTCTAGGCTATGTGAACATGTGACAAACTGTTAGCCACGGTGATAGGAGGTTGTACAGTGCGGTGTTCTTACCCTGATGAAACATTAAAGAGTTGGCACCATCTATATTTTAAATTCAAATTCATTGTGAAGATTAGATTTTCAGCATTCATAGCTTAGTGGGCTTCCAGGGAGGTAGATGGATCAAGATGAATGTTTGTCTGCAGGTAGGGTCAGCGTAGGCATGGGCACGCAAGGAGAAATATCTGATCAGCTATGTTGTAGGGATATCTTTTATGATCAGAAGTGACCAATTTTAGGGATGATTATTATAATGCATATCTATGTAGCCCTAATTTGGAGATATTTTTATTCCTGGCTATGTGCAGGGGATGTATATATTCTTTTTTGGAGCCTGTAGTGCTCAGAATTGGCCAATTGTAAAAGGGAAGAGTTTTCTTTCTCAGAGAGCAATTTGTGGCATTATTGCCCCTTTGGCTTTCTATAGTTGTAAAATTTCCATTGATAATACAAGCATTGCAGAGGCATTTTTGTGACAGCCTTTCAAGTCCTTGTGTTTTCCCTGTTTATGTTATCTCTTATTGGATTGAAGTTTATCAATGCTTTCAATGATTCTTAGTTTCCCTGTTTCCTCTTACTTTCAGTTTGAATGTGCACTACTGTGTCTGATCTGATCTGATCTGAGTGAGTTTGTGGGTATTCTTTAGCCCCTGTCATTCTATCTCATTCCTATGCCCCCTTTTGCTGAAGAGAATGTCTACTTATAGGTCATATATTGTGTCTAATTTTTAGGCCCTCTTATGAAATACTTATGCCAGCCTATTCAGTAAGCTGTGATCTCTTAGACCTAAGCCTTTCACTGGTTTCATTCCTCTATACTAAGATCCAAGCCCCTAGTTTTGGTGTATCACCTGGTAGGATAGATTTGCTTTCAGTTATTTCCATTTCATGCACTCCTTCTATCCCTTTCCCTCAAAAGTTTTACATTTCCTATCTAAGAGCAAATCTGGGTGACTATCCAAGAGGAACCAGCCTAGAATCTAGAGGTCTCATCTTGGTTAGCAAAAGGTCCCACAACCTTGAGATGATTCCCTTGTTATACTGAGTTATCAAGACTATGAGAGCTTGAGATCAAAGGTGCAAATTTGGTGTATAACATTTTTGGCATGCTGGGTGGGACCAAGAGGTCATAAGTTTTTATAATTCTTACTGATTTTGATATGCATCCAGTAGGTTGCAGACCTTTGAGAGGTCATTATTTTGCATATCTGGTGACTCCAAGCTCACATCCACTGGTTTCAAGGAGATTCAGTACCTAGGATGGATTACCATCCTTCTTTTCATGAGGATATCCCTTCATTTCATGGAGGTCAGCAACAGTCATCTCATGCTTGCCCCCCACCCACCCAACTTCCAGCATCATGGTAGTAGAATTACTCATACCAGCAACCTCAAGAGGAGATGCTTTCCCTAAAAGAACATGCTCATCGTGCCTAGATCCAATAACAAAAAGCTTTAGCTCAGTAGGATCAAGGTTACAGGAGGTATCTAGCAGAACAATACAAAAGAAATGAGGCCATGCTTGTGGAGGGGTTGGAAACACAAAAGAAACACTATGAGGAGGTGTTGGAAACATAGAAAAGGCATATGCAGGCACAAGAAAAGGAGCAGTTTGATGCTAGATGGAAGTAGTATGAGGAATTCATTACAGGACAGCAAAAAAGTCATGTAGCCCTTGTAAGTAATCTGGCCCCATTGAACAAAGTTTACAAACAAAATTTAATTAAGGTTAGTGATGCTATGGCTGAAAAAGAGGAAGATTTCCAAAGAGCATTGGCAGCTCAGAAGGTTTCTTATGAGGAGTTGGAGGTTCATAAGAATAACTATGAAAGGGTGGTTCAAGACTAGAAAATTTTAATGGAAGCCATGTTTAATAGAGGCAATGAGTTTCAACTTGAGAAAGAGCAGGAGTTAGCAGCCCATAAGGAGTTTTATGATAAAGAAATATAAGATCACAAAAAAATAATAGGGCTCTTGATTCTAAAGGGTGCAAATGATAAGGAGACTCATCGGATACAACTTGAGGAAGCTCTTTGTAAAAAGGAGAAAGAGGCTATATCACAGTTATCTGATGAATCTTTTAATGGTTCCAAGTAGACCATCGAATTGGAGGCTAATTTATTTGAGGAGCTGCCTTGTTTTGTTGAAGATGACAATGCTTCTAATGTGCCATCCATCTCAGTTGCTAAAGAACAAAGAGAGGAATGTTCTCCTGAAAAGAAGCCTACTGCTAAGAATGTTGATAAGAGAAATGATGTGGAAGAAGAAGCTCCTCTGCATGAATTGGTAGTTGAAGATCCTAACAACAGTGAAAGGAGCACCAAGTTCATTCTTTCTAGGGGTTTCCCTTTAAGGTACTTAGCAAGAACAGAGGCCGGCCATGAAAATCCAGTCATGTCTGTGTCCAAACATGAGTGTTCAAGTGAAGCCGAAGCTGAGGGCGAACTTGCAGTTCAGCAAAGGCAGGCTCAAATCACTTATCTGCCCCTGGATAATGGAGATAGAAATTTGTTGGTGGAGGTGAGTCAATTTTTTTATGTCCTTCAAGAGGTAGTGCATCGGTTCTTCATACAACTATGTGTACTTCCTTCTTTGTTAGCTATTCTCCTACATTAAAAGTGCAAAGCCCTGAGGAGAAAGGGTAGCTACTTCAGCTTACCAGTGAATGGCTTTGTTTAACAAGGTCTCTACACTGGTTAGTTTGGGTTAGGATAGGTTTCCCTATTTTCTTTCCCCTATTTTCTAGAGTAGTTTCCTGCTTTCCAAGAAGTGCCCGTGCACATTTTGTCTTACTGGTTTAGTTTTACCCCTCTCCCTGTCAGAAGGTTTTAGTGCTCAAGAGATGACTCCTATGCCCAATGGATATGTCAAGGCAATTGGTCTAAATGTCTAGCAGGCTGACATCCCACAGAGGTCACCAAAATGTTGCCCAAAAATTCCCTGTCATTCATTTTCGGCCATAGTCCTATTTTCCAAAGAAATTCTCAAGTGTCGAAACGCCATTTAGTGTCACGAGTCCAGTGTGTTTTCGACCCCCCCACTCTAAAAGCTTTGTGTGTTTTCATCCTTCACTCAAAAACCCTCTATGTTTTCAACCCCTCTGTGTTTTTGACCCTAAGCACGTAACTCGGATAGGCGGGTCCCAGTTCTTCAAGGTCATGCCAGTGCAATAAAGATCTGACAGCTATCGCATGATCACATGGGATCTTCCGATCCCATGAGATCATATGACAACCATTGATGCAGCACCGTGGGCTCATCAAAGTAGTCAGCAAACCTTGAGGTGGTGGTTAGTGGCTAGCATGATGTGGTTGGTCGCATGCTCGCATGCGGCCTCTTGACCGTATGCGACCATGTGACAAACCATTAACTATCGGCAAAGATTTTTTGGTGGTGATGGTGGTGGTCAGTAGCTAGCATCATGCGGTTGGTCACATGATCGCATGGGCTCTTTCGAGCCCATGCAACCATGTGACAAATCATCAACGGTTAGCATGCTTTCAGGCGGTGTTGCTGTGGGTCCGGCCAATGTGGTCAGCTCTTGTTGGGCCGCGTGGTAGGATTTGACAAGTATGATGTCTTGCGGGTCCTGAGCGGTGCTTATGTGGTGGCAGGGCAAGTTTTCAAAAGGTTTGTCACATAATCGCATGAAGACTTTCGGGCTAATGCAATCATGCAACCAATGTGATTTTAAAGTAGTGTGGGCCTGACAAGTTTGCAGGTGCGTGGTTAAAGGATTTCTCGCAATCGCCAGATAGACCTGGGGTTAAGGAAATGATCAACCATTTTAGCGACTAAGGGAAGGTGAACTCGAGGTAAACTAGGGTCAAGTTTTCTATGATATTTTGTGGGTCCTAAGTGTCCACATGGCAACAGAGACAATTTTAAAAGGGCAGTCGCATGATCACATGAAGCTTTTTTGGCTCATGCGATCACATGACCGTTGTCTTTTTCAAAGCGGTGGTGGATTCAAAGGGCAGTTGCATGATCGCATGAAGCTTTTCAGGCTCATGCGATCATGCAACCATTGCTATTTCAACAGATGGGGACGGCATCGGTGGGCTCAGTGGTTGTTTGGATGAATGCTAGCGATCTATTGCATGATCACATAGCCCCTTTTTAGGCTATGTGAACATGTGACAAACTGTTAGCCGCATTGATAGGAGGTTGTACAGTGCAGTGTTCTTACACCGATGAAACATTAAAGAGCTGGCACCATCTATATTTTAAATTCAAATTCATTGCAAAGATTAGATTTTTAGCATTCATGGCTTAGTGGGCTTGCAGGAAGGTAGATGGATCAAGATGAATGTTTGTCTACAGGTAGGATCAGTGCATGCATGGGCACGCAAGGAGAAATATCTGATCAGCTATGTTGCAGGGATATCTTCTATGATCAGAGGTGACTAATTTTAGGGATTATTATTATAATGCATATCTATGTAGCCCTAATTCAGAGATATTTTGTTTCCTGCCTGCATGCAGGGGATGTATAGATTCATTTTTGGAGCCTGTAGTGCTCAGAATTAGCCAATTGTAAAAGGGAAGAGTTTTCTTTCTCAGAGAGCAATTTGTGGCATCTTTGCCCCTTTGGCTTTCTATGGTTGTAAAATTCTCATTGATAATACAAGCATTACAGAGGCATTTTTGTGACAGTCTTTCATGTCCTTGTGTTTTCCCTATTTGCATTATCTCTTATTGGATTGAAGTTTATGAATGCTTTCAATGATTCTTAGTTTCCCTGTTTCCTCTTACTTTCAGTTTGAGTGTGCACTACTGTGTCTAATCTGATCTAAGTGAGTTTGTGGGTATTGTTCAGCCCCTATCATTCTATGTCATTCCTGTGCCCCCTTTTGCTGAAGAGAATGTCTGCTTCTAGGTCATAGATTGTGTCTAATTTTTAGGCCCTCTTATGAAATACTTATGCCAAGCTATTTACTAAGTTGTGATCTCCTAGACCTAAGCCTTTCATTGGTTTCATTCCTCTATACTGAGATCCAAGCCCCTAGTTTCAGTGTATCACCTGGTAGGATAGATTTGCTTTCAGTTATTTCCATTTCATGCACTCCTTCTATCCCTTTCCCTCAAAAGTTTTACATTTCCTGTCTAAGAGAAAATCTGGGTGACTATCCAAGAAGAACCAGCCTAGAATCTAGAGGTCTCATCTCAGTTAGAAAAAGGTCCCACAACCTTGAGATGATTCCCTTTTTATATTGAGTTATCAAGACTATGAGAGCTTAAGATCAAAGGCATAAATTCAGTGTATAATAGTTACAATAAGAGAACTAAGACTATTGTTGAGAGTGCAAATGTTAGAGTTGATGAAAAGTTCAAAATTTAGGAAAGAATGCTTGATTATGAATCTAATGGAGAAGCTCATCCTCAGCCTAACACTAAATCTATTGAATTATTGTATGAGACTGACAGTGAATTATTGAATGAGGATCCTGCAGAAGACACCAGAGAGGAATCTAGAGAAGAATCTACAGTTGAAGCAAGATCTGTGACTATGACACCAAACAGTTATATATCAAGACACCATCCTATTCAACAAGTGATTGGAAGTTTGGACAGAGGAGTTTTGACTCAAAATAAGGTACATTTATGTTTGATTTCTCAAATTGAACCTAAATCTACTAGTGAAGCTTGTAAAGATGAGTATTAGATTAATGCTATGAGAGAAGAACTAGATTAAATTAAAAAGAACAAGACATGGGAATTGGTCCCTAGACCTAAAGACAAGAATAAGATTGGAACTAAATGGGTATTCAGAAACAAGATGAATGAACAAGGAGAAGTAGTAAGAAACAAAGAAAGATTGGTATGTAATGGATACTCACAGCAAGAAGGAATTGACTATGAAGAAACTTTTGCACCAGTAGCAAGACTTGAAGTAGTAAGAATGTTTTTGGCTTATGCAGCTTTTATGAAATTCAAAGTGTATCAGATGGATATGAAATCCACATTTCTAAATGGTAAATTAGAAGAAGTCTACATTGAGCCGCTTGAAGATTTTCCTTTGACTCAAGAAGGAGATATGGTATGTAAACTGAAGAAAGAACTATATGGACTAAAGCAAGCACCTAGAACTTGGTATGCTAGATTGGATAAGTATTTGTTGAAATTAAGATTTACTAAAGGAACAACTGATAGCAATATATACACAAAAGAAATTGAAAATGGTTTGTTAGTTATAGTTATTTTTGTTAATGACATTATTTTTGGAGGAGAAGATGAAGTTAGTGACAAATTTGCTGATGAAATGAAGACTAAATTTGAAATGAGTATGATTGGTGAGATTATAAATACTTTTTGGGATTACAAATAATAGAGAACAATGATGGTATCTTTGTAAGTCAAAAAAAGTAATTGAATGATTTATTAAAAAGATTTGGAATAGAGAACTATAAACCAGTTGGAACACCTATGGTTACAGGACATAAACTATCTAGCAAAGATGAAACATCGATAGTTGAGAAAAAGAAATATAGATCCATGATTGGAGGATTGAAATACTTAACACATACAAGACCTGATATAGCACATTCAGTTGGAATGGTAGCAAGATTTCAAGGTGAGCCTAGAGAGTCACATTATGCAGTAGTAATGCGGATACTAAGATATTTAAGAGGCACAATGGACTATGGATTATGGTATGAAAAATCTGATGATTTTACCCTATGTGCATATACAGATGTTGATTGGGGAGGTAGTGTTGATGACAAGAAAAACACCAATGGTGGAGCCTTTTTTCTTGGAGGAAGATTAGTTTCTTGGTTAAGAAAGAAGTAACATTGTATTTCACAAAGTATAGTAGAAGCATAATATGTAGCAGCAATAAACAATTGCAACCAGATAATTTGGATGAAGCAGATGCTAAAAGATATTGGAATAGAATTATTTGAGCCTATTGTCATACATTGTGACAATACCAGTATAGTTAGTATGTCTAAGGATCCTATTTTGCATTCTAAGACTAAGCATATAGAGATCAAGTATCATGTTGTAAGAGAGAAAGTTGCTGAGAAAGAATTCAAACTAGAGTAAATAAGCACAAAAGAACAGATAGAAGACATATTTACAAAGCCTTTTCCTAAGGATACATTTGAGTATCTAAGAGGTATGCTTGGGGTTATGTCCCAACCAAATTTTGAGTAATGATGCACTTGGTTGAATCTATCTAGTGGTATATGAGCCCTATCTTTCTTCTAGATTGGATGTTGGTACTTCCTCTATGGGGGAGTATGTGTATTTGAGCTGAGTCATGAGAAATCTTGTGAATGTATTTTCTAAAATACTATCTTTTGACATTGAGTTGTTGTTGACATAGTGATGAAATTTTTGTCATTGATGTCAGTGGGGGAGAAGTGTACATAAAAAACCATTTGTACCAATTGCACCATCTATTGAAGAGAACTGAATAGGAAAATGAAGCAAGATTTGATTGATGAAGAAGACTTGAAGCATTTTTAGAGTAGCAGTGTTGCAGTATTGGATTTTTGGAACATTGGATGTTCTTCATCTATGTTGCAATCAATGAAAATGGGGGAGATTTTTAGGAATGAATGCTTGGCAGTCATACTGTAGTAGTTGTTGTTGCATTCATGACTATGATTGTCATTGATGTCAACACAGTGATCTTCTGGAGACTAGCAGAGAAGCAGACAGTGTTTTGTTTTGTGCACGTGGGATATTGTACATGGTGATATGTGATGTTGAGGTTATACTCTTTGATATGTTATATGTCTATGGTTAAGAGTGCATATAGTAATTCATTAGTTCATGAAAGATATAAGCATTTTGGTGGAAGTAGTATTCAGGCAGTGTTCCTAAGTAGCGGTTTGTGGAAATCAAATGATATCTCCTAATCAGGATGGAATCTAGTTTTGTGCAGTTAAAGGGAATTTTTAGACACAGTAATAGTGACATGGTTCATAGTGAAAACTTATAGGTCACACAAGTGAAGAGTTATTGCATTTGGAAGCTGACAGTTTTGTGTAATTTTGATGTAGCATGTGGAATAATTTATTTTATAATTGTGTGCTGACTCATTTGTAATTATTTGAGTGTGGTATAAAGGAAGGAATGCTTTTCCTTATTGTAATGAATGGTATGGTAATTAGACAATGATTGTAAGATTAATGAATGAAGAAGTGGCATGGTTGAATGTGAATGTATGCATGAAGTGAAGAAAAGAGCCTATGAAGTTGTGAAAGCGAGATTGTGAAGGAAGACATGAGAAGTACAGAGATCTAGGATTGAGATCTGGTGTACCAGTTAGTGTGGTTTGGCACAATGAGAAGGCAAAATATTTCATATTATTTTGTTGAATAATCTTAAGGTTAGTTGGACAGTGTGTTCAGTGATCTTACCCTGAAGTTGTTTGGGCGGTGGGTCCTTCTATCTTCCATAATTCTTAACAAGGTTAGAATCTTTTAATAGGGATTCATATGTACTGAATGTATTTCATAAGAATCCTAATAGAATCAATCCTTTCACAAGGAATATTCATATTAGTGCATCTTTTTTGGGCATCATTCCCACCGGGGTTTACTCTTTGATCAAGAGGTTCCCTAGTCAACATATCTTGTGTTATTGTGTCATTGTGGATGAATATCTTTCTATGGTTGATACTTACATTTCTTACATGGTTAAATACTATTGAAGTTGTTAAAGGTTATAATTATCTAATAACTGATTCAACCCCCACCCCCCCATCTTAGTTATCTTGGTGGAATTTACTTTATAAAACTTCCTTGATTATTAACTGATTAGCAAAGTGATGAATTAAAAGAAGTCATAAAAAAAAAAATTCCAATAGGATTTGCTACAAATATAAGCAATTTTGTATCAAAGAAAGGTGATTTTGGGCCAGGGTTGAAAATACATGATTGGCATACCTTCGTCAAGGTAAGTCATGTTCTCTATTTACAATATATTTGTAAAATTGCATGTACTTTTTATTGTATTATTTTACAATATATTGAAAAGATCATTTCTTAATCATTACAGCACGTCCTACCTCTATCCCTCCCAGACTAGTTTAACAATAGTGTTAAGCAAGTTATATACGATCTTTGAGAATTCATGAGGTTAGAAGTGTTATTATATTTATGACTTGCTTTACATTCCATGTAATTTATTATATATTTTTATCTAAAATCTTGTTTATATGTTCTTGTGAGTTAAATCTCTTTTAGGTGGTTATCATCTAAAGAAATTGATAAAAAAGATATAGAATATTGGAAGAGAAAAATTTCCCCGCTTAAGTGTGAAATTCAAAAGTTTCTACCTCCAACTTTTTTCAATGCTCAAGAACACTACCTCATACATCTAGTTGAGCAAATTGAATTGTGTGCACCTGTTCAAACTAGGTCAATGTGGATCGTTGAGAGACACTTGAAATTTATGAAGGGTTTGGTTCAACAAAGAGCATGTCTTGAGGGTTCTATGGTGGAGAGATATATGGTATACGAGACCATGGTGTATATTGGTGAATATCTTCTAAGGTTTGCAGAAAATATCCATGTAGATCACATTTAGGATCGCAATTCTATTAACAAATTTGAAGGGGAGTACTTGATGGGGAAAGGTAGATTGAGGAAAGTGAAAGGTAATTATATGATGTTATTTTATTTTATTAATTCTTATAGATCTTTAATATAAGTTGTTTCTAAGTGGTCTATTTGTTTTCTTTATAGTTGGTCGTGAGTGGGATGCACTACATTTGTATATTGCAAACAATCTTGATTGGATAATAGTATGGATTAAAAATCTCAAGAAAATGGTTGCTCATTAACATGGGATGGTGTTGCATCATTGGTTAAAGAAGCTCATCTTAATGGAGATCCCAATGTTATGCCAATGGTACTTGATTTAGCATATGGTTTAAGAGGTAGAAAGGTACATATAAGTTTTACTAATCATGACCCATAAGTTTAATATCAACTCATGGATTGATGAAAATAATCTTGACATGTTTGAATAATTGTAGATCAAACATCACAAAGCTATGTACTACCATGGCCATAAATTTTGCATTAAAAAGTTAGATGAGATGAAGAAAACTTGTGATTCTGGGATAAGTGAAATCTTTGAGGTCACTAATATTTCATCTAGAAATGACATACATCCTCAACAATCTAAAAATCGATACTATGAAATTTTAGATGATATACTTGAGTGCAACTTTAATTCATTTAAATTAGTTCTATTTGTCATCAAATGGTACAGGCTACAACTAAATCAAAATGACCCTGATAGGACTGTTATTGAACATGATAGTGGATTTACAATGATTAATACAAGGTCATTTGAGCTAGTTGGAGATGACCCCTATGTTCTTCCAAGCCAATGTGAGCAAGTGTTTTACTTTTTCGTTCCACATAAACTGGGTTGGTCATTTGTTGTTAGACATGATCCAAGAGGAAGACTGGTATAGTATAATATGATGGAAGAAGAAGATACTAAAGAATAAGAAGACAAAGTAAATGATGACCATGGACGATTGTTACATAATGAAGAAGAAGAAGAAGAAGAAGAAGAAGAAGAAGAAGAAGAAGAAGATGATGATGATGATGATGATGATGATGATGATGATGATGATGATTCCGGTGATGATGATGATGGTCATGATGATGATAGTCACGATGATGGTGATGATGATGATCTGATGATAGTAGTTGTGATGATGATGATGATGATTATGATAGTCATGATGATGGCATGGATGAGGTGGATGATGGATAACATGATCAATGAAATGTATGTCAAGGTATGATCAATGCCACATATGAGGTATTGATTTATTCATATAAATTTGAATTAATTAATTATGTGTTGAACTATATAGTCATGAAGTATATTTTTGCATCCTGTAAATTTTGTCTTCTATGTAATTTGTAGCTTACATATCATGTAATTTTTGGTGAACTTAAGATAAATGATTTACATATGCAGGAAATTTAACACCTTTGACATGAATCGACAGGTATAATTTATTATTTGGTTTCCTTCTCTTTAGTCAACAAAATATATGGATCCTACTATGTCTCTCATTTGATGGATTGTAGGTATCACCAAATACATATTTGTCTGATTTGTCTTCCTTAAGTGAGGAAAATGTAGGAATAGAAGACAAAAGTGAGACATCTAGTAGGTCTAAAATAGGGAGATCAACTCGAGGTCAAAAGATTAGAAGAAAATTTGATAAATGAATGAAATTTTTCTTTGCTAAGGGGGGTCATGTTCTTATAATAATGAGACCAAAGGTGACATGAATGTTCCCTTAATGTACACACATCTTCAAAAAGAATGAGTACCCAAGGAACTACCTCTAGTTAATATTGATTTTTTTGTTAACAAAAGGATATATCACATAGCTCCATCTTCATTACATGGTTTGGGATTATTTTCCATTGGATGGCATAAAGGTCAGTTATAATCAAGTTGTTGAATTGATGGAGTATGTAGGACCTTGTTACAATTAAAAGAATTGGATGCGGATTGTGCAATGTAGAAAAGGTATGTGTAGGCATGCATTGTCAGAAAATTATATACAATGCAAAGAAAATGATCAAACTAAAATCCTCACTATGTATATTGATGGAAGGCTAAAAGCAATAGGGAATATTGTAGGTTTTATAAATAGTTCTCAACCCATGTCAACTAATAAGTAACCAAATTGTATATTCAAGGCATGCAAGGGAAATCATGTATTTGTATGTGTGATAAAATCAATAAGTGTAGGGGAAGAGCTTCTAATAGATTAAAATTTGAATCGTGTAGATACAAAAAAATTCCCTATCATGGGATTTGTAAGTATAAAATTTAAACCAATTGCCTCTAATTAATATTGACTGCAATCACTTCTGATTGCTAAGAATTACTAATCTTTATCATAGGGAGACATGGATATTCCACCTCAAGATACAGGTGGGGATGTTCCTTGTTGGTAATATTTTCAAAATTTTCAAGACTGCATTCTTTCCTTGTTTCTTCGGTAATTTTCCAAGTCTTTTTATTTTTCTCTTGCAAGTTTTATATCCAAAATGCCAAATTTGTGTTCCTAATGTTTAAAACCCTAAGTGCTAGGTTAAAATGCTTGTCAAAATCCAAAAACCCTACAAAAGCATGACCGGGTTCTAATTTTCAATTACTTTGTCTAAATGACTTAAGTAATCCTTTAAGTATGTGCACTTTATATTACCGCTTAAGTCACCTGGTCTCAGAACACATTCAACATTTTCCTTTTAATTTGGCAATTCAGTGAATCTTCTTTGTTGCGCAATCTCTATAAGTCTAGAGAATATTCCCTTTTATCATGAGACTCAGTAGATGTTTATAGTCACCAAGTCTCCAAATGATCCTTATGAGATCTAGCGACCACTACTAGTAAATAATTTGGGGTTGAACTATAGTCACTAAATCTCTACACGTGAAAGACATGGAGTCGGGTGATCACTTTATAGAATAATGAAGTAACCAAAGTTTCAACAATAAGGAGACTCACTGATTAGTCACCGAGTCTCTCAATAAAGGATGGTGGTTATATTATTTTCAGTCTCATAATCTCCCAATTCTCTAGCAGTTAAGAAAAATATCCAACGATCTATCGATAATGATAGTGGTGTGTTCTCAGATTCCTGGTGGTTATGTTCTAAGCACTCAATGATCTAGTGACACGGTCATCTCCTAATCTCACAATGAAATAGTTAAGCCATAGTAAACTCAATGACTTAGTGATAAACATAAGATGAAGGAAGAATCAATGGTCAGTGTTATATCTCATAGTTTGACCAAGGTTAAGAAAAGTATCTGGTGACTTGGCGAATAAAGGGTTCAGGCAGTCTCTAAATGTTACCAAGGTGAAGAGAAATACTAGGTGACTATGAGATGTCTTCAAATCATGTGATCGCCAAAAGAACATGGGTTAAGGAAAAGGTTTTCAACTAATAGATCTAAGTCCTTGATGTGTTTGAAATTAGGCAGTGGTCACATTATCTCAGGATTAAACCATGAGTTAAGAAATCTTGCACCGACTATGAGAAGTGTTTTGTTGCCCAGTCTCTAAAGTAAACTCAGGTTAAGAGAATCATTTGGTGACTTGAAGATAACCTTATTCATGCAATTTCAAGATGACTAAAGGTTAAGTGTCAGTTGAGGATTAAAAGGTCAAAAGGGGTATAAATTTGTTTGTTGAAATTGATGATGTGTTCACTCTTAATTAGTTGCAAAATAAAATAAAGGGTTAATAGTTTCTCAATAAATACAAGATATATTATAGTCTCTCAGTGCCCAGATAAAATGAATCAAAAATCTCTACCTATAGCCGCCAAGTCTCCAAGTAGGCTCAGTCTCCAGATCTCTAGAAAAAGTCAAAGTCAGAATGAAACTATAGAGATTACATGACTACTGTTGATATTATTATTTATAAGTATAGATCTAAAGGTTGTCTCTCAATCGCTAGATAATAGTGATGTCATCATAAAGATGTTGAGATTCAGTGATTATAGTCAAATTAAGATCTTATGGCTATCATGTAATTGCATGAAGAAATGAGAAACTAAATAAATATCTAGCGATAAAGAGACTTCTCTTGTAGTCACTAGGTCTCGAGATGGGTAAAGTCGGGCAATCTCCATAAGAAGTTTGAAAAGTCAACAAGTTCAGGAAATTAGGAGACTTTCTCTATAGTCGCTAAGTCTCATAATACAAAAATAAGGAAATAAGACTTATGTAGGACTATGGTCGCAAGGTCTTAGATTAGTTTTGTTAAATGATAAATGTTACAGCAACTACAATAGGAACTATTAGTCGCCAGATCTCTAAAAGCAAGAAAGTAGAGGTAAATGGATTTAAGCTAAGGTAGTCATTGAATCTCAAGAAGTCATAAAAGATAAATTCATCCAGCTATATGCACCCTAAAATGGTGGCCTAGACTTTTGGCCCCCATTCTTTAATTTATCAAATGATGGCACCAATTTATCAATCTTCCTGAATCAAAATTTTTAATTTAATCAATTTCCCTGATCAAATCCTAATTCTATCATTTATTCAATTATATATCCTATATACTAACCATTTTAGCCTAATTATTTATTTAATTAAAAAGAATTCCCTCTGATTTTATTAAATAAAAAATCCCCCACTTACCTCTTATCCTAAGTTGCACAAATAAAGCATTATTCCTATTTTATAAAAAAGAAGAAAAGGCCTTTTTGTCCTACATGTGGCACAAAAGTCAACAATTATTTCTCATTGGAGGAGATTTGTGCACAAGGATTGATCCCTCTTCAAGCTCCATCCTTGATTAAATCTTTTGCCTCTTAATCTCCATCGTTCATTATTTTCATTTCCTATAAAAGGAGAGCTCTCTTCTCATTTCAAAAATATAATCTATTATTGCTAATGTTATGTTGCAGGTTTCTTGGAGCTCTTGAAGATCTTGTTGCATCATAGTCCTCATAATAGCATTATAGTTTCATTTCATGCAATCTTAGCTTAGATTTCCTTTCATGCTATATCTTAGCTCACATAGTTTAATTAGTAATGGCTTGTAACACTCTCATTTTCATAGCATAGTTGTATTCTTTCATTTTCATTCTAGCATAGTTACATTGCATTTTCATCAAGATTCTTGAAGATATTGGTATTCTTTCATTTGTCTCTTTGAATCTCCCTATTATACACTAAGTTTGCACCCCTTTTTCAAGCTCTCATAGTCTTGATAACCTAGTATAACATGGGAATCATCTCCAGGTTGTGGGACCTATGCTAACTAAGATGAGACCTCCAGGTTATAGGTTGGTTCCTCTTGGATAATCACCTTAATTTCCTTCTAAAAATTAAAAAGTAAAATTTTGAGGGAAAGGGATAGAAGGAATGCATGAAGGGAAATGACTGAAAGAAAACTACCTACTAGGTGATGCACCAAAATTAGAGTATGAATTGTAGCATAGAGGAATGAAGCCAATGAAGAACTTAGGTCGAGGAGATCACAAATTCTTAAATAGGCTTGCACAAGTGCTTCATATAGGGGTCTAAACATAAGACACAAACTATGGCCTACAAGAAGACATTTAGCTCTGTAACTAGGTGTAAGAATGAGACAAGATTGTTAGGGGGCTGACGTATACCCACAAGAGTATTCACATCAAATCATACACAACAACACATAGAATTATAGAAAAGAAGAGGGATCAGGAACCCTAAATTGTCACTAAACATGCATAAACTTCAATTCATTAAGAGATAGTTCAAACAAGAAAGGATAGGAATAGGAAAGAATCTCACAAATACCTCTGTAATGCTTAAACAATCAATGAGATATTACAGAATGTAGAAAACTAGAAGGCAAGAAAAATTTTCCATAGATAGCTTTCCAAGAAAGAAACCTTCTTCTTTTCAAAATCTGAACTCTGAGCACTAAGGCTCCAAAAAAGAACTATACACCTCTCAACTACACGCAAGCAGGAGTCAAAACTAACCTAACTAGGGTTACATAGGATTTACAACAATACAATATCAAACCCTAGGTACACTGATGACTAATCATGAAAATCTCTAAGAACACCGGTAATCAAATCAAATCTTTTCTTTGCATGTTGATCCTAGTACTGAGCCCACCTGCAAACACAACTACCTCGATTCATTCACCCACCTACAACTCCACTAATCCATGAAGGCTCTAAATATGATCTTATATCCCTAGGTAATAGTACCATTCAAAAGGTGGTACCAACTCTTTCCAACATCTCCTGCCATGAAAATGTGGCATAGTACCCTACAACACTAGCCAGTAGTCATCTCCATCAACTTTCCCACCCACAAATGTCTTGAGAATTAAATTCCTAAGCTACCTGACATCGTGCATGGTCGAAAGAATGAAAAACCCTAGGAAAACTGACAGAAATCATTTGAATTTTGAAATATAATGGATTGTGGGTCAAATTTTAAAATGTGACCATCGATGAGAAACCCCTCTCGGTAGATGAACAGTCATGATGCACATGCAAAATAGCTGAAAACCCATATTCGACAAGTTAAATGCCACCTCGGCAGTCTGTGACCAATCAAAACTGAGCAAATTAGTGTGACAGGGAAAACCTTGGACCCATGGCCCTAAGCGTGCATCAGACGGTTGTCGCTACACCATGATGCTAAAGGATGAGCATCTTGACCAAATGGTATAACAATGACCGCAAGATCAAACTAGGCGTTAAATGCTTTGAGGAAGATCTAACCCCATGGGCCCACTAAAAAACCTCCACGTCACACACCAGTTGGCCAATCACAAGCTTTACACATCAGCCCATCTGACAACGCAGACACACGGCCTTCTTTATCTTCATCAAATGGTTGTCGTTATACCACTAGCTTAAATAGCGTGCATCTTACCTTGGTGATATAATGACAATTATCAATCCTACTCAAAACTTAATCCTTTGAAGAGGCCGACCCCACTAACAAACTTCCACCTATTCAAAACCCCAGCCAATCAAATGCCACTCCCTCAGATAAATGTAGAATTTGTGTCTAACACAAGACCCACTGTCAAAAGCTAGGCAATGGAGAAGGATCTACAGCTATCGCTACACCGCGATGCTAAAGGATGAGCATCTTGGATCTCTAGTATAATGACAGCCACATGATGTTCTCAAAAATTAACCCACTGAAGAAGATAACCCCATTGACAGATGCTAAATCACTAGCCCACCGATGAATCAGAAGCTGCCAAATCAGATGAGGTGGCACTGGTCCCACTGACAAGATACTGTGCTGGAGGAAAAGGAAGATCGATGGCCCTTGCTATACCATGATCTTAAAGTGTTCGCATCTTCACTCAATAAAATGATGATGACTGTCAGATCTTGCCGAAAATTATCCTTACATACTAAGACCACCAAACATTTAGCAACTACGTGACCAAAGGAAGCATTAACCACTCGCTGAGTTGCTAACCACTAAGACTTAACCTCCAAATATTACATGCCTAAGAGGACTACTGTAGTCACCAGTTTGCTGAAAATAAAAGTAACCATCAGAGAACTTAGCAATTACACAACCAAAGGAAAATAAAGTGCACGTTGGTATTGAAGAACTTAAGTGGCTGATAAAGTAACATAAAAATAGAACTAGCCTAGGGTTTGCAGGGTTTTCTTGGCAACAGCTAGATTTTCAAATATTTGGACTTGTAGACCAGGGGATAAAATAAATTGTAGAGGCCAAGAAACAAAACATGAGCCCATGAAAAATTCAGGGATGCTTGGTAGGGTAAAAACAAAGACCCTAGAATAGATATTAGCCAAATTTGCATGCGTATGAAAATTAGGGTAACATTTTAGTGATTTCTATTGGATGTCAGCCTGCTAGACATGGAAAACTAGTGGCCTTGACATATTCATTGGGGATGGGGTCATATTTGAGCACAAAACTTTGACAGAGGGACAAAAATTGTACATAGACACTTCTTGGAAAGTAGGAAACTAACCTAGGAAAATAGGGAAAGAAAGTAGGAAAACATTTTTACAGAATTCATAGAGAGGGATTAACCTCAAAATAGGGCTTCAAATTGAAACCATTGATTGATATAGGCAAGGGAACTCCTTCAATATTTGATAGCTAGAAAGCATTGGATCCCTTGCACTCTGTTATAACAAATGGTCCACCCCAAAAAGAATCAAACTTTGTATGTCTGCCAGGTCTAGATCTGAATTCATCCCACTTGAGGACTACATCCCCAACCTTGAAATTTCTGATCCTGGCTCTTTTATCAAAACTTCTCTTTGTCTAAATCTAGTGGAACTCCATATCCTGCATTGATTTGTCTCTGATTTCTTCCAACTCCATCAATTATGCATACCTAACCTGCAAGGGATCTCCTTCATCAAATAGGGCATATTGTGTAGCTAGGTCCAAAGCTAGTAATTCCATTGAGATGGACAACTTAGCCTCCCTACCATACACTAACACATAAGGAGAATTACCAATAATCCTCTTTGGAGTGATTTTATCTAACCATAATGCAAACCTCAGTTTAGTATGCCAATCCCTTTGGTTGTCTTGCAGAGTCTTCTTGATTATCCTAATCAAATTCTTGTTTGTTGATTCTACCAAGCCATTGCCTTGGGGGTAGTAATTGGAGCTGGTATTTAGATAGATGCCATTCGTAATTGCCCACTCTGAGACTTTGAGGCCTATGAATGCCAATGCATTATCTAAAATTATGGAGTCTGGAGTGCCAAACCTATGGACTATATCATCATAAAAACTTAGGACAACACTCTCATTGGCTTCTTTTAATGAAATTGCCTCTATCCATCTGGTGAAGTAATTTGTTGCAGTGATTATTGATCATGCTAATGAAGTCTATACCCCATTTCATGAAATTTTGCTCTGTTCTGATTGCCTATAGGGGCAAGGTTGCAAGCCTTTCTTTTCCTGCAAACATGGCACACTTGATGCATTTTCTCACATACTCATGACTACCTTGAAGATAGATGGCCAATAATATCTAGCCCTCATGACTTTAAAAGTAGTAGTCCTAGGAGAAAAGTGACCTCCAGAAGGTCCATCATGAAACTCAAATAGGATGTCTACTACCTTTTCTGAATCTATGCATCTTAAAAGGACACCACTGTGATCCTTTCTGAAAAGAACTTCATTTATTAGCACAAAAGGAATAGATTGTAACCTATAATACCTTATTTTTTCTGAATCTAAACCTGCAAGACATTGTCCTATCTTCAAATAATTGATCATGTTAGGCAACCAACTTGTTGCCTTGGCTTGTTCTTCTGTAGAATGCACCACCAAAGATGCATCCTTTTTCTCTGATTTCTTTGAACTTTCATCCTCTACCAAATGCTCACAAAGACCTCTTCCTCTAACTAGCTTGGTGGTCTGAATATCAATGTCATATTCCATCACCTTGGTGATCCAACCAGCTCTTTTCTCATTAAGGTCCTTGGAAAGCAAAAATTATTTGACACTTGGATGAGTAACCTTCAAGTGTACCTTGCTATGGGTTAATAGATATCTGAACCTTTTAAGGCTCTTCACCATAGCAAGTACATGTTTCTCTACAAAAGAGTATCGCTATTCATACTTCTCTAAACCTTTGCTAAAGAAAGAAATAGGCTGCTCCAATCCATTTGAATTTTCTTGGGTCAACATTGCAGATATAGCATCATGACCTCCATAAGCATAAAGGATAAAATCCTTACTAAAATTTGGGTTTAGGAGAGCAGGAGCTTTAGTTAAGGCCTCTTTGATAGCCTGGAAATTAGCTTTCGCTTCCTTAGTCTAGCTGAAAGTCGAACTCTTCTTTAACATGGTTGTTAAAGACTTAAGCAAGTCTACAATGTTAGGCAAGAACCTCCTAAAAAAATTAATTTTTCATATGAAAGATTGGAGACCTTTCTTTTGATGTGGCAATGGTAGCTATAGGATGGCTGCAATTCTCTTAGGATCCACTGTGATCCCTTCTTTGGATACTACATACCCAAATAATTTTCCCTTATGAACTGCAAACACACACTTCTTGGGATTAAGAGATATCCAAAATTCTCTACACCTTTCAAAAATCTTCCTCAAATGTTTGATGTGATCTACTGCCTATTTAGAATAGACAATTATGTCATCCAAGTAGACTAGCACAAACTTGTACATGAGGCTTTTAAAGGCCATATCCATTGACTTTTGAAATTTAGCACTTGCATTTGACAAACCAAAGGGCATCTTTTGATAAGCCATGGTTCCCCACTTTGTTGTAAATGCAGTCTTATATTGATCCTCTTCTTTAAACATGATCTGATTGTATCCTGAATAGCCATCCAATAATGAAAATCTCTCAAATCCAGAGACACATTGTAAGATTTTCTCCATAGAAGGTAATGGATGGTGACCTTTTAAAGAAGCCCTGTTAAGATCCCTCAAGTCAACACATAACCTCAAATCCCCATTTTTCTTCTTGACAGGAACAAGGTTAGAAACCCAACTAGTATGCTTGATGGGGTAGATGATACCACTTTCTATAAATTTGAGCACTTCCTTATGCATAAGTGGCTCAAGCTTGGGATTAACAGGCCTTTGTTTTTGCCTCACTGGTTTGGCATTAGGTTCTAACTCAATGGTGTGCTGAGCAAGGGATGGATCAAAACCTTTAAGGTCTCCATATTGCCATGCAAAAACATCACTAAATTCTTTGAATAACTGAGTGTAAGCTTGCTTTTCCAATTCAGTGTACCTTCCCAACTTGTAAGCTCTTACCTAGTTCCAACTCTAATTCAACACAATGTTCTTGTTGAACTACTAGGCCAGCTTTACTTCTCTTAACTTCATCATCCTTGTTGAAGATAGTCTCTAAGGTGACAAGACCTCTAGGCATCTTATTGGACTTGAGTTTTATCACTTGATCACCATAATTTTCTGATAATCTCTCTTGATTATGCCTTGAAAAAACATCTTCTTCAAACAAGAACTGCAGAATTTGTTCATCATTATCAAACACCTACCAATTGACATCATTATCAGGAATAAAGGGTCTGACAATCACTTTGATATGCTATTGATCTATTTCATTTGAAACACTATTTGGAATGTCATACTGAGATCCAACAGCAGCTAACCTATTTGCATTTTGATTTAGCTTCCTAGGGATAGCAACAATATTGAAAGCACAAAAATATTGAATTGCATCCCAAACTCTATGTTTGTATGCTTTTAAAGTGTCATTCTTGGTTGCACTTATCCCTCTCACTTGGCTGACAACTAACTCACTATCACCATAAACTTTTAAGGCCTTAAGCCCTCTTTTTCTAGCCCATTCTAGTCCATTGACTATACTTTCATACTCTGCAGTATTGCTAGTGTGGGAGAAACTGAATCTAAAGGTAGTATAGTACCTTTCTCCTTTTGGGGACACTAGCATAGCACCACCACTAGAACCATGTCTACTTCTAGCTCCATCAAAGAAAATCTCCTAAACCTAATTGCTCTGATTCTTTGAATCAGTGTCCTTGAGAAGGTTGGGCTCTATAGCATCACTCTCTTGTATCAGATAGTTTCCCAAACTAGCATTCCAAACAACATTTTCTTGGGTCTCTGAAGCTCTTTCATCTAGAAAAATATCAGGGATACTTTCTATCTTTGTTCTTGCTTCACTAATGGTTTGGAAGTCACTGTCATCAAATATAGGGTAGTTTACATTGATGGTATTGGTCACATAAGGTTCTATATGTTGTGCTACCAATTTCTCTGACTTAATGGTAACCTTGGTACCATATCTTGTGTGAAAGAGCATGTGAGACCAATCAGAAGATAGGTAGGCTCCTATCTTAGCTGTAAACTCCCTCGAAAGACATATAGCAAATAATGCAGGGAGTTCTATGATGTATATATCAAGGAGGATGGAAAAATTAGGACTAGCATGAAGGATTAGGCTGGTATCCTTGGCCACACCTATAGTATTGACTGAGGATCCATCAAGTTGGGTAACCTTCTTTTGGAAGGGCTCATATTTTAGTCCTAATTGGTCAGCTACTTTCTTGGGCATTATAGTGCTAGTAGCTCCACTATCTACCATACAATTATGCACTAAAGAATCTCAAATAATTAAAGATACATAAAAGGGAGGTGGTTTTGAATTCCTACCTTGTGTGGCATTACTTTTGGAGTTTTTTCTTGGAGTCTCCTTTTCTTGATCAGTGTTAACCAACACTGGCTTTGCAACTTCTTTTGTAGGTTGAGGAGTTACTACTTCATTCATGGCCTCCTTCAAGATTTCAAACTGCCCTGGAATAGCCAGAGAGTCCCACATGGACATGGTGACATTCACCTTATTCATGTTATCTAAAATATTGAAAGGTTTCATAGTGTGCACCATTTTTTGTGCTTTCACTATGATGGGCTCCACCTTTTTGAGAGTCTGATCTTCTTTGCTTGTAATGATAGGGGTCTTCTTTATTACGATGGGAGTAGCTTGTTGCATTGGTTTTGCAGATGTAGTGGCTTTAGTACCAGAGTTTGTTGTCTCCATGTCTTGAGCCCTTCTTTTTTCTCTTGTATAAGCAACAAAAGAAACCTCATCATTGACTCCATTGAAGTCTGGCTGCTCCCAATTGAAGAAAGCAGTCTCATGTTCTTGTGGTTCTTGTTGTGGAACTATCCCACTGGATGAAGCCTCTAATTGAGATTGTGAGGCATTTTGAACCATTAGGGCTTCGTTCATCCACCCATTTGAACATGTAGCTTGATTGTGAGGCTAATTACAAGGAAAGCATCATTCATTTTCCATGGCCATATTATTTTGACTAGGAACCATATCCCTCACCGGGTTTGCAGAATTTAGAGGTGCAGGGTTGTATGGTTGGAATGGTCTTTGATTGAAAATTTATCTTTGTCCTTGATAACCTCCTTGTTATGGTGGCCTATTTTGCTGATAAGGCTATCCTTGATTTTGATATTGCTGATTAGGACCTTGGCCTTGCAGCTAAAAGGATGGTGTAATTCCTTGACCTTGCTTCTTTAGATTTGTGACCTCTTTAGTCAAGGTCTGCAACAACTTTTTCATCTCTTGTATGCTAGTTTCTTGCCTACTCTTTATCTCTTATAGCTCTTGAGAGAAACTAGCTATTAGCTCCTAACCACTAGTACTAGCTTGAGGTGCTAATATGGTGGGAATAGGGGTAAATGGGGGTACTTGTGTAGGTGCAATGGGTTGAAGGATAGGAAAAATGGGCATGGGTGGCCTTCTAGCAATCATGCCTGCTTGAATCAAACAATTTTCAGCTCTAACAGCTATGTCAAAAGCTTGGAGTAAGGAATTTCCACCCATAGACTAGATCATGACAAAAAATTTGACCATTTAGACTTTGCAAGTAGTAAAGGAAAGCATGGTCAGCTAATGGTCTCACAGAGATTGGAATTCTATTCCATGTTTTGAGGAATCTACTATTGTAATCTATCATTTTTTCTTGAGGGTCTCTCTTAATGGCTGTCAAATGCTCAACCAGAGACAAGTTATCTGATTTATCCTCAAAATGCTTACTCAATGCATCTCCTAGCTCATCCCATGAAGTAATAGAACCAACAGTTAAAGTTCTAAACTATTCAAGAGCCTTACCTTTTAGAGAGGCTACTAATAATTTTGTGGCCACATCCTCTTGAGTAATGTTGTGAATGATGTAGATGGTGGTCACATCTCTTATGTGTTCAAAAATAGTTGTCTTCCATTCACCTATGAAATTAGGTACACTCTTTAGTGCCACCAAGGGCACACCATTATGTACAAAAAAAGCCAATGGGCTAACCTAATTGAAAGGTGCAAAAAATACTTCCTTGCCATTGTAGGAGTTGAAACCTGAAGATTTACAACTATATGAGTTGTATTTGCTACTTGATTTGAATCTTCTTCTAGATCTCTGGTTAGAGATCTACCTCTTCTTTTGGAATGAAAGGGAAAAGGTCTCCTTTCTGAGGTATTAGGAGGTTTTGATTGAACTCTCCTTGCAAGGGATGTTCTTTGAGTTGACCTACCTTTATGACTTCTTTTTGAGGGCAACTCTGAAAATTTAGTGGGCTTTGAGCTTCTAGTCTCAATCTTTCTCATAAACCTTAAACAAGGTTGGCCTGGATCTTTGAAATTAGTGGAGTCACCAGATATACTTGATAGAATGACTTCTAAAAGCCTATTTGATGCAATTTGTATATCAGAGATTGCATATCTTTCAAAGAATGAATTTCTTTATAGTCCCACCGGGTGTGCTAGAATTGTTATACACTAAGTTTGCACCCTTTTTTGAAGCTCTCATAGTCTTGATAACCTAGTATAACATGGGAATCATCTCCAGGTTGTGGGACTTATGCTAATTGAGATGAGACCTCCAGGTTCTACGCTAGTTCCTCTTGGATAATCAACTTAATTTTCTTCTAGACATGAAAAAGTAAAATTTTGAGGGAAAGGGATAGAAGGAATGCATGAATTGAAATGACTAAAAGAAAACTACCTACTAGGTGATGCACCAAAATTAGAGTATGAATTACAGTATAGAGGAATGAAGCTGATGTAGAACTTACGTCTAGGAGATCACAACTTCTTAAATAGGCTTGCACAAGTGCTTCATAGAGGGGTCTAAACATAAGACACAAACTATGACCTGCAAGTAGACATTCACCTCTACAACTAGGTGTAGGAATGAGACAATATTGTCAGGGGGCTGAAGTATACCCACAAGAGCATTCACATAAAATCATACACAACAACACACAAAATTGTAGAAAAGAAGAGGGATAAAGAACCCTAAATTGTCACTAAACATGCATAAACTTCAATTCATTAAGAGATAGCTCAAACAAGAAAGGATAGGGATAGGAAAGAATGTCACAAATACCTCTACAATGCTTAAACAATCAATGGGAGATTATAAAATGTAGAAAACTAGAGGGAAATAAAATTTTGTCATGGATAGCTTTCCAAGAAAGAAACCTTCTTCTTTTCAAAATGTGAACTCTAAGCACTAAGGCTCCAAAATAGAACTATACACCTCTCAACTACATGTAGGGAGGAGTCAAAACTAACTTAACTAGGGTTACATAGGATTTACAATAATACAATATCAAACCCTAGGTACATTGATGACTAATCATGAAAATCTCTGAGAACACTGCCAATCAGATCAAATCTTTTCTTTGCATGTTGATCTTGGTACTGAGCCCACTTGCAGAGACAACTACCTTGACTCATTCACCCACCTGCAACTCCACTAAGCCATGAAGGCTCTGAATATGATCTTATATCCCTGGGTAATAGGACCATTCAAAAGGTGGTCCCAACTCTTTCTAGCATCTCCTGGCATGAAAACATGAGATAGTACCCTCCAACACCAACAAACAGTCATCTCCATCAACTTCCCCACCCACAAATGTCTTGAGAATTAAATTCCTAAGCTACCCGACGTCATGCATGGCTGAAAGAATGCAAAACCCTAACAAAACCAATAGAAATCATTTGAATTTTGAAATACAATGGATAGTAGGTCAAATTTTAAAATGTGACCGTCAATGAGAAGCCCCTCCCAGTAGATGAACAACCATGATGCGCATGAAAAACAACTAAAAACCCATCTCTGACAAGTCAAATGCCACCTCGATAGTCAACGACCAATCGGAAGAAAGAAAATTAGTGTGATAGGGAAAAACTTGGACCCATGGCCCTGAGAGTGCATTGAACAGTTGTCACTACACCGTAATGCTAAAGGATGAGCATCTCGACCAAATGGTATAACGATGACCACAAGATCAAATCAGGTGTTCAATGCTTTGAGGAAGACTTGACACCACGGGCACACTAACAAACCTCGACATTGCACAGTAGCTAGCCAATCACAAGCTTTACACATTAGCCCATCTAACAATGCAGAGCCATGACCTTCTTTATCTTCATCTGACGGTTGTCATTATATCGCCAACTTAAATAGTGTACATCTTACCTTGGCGGTATAATGATGATCATTGATCCTACTTGGAACTTAATCCTTTGAGGAAGCCAACCCCACTAACAAACTTCCACCTATTCAAAACCCCAGCCAATCAAATGCCACCCCCTTAGATACATGTAGCATCAATCTCTGACATAGGACCCAGTGTCAGAAGCTAGGTGCTGGAGAAGGATCTACGATTGTCACTACACCACGATGCTAAAGGATGAGCATCTTGGATCTCTGGTATAATGATAGCCACATGATGTGCTCAAAACTTAACCCACCAAAGAAGATGGCCCCATTGATAAATGCTAAATCACTAGCCCATTGATGAATCAGAAGTCGCCAAATTAGATGAGGTGGCACCGGTCCCACTGACAAGATATTGTGCTGGAGGAAAAGGAAGATCGATGACCCTCACTATACCATGATCTTAAAGTGTTCGCATCTTCACTCAATGAAATGACAATGACTATCAGATCTTGCCAAAATTTATCCTTACCTACTAAGACCACCAAACATTTAGCAACTACATGACCAAAGGAAGCATTAACCACTCACTGAGTCACTGACTACTGAGCCTTAACTGCCAAATATTACATGATTAAGAGGACTGATGTAGTCGCCAGTTCACTGAAAAGAAAAGTAACCACCAAAGAACTTAGTGATTATGCAACCAAAGGAAAATAAAGTGCACGTGTGTATTGAAGAACTTAAGTGGCTGATAAAGTAACATAAAAATAGAACTGGCCTAGGGTTTGCAAGGTTTTCTTAGCAATGGCTAGATTTTCAAATATTTGGACTTGCAGACCAGTGGATAAAATAAATTGTAGAGGCCAGGAAACAAAACATGAGAACATGAAAAATTTAGGGTTGCTTGGCAGGGTAAAAATAGAGACCCTAGAATAGATATTAGGCAAATTTGATTGCGTATAAAAATTAGGGTAACACTCCCATTGCATGGTTTAATAAGCAAGGTTACATGCTTAATAGCTCTAGTTGAGAGCCCTATAAACACCCTTGCACTCCATGCCTAGGGAGCTCTAGGTCACTTTCTCAAGGTTTCCAGTCCATGGATGCTCTTGGAAGTAATGACTTAGAGAAGTGTACATTTTAAGTGTACATTTTTGGCGCCCACCATGGGGCAGAACAACTTTGTTTTGCCTTTTATTTTCTTGCATTTTCATTAATTTTTTTTTATTAATATTTTCTTGTTGTTTTGGCTCTATTTTCTATTTTTTTGATAGATTATCATATGACAGTCTTCCAATATCATGTGATATTTTATTATATACCCGTGTGATACTTTTCCAATAAAAGTGTCATGCGGCCATACAGGTTTCTATCACAGAGACATACATAACACTATCATCTAGACACAATGCGAACTGTCACATAGAGAAAAGTATCAGACCCATATACTATGAAGTATCGTGTGATTTTTTTCTGATAGAAAACTATCACCCAGACTTGGAAGTGACTATTTTTAGATCTTTTAGCTTGCAAGATTTGGATTTTTGGCTTTCTAGTTTTAAACTTTTGTGTTAGGACAAATTTCCATTTGCAGATTATCTTGGTTTTGATGTGCTAACCATCGTGGGGTTAACAAGTTGTTCTTGTAGGTGTGCCCTCATTGCTTGAAATATTTCCTCAAAAGAACGCATGTCAAATCTTCAAATGCAAAAGGGCTACTAATCATTTTTACAAGGCTGCCCAAAGCATAAAAAAAAATCAAGTGTTTGTTCATTCCTTTCAATTTTTAAGTGCAACATATACTAGTTCTTTCATTTTTAGGCACTTAATATCTCATCATAGGGATCTTTTGGTGGTAGGAGAGTATTCTCTTTGCCCTTGTTGTGAGCCAAAAATCTTGACCCATCTTTAGATTTCAAAAGCAAGAAGGCTGATTGAACTTTGATTGGTATGTTTGGGAGAGATTTTTGAGCTAGGAGAGTATGCTCTTGACCCTTGAGGTGAACTAGAAATCTTGACACTCAAAGGTTAATCCGCTCCTTATTTAGATTAGAATCCTTTAGTGGACGTGCTCTTAATAAATCAAGAGGAATGACCCAAGTAGGGACAAGCTAATACCTAGCTATTCTGACCCACTATAAACTCAAGCCTATCAAGGACACAAAACCTTGGTAGATGTAGTACTTGTCTTCACTTGGTGTGGGTACTTGTGGGATTGTGACCATGAGGAAAATGCTAAGCAAGAATGCTTAAGGTACTCTTGTGGCCGTGAGGTCCGTTACTTGCCACAAAGTAAGGAGTCCCTTTTGGGGAGCAAGAGGGATATTATGAATGAAAACACTTACTAAGAGCCATTAGATAGAAACTACCTAATTTTGCTGCTTAACATCTTGGTGTAAGGACTGATCCTAGTGAACTAACTTGGATCACCCCAAGATTTACTCACCATCTGTGTTCCTTTGGTTGTGTCATTGGCACTTCCACGACAAATCCAACATCTATTGTGGGCAACCACTTTGTGTGAGGTGATGGGACATCAAGTGTGAGCCAAGTTGTTGAGTATTGAACCTTTGTCTTTCTAGGCTAGTAAGTGCTTGAATTATCTTCGTTCTAATCTACCTGTGCAAGCATTCTCAAACATCAAACATCATGGTAGTACTCGTAAGATTTTTTGTTTTGATATCACAATTTCTTATCTTGGAAAGGGTGCTTTCACCCTTGTTCAAGTGTTTGATGACATGTTTGATCACTTACTATTTGTAAACCTATCTATTGTCCATTGTTACTATATTCTAAACTGTGAAATCAAACTTATCAAACTAAAACATTGACCAAATTGCCTTCAAAACTAGATTTTTCACACTCATTGGTCAAGAATCATACGATACTAAACAATCATCACACACCTATCTAAGAATTATCATCTGATATTTCATTGCTTCTATTGTAAAACCTGCATACTATACCCTCTATCACAAAGACTGCCTAGAAACTGTCACACTACTTTGTGTGAAATATCTCCTAGAAAAATTGTATCATTTTGTTAGCCTGGAAACTATCCCACATAGTCATTTTTCTATGTCACTATTTTTTGCAATCTGAAGCTCATTCATGTCACTTCCATTCTTCCTTGGTTAGTCCAGGTGAGATCTTAGGTGCTGTGACATGTTGTTCAACATCCAAATGAACTTAAATGGTATCAAGTTGCACAAAATGACTCTTGGTCTTCTTTCTTCCACAACTCCCATGTCTTCCTAGTCTCCCATTTTCATCCTTTCTCTTCTCTCTTCATGTCTTATTCCTCTTATTCTCAAACTCTTCATGTCTTCTTGATTCTTTTCCTCTTAATATCTAGTCTACCTTCTTCTATTCATCTCTTCTGTCACTTCCATGCTTGATTCCTCCTCTTCCAGAATCATGAATTTCAACTATCTTGTTATGGAACCTCTCTTGAAAATAGATGATCTCAAACTTTTTTCTCAATTTGAAGAGTTTTATTCCTCCAATAGTCCTTCTAGATATGGCATGTGTGACAAATTTAAGACAAAAATAAAAGAAAATTTGAATGAATGAGATGCCTTTGCTAGGGTCATAAACATGATCATGTCATGACCTCCTTCTTCCAAACATTTTTCATCTTCTAATTCCTCTCATCCTTTCTCATCTTCCAATTCTTACCAAGACCTCCTTTTTCTGAACATTTTTCATCTTCTAATTCTTCTCAACTTCACTTTCCTCTTATTCATGATCTCGTTCCTCTTCTACTTCTCCCAAGAGTCTTACTTCTCTTCTCAAGACATAGCATGATGATAAATATGATAGTCCTTGTGATACCTCTTCTATGAAGAGTGGCACACCCATCTTTGATGACTATGATGATGAATAATGTAGTGATAACTATGACATCTCTATTCCTAAGAGTCCTCCTAGTCATGTTCTCATGCTTACTAGAAATGGGTCATCACATTGGATAGATCATGATGGTGATCCATATGATTCTGATTTTGAAAGAGACTTTGATGATTTTTGTGAACAATACCTAGATGATACATTGACTTCTATTGAGGAAGAGAAATCTTTCTATGCTGATTATAAATGTAAATACTATAAGAATTTCTCATCTAAGAACTCTCATGCTGAAAATAAAGATTACACTCTCAAGAAAGATAATGTTAAAGATGGTTCCCTTCCATCCCCTACTTCCTCTAATACCCATACATTTCCTAAAGCTTCCAAGTCTTTCAAATCTTTCACAAATCCTTCATCCAACAAAGGTCCTAGTATTTTTCATGTGGTTCCTTATAGTTATCCTCAAGGGCTACCTCTTAAAGAAACTCAAGCTAACCTTCACTTGGCTGCAAATACTTTCAATAATGCTAAACCTAAAGATCCTAAGGCTTTATACACTATAATTCCTACTTTAGCTAGTCCTTCACCATCTCTTCCAAAGTCTTCCATACAATTCCAACATGTTTCCTTGTCCTTAGAAGTGGCTCCATGTCAAGAGGACTCTAAAAATGATAAAGAAAAAAACATAAAGTAAGATCAAGATCAAGAACCCTACATGTCATCCAATCCTTTTTATGATGTCTCTTATCTATTCCATGGTTCTTTTGATCCTCTACACCCTTTCTCATTCATTCCACCATGTCTTAAGTCTTCTCCTAAGAAAAATCAAGCTACTTCTTACACCGTTGAGCTTATTGACAATCAAAATAACCTTACTACACTTGTGATTTCCAAAGATGATACTTCCATTAAGGTTAATAAAAATAGTGTTGTTACTTCCAATGTTAAGCCTATTGAAAATCAAGAGAAAAATTATATGCTTATGCTATCCAAAGCTCCTTATCAACATCAAAGTCTTCCATCTTCTTGTTCCACCACTCCATGTTTGCTTCCACTTTCTACTCTTCCTAGGTATTTTCAAGCTCTAAACAATCCTATCAAAGAAGTTTCTCCTATTCAAGATGTTCATGATCCTATTGCAAATCCCAATGCTCACTATAAATATTTTGATGTCCTTGGTTGTCATATAGATGTTGATGAACTTATTGATTATCCTTTTATATCTTCAAGATCCATTCTCAGACCTCCTCCACCAATACTAAGGGCTTCTCATATTCCTTCCATCTTGGGCCCTTATGTCTCTTCAGTTTCCCCTCCTAACTCTCCTAATTCATCATCCATCTTGGGTCCTTATGTCCCTCCATCTCCTATCTTTCCTCAAGATCAACATAGATGCATACCCTTGAATCCTTTTCATCCACCCACCCATCTAAACCACTCATATCATCCGTCTTCTTCCACAAGTCCCAAGTATTTTGGAAGTAACTTGAATGTTCAATACAAGAAAAAGAAGAAATAAAAGAATCCATTAAAAAAAATCACCATGTCTCCTCTAATCAACATGAAGGCATAAATTCAAAAGAGATATCTAAGAAGAAAACTACAAGACAAGTATGGGTTCCAAAATCCATCATTGAAGATATTCTCTCTAGATCATCAAAAAGAAATGAAAAGCCTACGGCTATATGGATTCCAAAGTCTCTCTTGAAAGAGTTTGATGTTGAGAAACAAGTGAATTTGACATTAAAGCTTCCAAAGTCTTCCACTTCATCTTCTTCCAAAAATATTCTTCCATTCCAATTGCCCAAATTGGAACCTCTGTTGTCCATTGACCATATTCCTTCACGTATTCCTTCATTCATGTTTCCTCCATCCTCTCACCACCCTTCAAGGTGTGTGTTGATGTTTATATTGCCTTCCTTTCCATCTACCCTTTCACAATACTTCCATTCATTATCCTTCTACCTTCTATCCTTTTTCCTCATTTGCCTATTCCTCCTATCTTCCAACCTCACTCACTTTACATAAAACCTTATCCTCCATTTTTCTCTTCCATCTTTCTTTCCCTATCAACATATTTGAGAATATCATTTTTAATCCTTAACATATCATGGTTTATCCTTTCAAGGAGCATTATCTAAAAATCTTGCCTTCTTCCAAATAAATAAATAGAAAAATTCAAAAAGAAAACAAAAAAAAAATGAAAATTTTGAAAATGTGCCTTGGTGGAAACTTGGAAATAGGCACCTTGGTAGCAAAAGTAAAGAAAAATAAATTCATCCTATGGTGAAAACCACTCCCTTGTGGTGCTTTGGATAAGTACCATGATGAAAACCTGGCAATCAGACATCATGCGTAGTTCTTCTACATATTTCATCCATTCCATCTTCTCTCTTTGATCTTAACAATGTTGACCTATACACAAACATTTGGCTATCTTGTGAGCTATCTTACAATGATATTTCTTTCATTTCATTCATGTTTAGCCTTCATATTTATTTTCCTCCATTCATTTTAGCCTTTCGCTATCCTTTTCCCCTTTGGTCTTGATCTAATAAAAAAGAGTAAAAAATGATGCTATGAGCCTCTTGACATGTCTACTCCTTTGGACTACATCCTTTCCTTCTTTTTCATTATTCTTTTGTGACTTATCCTATGCTAGCCTTTCATTGCTTGTCCAAAAGTACTTTACATGACAATTTATTCCTAGGCTGGGTACTCTTGAGGAGTTTTCCCTTGAGGATTTCTTCCCTTCATTCTCCTTCATTCTCTTGTCTTCCATATCTTCCACCAGCTTGCTAATACCTCTTGTTCTCCATCTTGCTAGACATTGGGACTACATGATGTGATCTTTCTTGGGAGTATGATGCCCATTCTATGTGGGGGCATCCTTTGTACATACTTATTGATCCTAAAAAAATCCAAAAAAAAATGGTATATTGTCAAAAATTTTAAAAACTAGAAAATGTCTTGAAAAAATGATCATCTTAGTGAAAACCTAGCAATAGGCACTTTGATGTATCTCAAAAAAAAATAAAAAAATCATATATTCCAAAAAATAAAAAAAATTTAAAATTTAAAAAAAGAAAAAAGAAAAAGTGCCTTGGTTGAAACCTAGAAACAAGCCCCTTGGTAGAAAAAATACAAAAAAATCAAAAAATCCTAAAAGATCTTCCAAGTGGTGAAAACCTAGAAATAGGCACTACTTGAGGCTTTTGCACACCCATTTCTTAGCACACATCCTTGACACTTAACCTTTCTCCATCATGCCTTGTCATTGTTGCCTTGGTTTGGAATTGATCTTTGTCTTTGTCTAGTGGGCATAACTGTGTTATCTTTGGTCTCTTAGATGTGTTAGTCTTTGGGACACCTTGCAAATGGTGTTTTTCAATACCTCCCCAGCTATTTTTTTCAACACTTCCCTAGCGTCAAGTGTACCTCAACATGTATTAGATATCTTACCCACAGTCTAGAATGATGTGATATTTCTCACTGGTAGATGCAATACTCAAAGTTTGACTCTATGACCTACACACACACACTTAAAACACTTGACTCACTAAGAATTTATTGACTTTATTTATTTGTGTGATTTCTATGATGATTTCTTTGCTGAGTGTTCTCTCCCTAATAGTTTTTTATGATGCCTAGCTAGAAGACTGGGGGCATGAGGACATGTTTTATTTCTTTTTTTGCCTATGGGTATATCTTGTTGATCTTATGGTCATGAGAATTTATGCTTGTTCCACTTGACTCTAGGATCTACAAGGTATTATCCTTGACTATTTTTCACAAGTACATGCTTATAATTATCTTGACTTTCTTGTATCTTGATATGAGCATAATCTTTCTACAATAAACTTAGGGAGCCTCACTACACTAGACATCTTGATCTACATGTCTTTGATGCTTAGGTGGGATTCCCATATCCCTATCTAATATAGATCATATTCATATACACATAGTTATACTAGTGTGTATTGTATGATCTTGTGAAATTACCAATAAAGCTTGATGATGACTATTAGAGACTAACGACTATGTGACCTTGCAAGTAAACCAATTTTCATGTAGCTTGCATTTTTAGAATTCATGTTAATTTGCATTTTTAGGCTGCATTATGAGTTTGAGAGGGTTCTCCTTTCATCTTTCTTTTGGACTTTTCATCAACTCTGATCACATTCTGATCTTCATTTTATTATCTTCTTTCATGATCTGAATCAAAATTTCCTATCTTAAACAGTTGATTGATTTTGAGGCATCCTCTTTCTTGAGGCAAATCCTCTTCCTTCTCTCCATTTCTTTTCACCTCATCCAAACTTCTATCTTCCATTCATTTTCACCCCACTTCTTTTCTTCTAATTCAACCTTGGGGCATAACCTTTCTTTGATGATCTACCTTGGTTTCGTGATCCTTAACTCTTTCATCTTACATCAAGAACCTTATCTTTAGTTTGATTTGATCAAATTTATCAATTTGTTGTTTCTCCTCTATCTCATTTCAATTTCGATCACGAGGGGGTAGTACCTATCAAACTTTAATTATTGATTCAGCTTTATCAATTCTATCAATTTCTTTTCTTGGGGAAACTTTGCTTGAGACTTGACAATTACCTATTTACAGGGGTGTTGGCCTTGTCTTTTTTCAGCTTATCTTTGTCCTGATGTGTTCTTGTCCATCGATCACATGTCTCGGTTGTTTCATGATCCCAAATCAATCTCGTATTTAAACTTCATTCTTTGACTACATGTGTTCCCATAAAGATCACACATTAGTCAAAGAGGGGCAAATGTATGCACCCTAAAATTGTCGCCTAGACTTTGGGCCCCCATTCTTTAATTTATCAAATGATGGAACCAATTTATCAATCTTCCTGAATCAAAATTTTCAATTTAATAAATTTCCTTGATCAAATCTTAATTCTATCATTTATTTGATTATATATCCTATAGACTAACCATTTTATCCTAAGTCTTTATTTAATTAAAAGGAATTTCCTCCCCTTTTATTAAATAAAAAATCCCCCGCTTACCTCTTATCCTAAGTTTCACAAATAAAGCATTATTCCTATTTTATAAAAAAGAAGAAAAGGCCTTTCTGTCTCACATGGGGCACAAAAGTCAACACTTATTTCTCATTGGAGGAGATTTGTGCACAAGGATTGATCCCTCTTCAAGCTCCATCTGTGATTAAATATTTTGCCTCTTAATCTCCACCATCCATTATTTTGATTTCCTATAAAAGGAGAGCTCTCTTCTCATTTTAAAAATATAATCTATTATTGCTAATGTTATGTTGCAGGTTTCTTGGAGCTCTTGAATATCTTGTTGCATCATAGTCGTCATAATAGCATTATAGTTTCATTTCATGCATTCTTAGCTTAGATTTCCTTTCATGTTATAGCTTAGCTCACATAGCTTAATTACTAATGGCTTGTAACACTCTCATTTTCATAGCATAGTTGTATTCTTGCATTTTCATTCTAGCATAGTTGCATTGCATTTTCATCAAGATTCTTGAAGATATTGGCATTCTTGCCCTTGTCTCTTTGAATCTCCCATTGCATAGCTTAATAAGAAAGGTTACATGCTTAATAGCTTTAGCTGAGAGCCCTATAAACAGCCTTCCACTCCATGCCTAGGGAGCTCTAGGTCACTTTCTCAAGGTTTCCAATCCATGAATGCTCTTAGAAGTAATGACTTAGAGAAGTGCACATTTTGAGTGTACACTAGGGACTTAGAGATTTTCTTTAGGTCTCTTAATCTCTAAATAATATGAAGAAGTGCCAAACCTTTCAACAATTATGATTGGCTTGGTAGTTGTTAGGTCATCAGAAATTGAATCTGATTACCTATCATTGTCTTGTCTCATGACTAGTGAATTAAAGTTCAGGGCATGCCTAGTAATGGCGGATTTGACATGAAATATAGAATTTAAAATATTGAAAGGGAAAATTGAATTCAATTCTTCAACATAAATATAACTGATTGTCAATCATTGCCAAATTACCAAGTATTTCAAAGAGCTAAAGCTGAAGTACAAGATTTTTTGAGCTTTCTATAGTTAGAGGATTTACAATCTCATAATTTTTAGAAGAAATCACATTTACAGTTAGAATGAGTCAACCATCGACCAGTGGAGCTTCTTCTAGCAAGGGTTCCAAGGAGAAGGAAAAAGAAAGTTACTTAGATGAATTTCTCACCTTGCTATCAGGATCATCACAAAATAAAAGGGCTAGTGATGAATGTTTCATTGACAATTTGAGCTATTTAAGAGATGTCAAGATGCCTAAAAATTTTGGAATAAATTTGTTTAGATATTTCTATAAAAATGCTGAGAGTCCAATTCCTATGTCAAACCCATGGACATCAGGATTAGCCAAGTTGATAGTCCTAGATGTTTTCATGGTTGTTGATTTGATGATTAGATTGGCAAGTATTTATGACCCCTTGTCTAGAATGATAAGAAAACATGATGGTTCAGCCCTAGTTACATTAGATAGGAGCTCTTTCATGAGGGCTTTTAGTATTAATATCCCCATGGCAAAAAAGATTGATTTATAAGCCCAGTCCAATAGGTATACTCGAGAACTATACTTGTGTCAAATGAGAATCAGAACCATGTTCATCAAGGTAAAAGGAACTACATTGCACCAATGCCTAGGTCAACACCCTATTTTCACAAAGATTTAGCTTTTTATGTAAAGTATATTGCATATGATTTGTGTAGAATACTTGGAGTAGATGGTGGGGTAGATAGGATTACATATGACCTTTTGATGATGGTATGGGACTCACAAAACATGCATACGAACAAGGGTTATGACTACATTGGGTATGCCATTGATAAAATGCACAAGGGATTTGAGGCAATAAGAAATAGGGAAGATTCCCCTAAGTTTTGGCATTACTCATTGTTAATGCACCTCATTTCATTCTACAATTACAACATTATCAATCTAGATAATTTAAATCCTCAAATGATGTGCAAGGGTCAACCCAATCTAGTACAATTTTGGATGGAAGCTTGGAGCCCTACTTGCCCTAATTGTGATTTTTGTGCTTTTCAAAATTGGATGGTGACACCAATCATACTCAATAGGGATAGATCTTTGTAGTCTACCAGTTAAGGCTCTACAATTTATGAGACCTTGTCAATTTATTGACAAATGGCCTAAAGGTCACAACTGGAGAGATTTTTACTATGAGAGGACCTACACTATAATAAGAGTTTATGGATTCACCCAACCACCTCATATACTACCATTCTTTGTTCCACCAAGGGTTTCCTTCTTGGAGATTATTTGGCAATTAATGTTGACTGATAAAGAGCATCTATCCTCCCTTAGAAAGAGTACATTTATCCCCATGCGCTTTTGTGTATGCAACTTCACAATTGGGAAGAATGCATTTACCAAGTTAAATGATTGGCTAGACCAATTCAAAATGAATGTTGCAGCACCTAGATATGTTGATATAGAGGGTTTCATTGTAATGGCTAGGAAGTACTACATTCCTACCATTCCTATAAACAAAAGACATGAGGAGTATCCTGAGGAAGATATTATCATAAAACTCATTGAGGAAGATGTGATAGAAAAAAGAGTTGATCAATTTAATGAATTGATGAGTTTTGAGAACAATTTGAAAGAAAATGGATTCCCTTTGGAGGTTTCTACCTCACAGTGCCTTATTTACAAAGGGTGGAAATGATGATGGAAAATTTCCATACATTGGTCAACTCAATTAAGGACCAAATCGATGATAATGATAGAGAAGGCCAAAAGGAGAAACACTCATAATATAACTATGAAGATAGTGATGGAGGCTACCCAATTTACAACCCTCCTACTATGGAACAAGGATCTCCTACTACTCAGCAAGGAGAGGAAAATATAATAATGCACTTGATAGAGATTCCTAGCTCTCAAGACACCATTGAGCCTCCTCAAAAGAAGCAGAAGCTGCAAGTAGGAGAATATTCATGAGCTAGGGTCAAAGAAAAGAAGGGAGATAGAGTGAAAGCTTTATTTCCAGAAGATAGATACCATGATTATCAACTCAAGTAGAGGATTAGAGAGGAAAAAAGAAAATAGAAAGAAGTGATAGAAGTAGTTGAGTTACCATTGGTCTTAGGTCAAGATGAAAGGATGCTTGAGCAGGATGCCTTCTTGAAGGATGATAATTTTATTAAGTGAAACAAAATCAAGGACTTCTTTTTGTGGCACAAACAACAATAGGTAGCTTCCAATGTTTAGATCAAATAAGATGGCCAGATACCTGATGAACCCATCCAAGCCTTGAGGGATTATGATCCTGAATCTAAAACCATAACCACAGAAGAAGATAGGCAATTAGTAAAAGCCAATAACATGCTTCTTGTACCTGGGTGGGATTTGGCCTCTGCTTTTATCATTGACCAAATTAGAAAACAGGATAACATAAATATAATGTCAAAAACCCAAGTAGGGGATTTGATAAGAGGGTTTGGGTACAAACCTAAAAATAAGGCATTGGCTATGTGGAACCTATATCCAAAATATCATAAGCCTTCCTTGTTGGACATCCAAGAGAAGATGGATGGTGATAAGATGATATGGTCAATTCACAATACTAGAGACCTTGAGGTCTCATAGGTGCTGACTGATTTTTCCAGATTAAAAGAAGATAAAACCAAACAATTATTAGAGAGGCATGAAGATCTTTTCAATGATTATAGTGCATTAGTGAAAGATAGAGAGATTTTTATAATGAAGGAAAATGAACTAGAAAGTTGTATAGAGGGCTTTCTGTTGCAAATTTCCAACATGCCTAAAGTTTCCCCCACACCACTAGAGAAGAATGCACTACTATAGGTAAGAGTAACTAAAGATGGAGTTGCTGCTACAAAGGAGAGAATGAACAAGGAAAAGACTAAGGTTATAGTACAATCCTTGTTGAAAATCTTGCAACATAGGATAGGAATTTTGTAGGATAAGGCAGAGGCAGTTTATACTTCATATAATAAATTTCTTGGTTTACAAAGTTAAGTAAACAATTTTGTTTCTATTTTGAATACTTATCATTCAACTTGGGCAATGAAGGAGTCATTATTTGAAAGACTAGTAGTAGTATAGTCTCTAAGGAGTGACATCACAGATGTAGTATTACAGGTGGGAACTGAAATTGTGAAGATTAGTGTTGTTTCCTCTTTCGTCAAAGGAAAGGCCAATTAGGTGGAGGAAAAAATGGCAATTTTTGGACTTGATTTCAATAGGTTCATTCCTTGAATCAGAACAGATGTGGGAGAAATAAAGAACTTGGATACATGGAGGTCAGATTTTGATCTCTTACTACCTAAGAAAGAGTTATTTCTTAAAGATAAGAGTGATGTTGATCTAGATCATTTTAACATAGTTTTGGATGAAGCTATTAGGGCAGAAATGGACATTAGCAAGTTCACCATAGATGTAAAACAAATTGCTTATACAGGATGGGAAAGAAAAAAGAAGCAATTGTAGAGCATTAAACAATTCCCATGCCCAACAAAATATTAGGTTACTACATGGGACAACATGACAAAGCGTAAGATATGTAGGCCTACAACAGATGACCTAGATGACTTGGATGATGAATGAGTTCCAGCAGTGCACCTGATTTATGAGCACAGGAAGAGAAACTAATCATATAGAGGATGATGTAAATTTTCTATATGGTGGTCATAAGTCCTAAAAAAAACTTTAGTAGTTGCATCTAAATACTTGTAAATAAAGGTGCCACTTAGAGTGGAAGTTCAAACTCTGAGAAGAAACAAGATTGGCACCATTTACCCTCTTTCTATTATATACTTTAAAACTTTTCTATTCTAGTTCAAGTCACTATTAGAGCCACTCATAGCTTGTTGCATCCTTTTCTCAAGGATTCCAAGGTGGTCTCTCTATATATAGTTGTTTCTATCTCACACTAAAGGGTGGTGAAAGACATATTGTCATAGGAGTTTATAGATTTAGTCTTTGACGCTTAGGAATCCATTTTTCTTTGTGAATAGATGTAAAATTGAATCACCTCTATTCAAATGTGTAATGTAATGTAAATTGATGTATGGGGGAAATATGAGATCTACTCCTAAATACAAATTCCCAAAGGAGAGATCCAATTTGATCAACCAAAGGGCTAATACACAATCGAATCAATCTATGGAGAACATGAAGGAGAGAGAAAACCTTATATTTCCCTATGAAGAATTTATGTGTTTAGAACTTGAAATAATTGAAGTACAAATACTAACCTTGAATTATGAAAGATCTGGAAAATTTTAATTTTTTATGTCTGTGTGTACTTTCAGGCAATTTTGCAACCTGTTCTGGGTTGGAAATGTCGAGATAGAGAAAACCTAGAAATATTTTTCCAAGATGAGCTTAGGTCAACTTTGACCCTCATAAAATATCAAAGGCTAGATTCTTTATTTGGAGGTCGATTCTAACATTGTTTGGAGATCTCAGAAGTTCATCAAAAAGAGTATCCATATTCACTATCAGATCTGAAATATCGCACTTGTACTTACAAGAAAAAGAGGGGTTTTATTTGTATGGGGGGTTTGCCTTGGTCAAACCACAATTTGGAATCAACCTTAATATTGAAATTGAAATGGAGAATGCTAGCAAGTAGTAGAAATGGATCTAAAAATTAAGCTATGCAATTTGATAGATATGTAATTGTATTTTAAATGTAAGCAAGTATATTGATATGAAATCTTGAAAACAATAATGCTAAAATCAAACTTCCATGATTGTATGCTTGGAATCCACTTTGAGGGAATGATGAATGGATCTTGAAGATGAATTAAAGTATCTTGAAGGAAGATCACACCATCATGATGGCTAGATCTAGGGTTTGAAAGATGAATCTTGAATGCTTGAACCAAATCCCTTCAATAGCTTAAATGCTTGAATCCTTGATCTTCAATGGAGAACTTAGATGGAGAAGAAGACTTGAATGCTTTCTTGATCTTTCTTGAGAGCTCCTTGATCATTAAATTACTTGATAATAAATATCTTGCTCTTGATTGTGGATGTGAAAATGAGAGAGGAAGGCCTCCTTTTATAGTGAACTAGGGAACAATCATCTAGAGGGACCACCTTGAAGAATTAAATCCAATTAGGTCCTAACCTTTAGAAAATGTACCTATATTGAATGCAATTAGATTATTTACCATTCCAAAACCTGAAATGGTTGACTCGGAGATGGGAAAACAAATATCTCGAAAGCGCGATACCCAAAAATCAAGGAATTTGAAAATTTGAAGGATGGGGGCAAAATCAAGGTTAGGAATGATGTAGTTAGGATCAAAATAAATCCTAACCTAGTCAAGTTTGAGCTTGATCCTGACCTAGTCAGGATCAACCTCGATTCGGACCTTGGGCCTAGATCCAGCCAGAATCAGGACAGGAGGCCCCCGGGGATGCTCGAAGACCTAGAAATGATAATAGAAAAGGAAAGAATGCCAAGGATAGGCACAAAATCTTATGATGACTATGATGAAGGCTAGGAGGACCTATTTCTAGTTCCTACCTAGAAAATAGAGATAGGGAAGTAGGAAATTAAGGAGAATCCTTGAGATCATAACCCTAATTTCATGTAGAATGAAGCAACAAAGAAGTGGAAAGTTGGGAGAAACCTAGATCAAGGAAAAGATCAATTCAAGGTATCCAATATGAACCCAAATCACTCAATAAAACGGATAAATTCTCTTAACATGGAAGTGCTTCCATTTTAAGATGATACATTAAGCCCCCACTTTAGTAAGAGTATGGGCTCGATGCAAACTCTTGGTAAAGGAGAAGGAAGAAGAGATCCCAGTGGAATCAAAATGGAATAGAATGACACTCAACTAGGGACACAAGCCCCCATACTAAGGATTCTAAATCAACATACACATAGAAAGGTGCAAAAACATAAAAACCAAAAGAACAAGGGTTAGCACTAAACAACCCAAATCAATTAGCATAAGAAACCTCACTAAGAAATATTTCTCATACTAAAGTCATATTTGGAAAGCTATCATAAAAGCATAAATGTTTACATAAGAAAGACAAGAACAACACTAACATAGCTTCATGATCCAAACCCACTAGCATCAAAGTGAAAAGAGAGAAAGGGAAAAGAGTGATTACCTCACCTAGTAAGATGCCCACCTTAGTATGAATCACCTTGGAGGGAGAGCCCAACAAGTTCACCCATAAATTGTGCTTGTAATTGTAATGCATCTTTTGACAACTTTTGGAATACTCATAGATCCACCTTCTTGTATCACTATGAATATGAAATGTGTGTCTCCTCAGGATTTAGTAACTTATGTGCATTACCTTTAGAAAATTTAGCATATAGGTGCATGTCTCTTCAAGATTTAGTAACATATGTGCATTACCTTCCAAGATTTAGCATATTTGAAATTGGAAATGTGTGTCCCTTTAGGATTTAGCAACTTATTAGTGTTACCTTCAGAGGATTTAGCATGTTGAAAATTTTGAAAAGTGTGTGTCTCCTCAGGATTTAGCAACTTATGTGTGTTACCTTCTAAAGATTTAGCATATAAATGCATTTCTTTTCAGGATTTAGCAACTTATGTGTGTTACCTTCCAAGATTTAGCATGTAAAAATTAAAAACTATAGTACAAAAGAGACCTTATATATGCCCCCCTCCTTAATATGGAAAAAACATACTATTTTGACATGTTAAGGAAAAGAAAGAACAAGGATAAATCCCTCTTCAGCATCAAGAAAATATCCACAAACAACACCCAGTCCAAGCCAAGAAGGTCACAGCTCCAATGAGGCCATGGAAGGGATGAATGTAAAGAGATATCATGCAAGAAGTGAAAAGAAAGTAACCCTTATGAGGGATAGCACACTGTTCAGTTTCCAGGATGAGATATATCAACCATGAAAACCCAATGTCAAACAAAAAAATAGGTTGTGATCAAGGACAAAGATCCTCAATGCAAACCAAAATTTTCATGTAAGATTGGATATCATATAGCAGATAAATACTACTTACCCAAGGAAATAGGTGAATCACTAGAAGACAGAAGGAGATGACATCCTTTCCCCCCAAGTGTAGGAACAAAGATGGAAGAGGATACCTACTTCACAATGCAAGGAGATATCTTATTTGTAACAATGTACACCATATCCTGAGTGAGGGATATTAACCCCTACATCCAAGAATATAGATAATCATGAAAAGGATATGTCACTCATGGAAAAGGATCCTCAAAGAAAAATATCTTATCAACAAGACCCCCACCAAAGAGGAGTACTTTGGATAAAATATCATCTTTCAAAAGGTAGGAATACATATTCAATCATCAAGCCCCCTGCAAACAAGAGGAAGATGAATCTTTGGAATGAGGGAAACAATTCTGACACCAAGCAAGGGTGAGAGTTTATAAAGAACATATTTTGCAACATAGGGAAGAAGTGATGACCTAGGAAAACAACTTCTCATGAAAAGGTTATTCCTAGTCAAAACATCTATCAATATGTTGAAATAATATTAAAAAATAAACAAATACCACTAGGCTAAGGAAAGCAGTTCCCTAGACAAAGAGAAAGAAAGAGATACCTTTCCCCCTAGAAATAGAGACAAGGGATACCTTCGCAAAACAAATGTCTTAGAAAAGATATCTTGAAAAGAAAAGATAGATTCTATAGATGATTAAAAACATAATGCAAGGTCATAGAAAAATAGGAGAGACGGAATACCAATTAAGTCCCATTAAAATGACCTAATGGATCCTAGGAGACTAGATAAAGATATACCTCTTGTCCCCCAGTCGTGAGACAAGAGGATAAAGAACATCTACATTATATCTAAAGGAGGGAAATCCCTTATATCAAAATTATGAAGGAATTGTAAAACTGCATGAGAATGTAATATAATTCCTAAAGTAGCTCTTTCATATAACTTGAAATGTTTACAATCAACAAGTAAATGTTTGTTACTATAATGAAAAGGACATTTGTATTTGTGTAAATCATCTATCGGCATAGGTCAAAATATTTCTTTCTTAGAATTCATTAGCTTAACATATACCTTTTTATCCACTTCTTGATGAGTATTAGGGTTATCTAGGATAGGTGTGGGGAGAAGAATATGAAGAGGAGGGTGATGTTTAGCATCACCTACCTTAGCTTGAGATCTTGAACAACCAACACCATACATATCTGGTTTAGGGGTATACAAACTAGAAACCTAATAGCATGCTCATTAACTCCTAGCCCTAAATGTTTATAATCTTTTTTAGTCACCATACTATATCCAGTAGTGTATATATTATGTAAAGCTTCTACAGGAGGTGATTTTTTATTATGTTCATGCATAAAGGTTGCATAAGGTGGGATAATAGGTTTAGAAGAAGTTTCTTTACCCTTTCCTTTAATATCACCATGAATCGAAGGATAAGGTAAATCAAAGAAATCCTACACATCTGCATCTTGAACTATAGCTTGAATCCCATCATAAGTATGTGAAGAGAAAGGTTGAACAGATGGGGAATTAGGTATCAAATTAGGATTAGGAATGTTAGGATTTAGATTATGATTTATAGGGTTAGGATTAGGATTGATAAGATTAGGATTAGGATTGATAAGATTCGGATTAGGAAGATTAGGAGATGGTTTTTCATCTACACAATTCTTCACAAAATCCAAAAGATTAATAAGGCTACCACATAAATCTTTAATGAAGGTTTCAAATGTAGGTGGACTAGTGTCGGTTAACTTTAAAAAAGCATAAGAAAGAGCAAAGTGAAGGGTCATCAACATCATGAAGTGAATGATACTTTCATAAGCATCATAGGTATTATAGAGAGATGCTAAAAGAAGAGTAATGAAGAACATGACTAAACACCAAAGCATCTTAACAATCACCATAGAAAATAAAATGTAAGAAATCTTTTTGGATTTGTTTGATTATATAGGTTTTTTTTGTTTTTTTTTTAATTTTAAAATGCAAGAGCATAAACTGGACCAAATATAAAAGATAATCTAACACCAAAAAGAAAGAGAGTAAGCTAGTCAGGTTCACCAAATGAATAGATATAAAATTAAATCATCTCTATTCAAATGTATAATATAGTGTAAATTGATTTATGGGGAAAATATGAGATCTACTCCTAAATACAAATTTTGAAAGGAGAGATCTAATTTGATCAACCAAAAGGCTAATACACAATCAAATCAATTTATGGAGAACATGAAGGAGAGAGAAAATCCTATATTTGCCTATCAAGAATTGAAGTGTTTAGAACTTGAAATAATTGAAGTACAAATACTTACCTTGAATTAGGGTAGATTTGGAAAATGCCAATTTTTGATGTCTGTGTGTACTTTCAGGCAATTTCGCAATCTATTATGGACTGGAAATGTCGAGATAGAGAAAACCAAGAAATATTTATCCAAGACGAGCTTAGGTCGACTTTGACCCTCATAAAAGGTCAAAGGCTAGATTCTTTATTTGGAGGTCAATTATGACTTTGTTCACAGATCTCAGAAGTTCACCGAAAAGGGTATCCAGATTTGTTGTCAGATCTGAAATCCTACACATATACCTACAAGAAAAAGGGGGTTTTGTTTGTATATTTTTTATTTTATTTTTTATTTGTTTGAAATTGAAATGGATAATGCTATCAAGTATTACAAATGGATCTAACAATGAAGTTATTCAATTCAATAGATATGTAATTATATTTTGAATGTAAGCAAGTATATTGATATGAAAGCTTGAATAAAACAATGGTAAAATAAAACCTCCATGATTGTATGCTTGGAATCCACTTTGACGGAATGATTAATAGATATTGAAAATGAAAAAAAGGATCTTGAAGGAAGATCACACCATCATGATGGCTACATCTAGGGTTTGAATGATGAATCTTGAATGCTTGAACCAAATCCCTTGAATAGCTTGAATGCTTGAATCCTTGATCTTCAATGGAGAAGATGGATGGAGAAGAAGACTTGAATGCTTTCTTGAGAGCTCCTTGATCATTAAATTACTTTATAATAAATCTTTTTCTCTTGATTGTGGTTGTGAAAATGAGAGAGGAAGGCCTCCTTTTATAGTGAACTAGGGCACAATCCTCTAGAGGGACCACCTTGGAGAATTAAATCCAATTACGTCTTAACCTTTAGAAAATATACCTAGATTAAATGAAATTAGAGGATTTACCATTCTAAAACTTGAAATGGCCGACCTAGAGGTGGGAAAATAAATATCCTGAAATCTTGATACCTAGAAATCAAGGAATTTGAAAATTTGGAGGGGGAAAAATTGAGGTTGGGACTGACCTAGTCAGGATTGAGCTCAATCCTGACCTAGTTAGGTTTGAGCTCAATCCTAACCTAGTCAGGCTCAAGCTTGATCCTAGCCTAGTCATGATCAACCTCGGTTCTGACCATGGGCCCAAATCTAGCCAGAATCAGGATAGGAGACCCCAGGGATGCCCGAAGACCTAGAAATGATAGTAGAAAAGGATAGAATACCAAGGATAGGCATAAAATCTTGTGATGACTATGATGAAGGCTAGGAGGACCTATTCTAAGTCCTACCTAGAAAATAGAGCCAAGAAGTGGGAAATTAAGGAGAATCCTTGAGATCCTAACCCTAATTTCACCTAGAATGAAGCAACAAAGAACTGGAATGTGGGGAGAAACCTAGATCAAGGAAAAGATCAATTCAAGGCATCCAACATGACCCCAAACCACTTACTCAGAGGGCTAAATGCTCTTAACATGGAAGTGCTTCCATTTTAAGATGATACACTTTGGATGTAATGACACTAGAGGTTTATCAATAAAATATACTAAATTTCGATGTATATTTCTTATTGTCTTCATGTATGGTTTTGATTTCTCTGTATGTTTAAAATTGTAAGGCATTTTAGGCATATCTTTCTACAAGGTAGATAGTGGGGTTGAAATTTGAGTTCCTATCAAGGGAGGGATAAATCTTGAGTGAGGTCTCTGAGATTTTTGTGTTCATACATGAATTAGATGATATGATTTATGCATAAGAAGGTAATTTGCAAGGCATCTTATCTAGGGTTTGGGTGTGTTTGATTTGAGATATTTTCTGTAGATGCTCATTCATTGACTCTAATGCCCTAGGATTAGGCACTGGTCTATGCTTATTTTGCAATTGTTTTCACCATTAATCAAATAAAAATGATTTATTTTAAAATGTATGAGTTATATGATTAGATTTGTATCAATTATATAGATCATAGTTGTGATATTTGAAGAATTCAATCTAGAAAGGTAATACCCACCTGAATCTTTAAGCTCAAAGAGAAGAAGGATTGAAAATCCTTAATGCCTTAGTATTGATTATTGTTGATGCGTCTATTGGGACTACTAGAGTTATAAATCAAATTTTTTTGATTGAGTTTTGATCATCTGCAATTTTGAGTACTAAAAAAATTGGTGACTCTATTGGGGACTTTAAAAATATTTTTGCAATAAGCTTAGTGATAGCTTTGTTGATGGTTTTATTGTTGTACTTGAAGACTAGTTTATCAAATTATTTCCTACTCTAAGTTGGTGGTGACTCTAAGCTTTGTGTTACTAGTTGCTGGTAAAAGTTTTGTAAAATTTTGAGATTATCTTGTCCCAAGAAACATGAGTAAACCCAAGAATACTAGGTCTTATTATAGGGATCATCCAGAAAGCAAAATGGGTGAAGAATTACATACTCCTAGTAGAAAGCAATGGTCCAAAAGAGGGGTAGGTAGTAGTAATTCTCCTAGACCATTTCAGGAATACATCCCAATTCTCCCCCAAAATGAGATTCCATCTTTTGCCACAAATCCTAAATTCCTTAGAAGAATAGACCCCGAGTTTGTAAGTCCCCCTCAAGAAGATGAATTGATAGATATTGGTGTGTTCCTTGTACAAGATAATTTAGAGAAAATAGAATATGCTTCTACTGCTGATACTGAATCTTATGATTCTGATAAGCTGAGGGAAGAGGTATTGGCTTTAAGAAGAAAGGATCAAGAATAATTTATGTAAATAAAGGAAAGGAAAAAGGAGCGGGAACAAGAAATTTTTGAAATACTCATGGAAAAGAAAGAGCTCCTTTGAAAGACAAAGAACAATGAGATCCAAGAAAATTGTTTAAAACAAAAGGTCACTAATAATGATTTATTTGGGGAGGTTCAAGTTTTTAGAAAACAAGTGAATAATATTAAGCCAAATCCTAAGAAAAATGAGTTTTAGGGTGAGGGCCATGTATTGGGATAGTTGCATCCCTTAGAGATTACAAAAAATGAGGATCTTAAGAATAAAGGGATGGGTGCATCTAACAAAGGAAAGTAAAAGGTAGTCAGAATTAGCATAAATGATTCCAAAGGAAATGATGCTAATCTTGCTATAATATCTAAAGCTAGTTTGGATCTAGAAAAGGCTAGAAAAGCCAAGGAGGATTTGGTCATTCAGTTAGAAAAGCTAGAACTAGAGGTTGTTACAGATGAGATGAAGAAGAAAATGGCTTTCCTCCATACTAATATGAATAGAAATGCTAGTAGTTCAATCCCTATTGGTAGTGGGCAGATACTAAATAATCAGTTTGTTGGTCCTTTGCCTAACACCCAAGGACCACCCCAAAATGTAAGTCATATAATCCCTATAATTGGTAATCTTGCTAGAAATGTTGTACAATAGAATGTTGGAGGAGGTGTAGCCCAAGCTTCACCAAATTTTCAAAGGAGGCCAGTCCATCTAGAAAGATATAGGCCACTATTCTATGATGGTATACCTGGCCAATGAAATGTCATCCCAATAGAGGTAAGAAAAAAAATCCCTAAGTTTATTGGAAATAATTTTATCACATGTGAAGAACACCTGAAGTCTTTTACTGATAAAATAAATGATTATGAGATTGAAAATGAAAATGTTGTCATGAAACTTTTTGTTCGGTCTTTGATAGAAGATGCTAGGGATTGGTATAGAGGTTTACCTAGAAATAGTATTACCTCATGGGATGAGTTCATAAGGAGTTTTAAAGAATAGTATGTTGAACATGTTAACTCTAGTTAAATGCTAAATGAATTTAATAATATCAAAAAGCATGCAAATGAAAGTATGTCAGAGTTTAATGGAAGATTCCAAAAGGCCATGTACAAACTCTTCCAAGTCTTAAGATTAGATGATGAAGTTTTCTTGACCACTTACTTCAATGTTGTAGAAGGAAAAATGTCTTATCTCTTAAGGCATAAAAGTCCACGTACTTTGAGAGATGCTTTCAATTTAGAAATAAATATTAAAAGTAATAGGACAACATCTAGTCAAATGTATAAAAGAGAAGAAGGAAGATTATGGAAAGAGACAAGGCCTAACTCTATGAAATTTTCTAGGGAAGATGACAAGGTTGATAAGTTAGCCAATGTTGTAATAGATTTGATAATGGTAGAAAAATCCCCAAGATAATAAACCACCTTTTCAAAGGAAGGAAAGATTCCCAAGATTACACGATCAGCCACATAAGACAAATTGGAAGGATGGGAAACCTATTTTTGACAACAATGAGCCACAAAAGGGTAGGGATACTTATGATCCTTTAAAAAGAAGTACAACTCACAATGTGGAAAGTATTCCATTGTGTGTAGCCTACAATATGCCTCATGCACCTTTTCAATGTGTTGTTGATCAAGCTCTAGGGGATGAGCCATAAGATTCACCTGCAGGAGGCCATGAAGGCTTTGAAAAGCCTATAGTAAATATGTTCACCACTCAAAGGGTGGATGAATATGCCTCTTCAGATGATGAAGAGATAATAGAAGATGTTGACTGTAAGAGGAGAATTCTCCCAACTTATGAGAAACAAGTATTTTCCCATTATGATCATGAAGAATCTGATGCTGAGACTGGTAAAATTTATATGAATATACCAGAGATGGAAGATAATCATTGGAGAAATCCTAGTAAATAAGAAATCAAGAATCTAACCATATCAGCTATTTCTCATGCTAGATCATCATATAAGTTGAGAAACAAAAGGTTGATGCAGATCAAGTTGTTCCTAGGTCAATCTTTGTTAAGAATGACTCTCAGAATAAAGTTTCTCCTAAACTAGTGGTTTCTACAAGGAAAGATAACAACAACAAACAACAAAATGTTGCAATTTAGAATGATAAGAAGAATGAGGAAAATACAATAGAACAAAGAAATACGAGGGTTGGTGGGAAAATAAATTTTTTAGATTTATCTACTGAGGCCCCAACTTTTGACATGAGACATGCTTTGTCTTAGATGAATGTATCAATCCCTTTATTTTAGATGTTGAAAATAAAGGAGCATAAAGCAACAACTTTGGCTCTGATTAATGAGCAAGAGAACTTTCCTACTATGACAAAAAATAATTTATCAATAGCAGAACCTAAGATAACCAAAGAAATTTTCAATTTTTGTCTTGGGAATATTGTAACTCAAGAAACTTCCTCTATTGATCCTTTTTATGTCACTCTAATTGTGAATAATTTACTACTAAAGAATTGTATGATAGATTTTGGTGTTGTAGCAACAGTGATGCCCTACCATGCAATGAAAGAATTAGGACTTCAAGTTGACACATCTAATGGCAGATGTTATGCCATGGTCAATAGGGCAGTTCCTATAGTAGGGACCTTAGTTGGAATAGAGGTGAAAATTGTTGCATTTTCCAAGGCCACTTATAAAATGGATGTTATTATAGTTGATACTAGGCCCCATTATGGTAAGCTACTATCTAGATAGTGGGTGGAAGCAGTAGGAGGAAAGCTGCAATTAGATTTGTCTTATGCTACTATTCCTATGAATGGTACTGAGGTAAAGTTGTTCAGAGAACCTCATTCATCAGTTATGATTGAGATGGTAGCCCCTAAGGATTTGAATTGTTTTGTAGATATTGATATGAATAACTTCATGATCGAGGAAGTGTTGCCTCAATTAAAAAATATTGATCTAATTGTTGATGAGTTTCTTTTACAACAAGATGGATTATGGAAATTATATGTTGATGGTGGATTCTCTAAAGAAGGCTGAAGAGCTAGTGTTTTACTAATATCCCCATTAGGTATTACTTTTAAGTACTCCTTTATGTTGAATTTCTAATGCAAAAATAATACTGTTGAATACAAAGCTTTGATATTGGGATTAGATATTGTAGTAAAACATGGTATAAAATGTTTATAATTTTATGGAGATTCCCAATTAATCATTGCTCAGATTAGAGAACAATATGTTGCTAAGGATGAAAGACTCAAGTTGTATAAATATGTTGTCTAGGATAGAATTTAATTTTTTTATGCTTTCAATATTTTATGGTTAGAAAAATAAAAAAATACTATGGAAAAATTCTTGGAAAATGTTTCATTGAAAGCAAATGATGTAATCCTTACTGGAGTGTCAAAATTGCAAGTGAAAAGTAGACCTGTTGTCCCTAATAATATCTACAATTGGGAAGTCTTTGAAGATGATAGTGATATCTTAAGGTTTATCCAGGGTTTGGATTAGTATAATGGTCAACATATTGACTTTGATGATTACTAAGAAGTGGTAAATGGGAAGGATTATGTTATGGGAAATGAGATTGTTCAGCTACCTTCAAACCATATCCCCAAGGGTTTAGTTGAGTTGGAAGGGATGTTCAAAATAAATGGCAGTCACATGTCCCAAAAGTCCGATGCCAAATTTGAAGACTTAAAGGAAATAAACCTAGCATCAAAAAATTCCCCATAGATTGTCTACATTGGAAAACTTCTTAGTAGGGAAGTGAAATAATTTAATCAAGTTGCTCAAGAAATATAAATATTTTTTTTCTTGGTCATATGATGATCTCAAGGCCTATAGGATAGATTTATTTCAAAATGAAATTCCTTTAAAGGAAGACACTAAACCTTTCAGGTAGAAGAAAAGGCCTATTAATCCCTTGTTAGCCACCAAAATAAAAACTGAGTTAACCAAGTTAAGAGATGCATGCATAATTGAACCCATAAGACACTCATCTTGGGTTTCAAACCTAGTATCGATCAGGAAAAAGAGTGGTGACATAAGGCTATGTGTTGACTTTAGGAATCTAAATGTTGTTTCACTCAAAGATAATTATGGCCTACCTAATATGGAAGCCATGCTTCATAAGGTGATTGTTTGTGATTTGTTGTTCATGATGGATGGATTCTTAGGATATAACTAGGTCCTTGTTAAAGAATCAGAGTAGCTCAAGACAACATTTACTACCCCTTGGGGGACATATGTGTATGTCAGGATGCCTTTTAGTTTGAAAATGCTTGAGAAAATTTTCAAAGGGAAATGGATGTAGCTTTTAAAGACCTTATTAATGTTCTCATGGTTGTGTACCAAGATGTTTTGACTGCATATTCCAAGAAAGTTGAGGATCACTATAATCATTTAGAAAAGGTCCTGACTAAAGCTTTAGTGTATGGTATTTCCTTGAATCCTAAAAAATGCCACTTTGTTGTTACTGAGGGAAACCTACTAGGCCATCTAGTGTCTAAAGGAGTGAGGATTGATCTTGAGAGAGTAGAAGCTATTAAGAAGGTCCCTGCTCCCAAGAATGTCAAAGGTGTCTAGTCTTTCCTTAGACAAATAAATTTTGTCATAAGATTTATTGCAAACTTTGCTAAATTAGTAAAACCCATTATCAAGTTACTAAAGAAGCATGTGAAGTTCACTTGGGATCAACAGGCACAAGATGATTTTGAGAACATAAAGAAAATAATTCAAGAAGATCCTATTTTGACATCTCCTGATTATTCCAAGCCTTTCTCTCTTTTCTCTTTTGCTTCCTTTCACACCATTGCTGCAATTTTGTTACAAAAGGATGATGAGGGATTTGAACATCCCATTGCTTTTATCAGCAAGTCTTTACAACCAATAGAATTGAACTATGAGCTAATGGAAAAACAAGCTTATGCTCTGTCAAAAGTTGTTAAAGCATTCAGACCATAATTGGTATGTGCTAAAGTGAATGCATATGTCCCTTATGCTACAGTAAAATATATTCTAGCACAAAGTGAGGTTACAGGAAAAAGATGAAAATGGATCAATAGAATCCATAAGTTTGATTTAGAACTTCACATCACTAAACTTGTCAGAGGACTAGGTCTTGCAAAGTTGATGACTGAAGAAAATATGGATCTAATTCAAGTCAACAATGTTGATGACATTGGAAGAAATGTTACTAGCATTGAAATATAGCCTTGGTACACCAATATAGTATTTTTTCTCAAAGATGTTGTTTTCTCTAAGGGCCTCAATGATAACCAAAGAAGGAGTTTAAACTTACAAGCCCAGAGATATGTATTACGACAAGGTGATTTGTATTGGAAGGAAAATGATGGTATCCTACTGCTATTTTTGGATAAAGGACAATCTGAGAAGATCCTAAAAGAAATGCACTCTGGAATGTGTGGAGGACACCATTCAGCTAGGGAAACTACTCCTAAAATATTGAGGGTTGGGTACTACTGGCCCATGTTGTGCAAAGATACCCATACATTTGTTAGAAAATCTGAAGCATGCCAAAGGTTCTCAAAATAATTGAAGTTTTCAGGAGCATTAATGTTAAATTTTATGGTGGCAGAAGCTCCTTTTTCTATGTGGGGTATTGATTTCATTGGAGAGTTTACTGAGAAATCTAGTGGAGGTCACAATTGGATAATTGTAGCTACTAATTATTTTACCAAGTGGATTGAAGCAATCCCAACAAAGAAAGCTACAAGTACAGTGGTCATTGATTTTTTGATGGATAATATTATCACAAAATTTGGTGTTCCTATCAAGATAGTGATGGAAAATGCCATGAGTTTTAGATCACAAGAATTCAAGGATTTCTGTCTAGAAAATGGGCATAGTAAAGTCATTTTCTTCTCCATATCACCCACAAGCTAATGGGGAAGCAGAATCAAGCAATAAAAGTATCTTGTAGATTTTAAAGAAGACCTTGGAAAAGAATAAGAGAACTTGGTAGTCTAAGCTTAAGTTGGCCTTATGTGTAGACAAAATCACAAAAAAAAGGGCCACAGGAAAATCTCATTTTGAGATGGTGTATGGTATAAGATCAAGATTAACTATAAATAATTTACTCCTTATTTACAAATTTATAGAAGAAGAAGATCTAGAAATATCTAATCCTTTGGAAGATAGAGTGTGCCAGTTTGTTGAATTGGATGAGACAAGAAGAGCAGGTCAAAAGGAGAACATCAAATTGCAATAAAAGATGAAGTACTTGTTTGATAAAAGGGAAAATATTAGGAATTTTTAGCCTAAAGATCTGGTCTTACAATGGAATGCAATAAGTGAGGATAAGGGCAATAGCAAGAAATTTGAATCACTATGGCTAGGTCCTTATATTATCCACCAGACTCATGCAAAAGACTCTTATTTCCTAAAGAATATGGATGGTGATGAATAGGAATTGCAAGTGCATGGTTAATTCCTAAAAATTTTCTTCAATTAAAATAACTTCTATTCCATGCATAGTAGTCTCTTAGTGTATAGGTGTGTTTATTTTCAAAGTTGTGTGTTGTTTTCCTGCATTAGGTTAAGTTTTGATTGGTCTACAACCTAGAGATTCTGACTTCTTGCTATAAATTAGCATTTAAGCATCCTCAAAGAGAGCCACTGTTGGTAATATTTTCAAAATTTTCAAGACTACATTCTTTCCTTGTTTCTTCGGTAGTTTTCTAGGTTTTTGTATTTTTGTCCTGCAAGTTTCATGTCCAAAATGCCAAATTTGTGTTCCTAATGTTGAAAACCCTAAGTGCTAGGTTAAAATACTTGTCAAAATCCAAAAACCCTACTAAAGCTTGAGTGAGTTCTAATTTGTGGTTACTTTTTCCAAATGACTTAAGTAATCCTTTCAGCATGTGCACTTTATATTATCGCTTAAGTCACCTGGTCTCAGAATGCACTCCACATATTCCTTTTAATTTAACAATTCAATGAATGTGCTTTGTCACACAATCTCTATAAGTCTAGAGAATATTCCCTTTTATCATGAGACTTAGTGGATATTTATAGTCGCCAAGTCTCCAAATGATCCTTGTGAGATCTAGCAACTGCTACTGGTAAATATTTTAGGGTTGAACTATAGTCATTAAATCTCTACATGTGAAAGACATGCAGTCCAGTGATCTATTTATAGAATAATGAAGTAACCAAAGTTTCAGCAATAAGGAGACTTATTGATTGGTCATTGAGTCTCTCAATTAACAATGCTGGCTATGTTATTTTTAGTCTCGTAATCTCCCAATTCTCTGGCAGTTAGGAAAACTATCTAGTGATAATGATAGTCATGTGTTCTCAGATTCCTTGTGGTTATGTTCTAAGCACTCAGGGATCCAGTGACATGGTCATCTCCTAATATCATAATGAAACAGTTAAGCCATAGTAAACTCAATGACTCAGCAATAACCACAAGATGAAGGAAGAATTAATGGTTAGCATTATATCTCATAGTTTGACGAAGGTTGAGAAAAGTATCTAGCGAATTGGTGAATAAAGGGTTTAGGTAGTCTTTGAATGTTACCAGGGTAAAGAGAAATACTAGGTGACTGTGAGATGTCTTCAAGTCATGTCATTGCTAGAAGAACATGGGTTAAGGAAAAGGTTTTGAAAGAATAGATCTGAGCCATTGATGTGTTTGAAATTAGGTGGTGGTTGCATTATCTTAGAATTAAACCATGAGTTAAGAAATCTTGCAGTGACTGTGAGAAGTGTTTTGTCACCCAGTCTTTGAAGTAAACTCAGGTTAAGAGAATCATCTTGTGACTATAAGATAACCTTAGTCATAAAATCTGAAGATGACTAAAGGTCAAGTGTCAGCCGAGGATTAAAAGGTGAAAAGGGGTATAAATTTGTTTGCCAGAATTGATGGCGCGTTCACTCTCAATTGGTTGCAGAATAAAATAAAGGGTTAATAGTTTCTCAATAAATATGAGATAGATTATAGTCACTCAGTCACCAGATAGAATGAATCAAAGATCTCTGCCTATAGTAGCAAAGTCTCCAAGTAGGCTCAGTCTCTAGATCTCTAAAAAATGTCAAAGTTAGAATGAAACTGTAGAGATTACATGACTACCATTGATTTTATTATTTATAAGTATAGATCTAACGGTTGTCTCTCAATCGCTAAATAATAGTGACATCATCCAAAAGATGCCAAGATTTAGTGATTACTGTTAGATTAAGATCCTGTGGCTATCATGTAATCGCATGAAGAAATGAGAAAGTAAATAAATATCTAGTGATAGAGACTTCTCTTGTAGTCACCAGGTCTCCAGATGGGTAAAGTCGGGCAATCTCCATAAGAGGTTTGAAAAGTCAACAATTTCTAGTGATCAGGAGACTTGTTCTATAGCCACTAAGTCTCATAATAGAAAAATAAGGAAATAAGACTTATGAAGGACTATGGTTGCAAGGTCTTGAAATAATTTTGTTAAATGATAAATGTTACAATGACTGTGAGAGGAACTATTAGTTGCAAGATCTCTAGAAGCAGGAAAGTAGAGGTAAAAGGATTTAAGCTATGGTAGTCATTGATTCCCAAGAAGACATCATAGAAGATAAAGTCATCCAGCGATGTAGAAATTTTCTTTAGGTCACTTAATCTCTAAGCAATATGAAGAAGCACCAAACCTTTTAGTGATTATGATTTGCTTGGTAGTCACTAGGTTGCCAAAAATTGAATTTGATTACCTGTCATTGTCTTTTCTCACGACTAGTGAATTAAAGGTCAGGGCATGCTGAGTAATGTCAAATTTGACATGAAATATAGAATCTAAAATCTCGAAAGTGCAACTTGCATTCAATTTTGCAACATAAATATAACTCACTGTCAATCATTGCTAAATTACTAAGTATTCTAGAGAGCTAAAGCTAAAGTATGAGATTTTTTGAGTTTTTTGTACTCATAGGATTTACAGTCTCAGATTTTAGAAGAATTCACATTTGCAGTTAGAATGAGTCAACCATCGACCAGTGAGGCTTCTTCTAGCAAGGATTCCAAGGAGAAGGCAAAAGAAAGTTACTCAGATGAATTTATCACCTTGCTACCAAGATCATCACAAAATAAAAAGGTTAGTGACGAATGTTTCATTGAAAATTTGAGCTATTTAAGAGATGCCAAGATGCCTAAAAATTCTGAAATGCATTTGTTTAGATATTTCTATAAAAATGTTGAGAGCCCAGTTCCTGTGTCAAACCCTTGGACATCAAGATTAGCCAAGTCGATAGTCCCAGATGTTTTCTTGGATGTTGATTTGATAATTTCATTGGCAAGTTGTTATGATCCCTTGTCTAGAATGATAAGAAAACATGATGGTTCAACACTAGTTACATTAGATAGGAGCTCTTTCATGAGGGCTTTTGGTATTAATATCCCTATGGCCACAGAGATTAATTTACAAGCCCAGGTGAATAGGTATACTTAGGAAACTATACTTGTGCCAAAAGAGATTTAGAACCATGTTCATCGAGGTAATAGGAACTACATTGCACTAATGCCTGGGTCAACACCCTATTTCTTCAAAGATTTGGCTTTTTATGTAAAGTATATTGCATATGGTTTGTGTAGGGTACTTGGAGTAGATGGTGGGACATATAGGATTACATATGACCTTTTGATGATGGTATTGGAATCACAACACATGCATACCAACAAGGGTTATGACTACATCAAGTTTTCCATTGATAAAATGTATAGGGGATTGCAGGCAATAAGAAACAAGGAAGATTCCCCTAATTTTTTGCATTACTCATTGTTAATGCACCTCATTTTGTTCTACAATTACTGTTGGAAACAATTGTCTGAAGGAAATTGCTACTCAATTATGTATTGTCTTTGATGTCACACTATGTCATAGTCCGCAGCAATCTTCTTCTACCAAGCTCAGTCGGTCTGCCAGACAGGGATATTAGTGCTTACCGAGTCCACTCGGTTATCGAAGAAAAGCAGTGTTTACCGAGTTCACTCGGTTGCTGAAGGAAAATTTAGTGTTTACCGAGTTCACTCGGTTGCCGAAGAAAGTTTAGTGTTTACCGAGTTCAGTCGGTCATCGAGGAAAGTTAGTATTTACCAAGTTCAGTCGGTCATCGAGGAAAGTTAGTATTTACCGAGTTCAGTCGGTTATCAAAGGTAAAGGATTGTTGGTGTTTACCGAGTTCCCTCGGTCTCCGAAAAATTATAAAAAGATATGGTCACCAAGCACTGTCGGCCCTTGAAGGATTTTTGCAAATAGAGTTTACTTAATTCAGCCGACTGTTATACTAAATAGTGTCGATTTGACTAATCCAAAATCATATAAATAAAAGGTCAAATGTGAAAAGTAAATATAATACAGCAGAAAATTTACAAAAGAAAAGAAGGAAAGATATATGTGAATTTGTGAAGGATGTTCAGATATCCTTGAGGAGCAGCAGAGATTTATTCGATCAGAGAGGATCAGACTTATGCAGAACAGAGATCTGTAATCAGCAAGACAGTTGCATTATTATACAGGTCACTTTTTCATTGTTACCTTCTTATCATTGTAACAGTGAATTCTAAATCTCTTAACCGAGTTGGTTTAACAGCCATAATATAAATCCTCTAGCAAGGTGACAATTCCATTGAATTGTTTTCAAGACCTCTTACCAGGCCACTCCTAGCAAGGTGTTTTTCAATCCTCTAACAAGGTCACATCTAACAGTGTGTTTTGTAACCTTTTACCGGGTTGGCTTCTAACCGGGCATCACTTCAGAAAAGTGAAAATTAGTATCTAGATACATTGGTGGTTTTTCCCATATTGGGTTTCCACGTTAAATCTTGTGTCTCTTGTGTTCTTAATTGCTTCCTCAATCATTTACATGCACTGATGAATATCTAAAGATAATATTGCTAATACTTTCTGCATCTTCAAAGTTACTGCAATCTATTTACCGAGTGCTAAAACAGACAACATTGTTAAGATATCTTAAAGGATCTGCAAAGAATTAATTAGGAAGTGTTTTTATGGTTGACTGATTCACCCCCCCCCCCTCTCAGTCACTTCATCCATATTCCATCAATTACAACATTATGAATCTAGATAACTTACATCCTCAAATGATTTGGAAGGGTCAACCCAATCTAGTACAGTTTTGGATATGAGCTTGGAGCCCTACTTGCCCTAATTGTGATTTCTGTGCTTTTCAAAATTTGGATGGTGAGACCAATCATACTCAAACTAGGGTTAGATCTTTGGAGGCTTCTATTAAAGGCTCTACAATTGCTAAGTCATTGTGAATTTATTGACAAATGGCCTAAAGGAAACAACTGGGGAGATTTTTACTATGAGAGGACCTACACTATAATAAGAGTTTATGGATGCCCTTAACCACCTCATATACTACTGTTCTTTGTTCCACCAAGGGTTGCCTTCTTGGAGATTATTTGGCAATTTATTTTGATTGATAAAGAGTATTTGGCATCCCTCAAAAAGGGTACATTTACCCCCAGACACTTTTGTGTATGCAACTTCACAATTGGGAAGAATGCATTTGCCAAGTTAAATGATTGGCTAGGCCAATTCAAAATGAATGTTGTAGTACCCAGATATGTTGATACAGAGGGTTTCATTGTAATGGCTAGGAAGTACTACACTCCTACCATTCCTATAAAAAAAAGACATGAGAAGTATCCTGAGGAAGATATTATTAGAAACCTCATTAAGGAAGATGTGATAGAAAAAGAGTAGACCAATTTAGTGAATTGATGAGTTTTGAGAAGAATTTGAAAGCAAAGGGGAATTCCCTTTGGAGGTTCCTATCGCATAGTGCCTTATTTACAAAGGCTGGAAATGATGATTGATAATTCCCATACATTGGTCAACTCAATTGAGGACCAAATTGATGATAAGGATAGAGAAGGCCAAAAGGAGAAACACTTAGAATTTGACTATGAAGATAGTGATGGAGGCTACCCAATTTACAGCCTTCTTGTTATGGAACAAGGAACTCCTACTACTCAGCAAGAAGAGGAAAATATAATAATGGACTTGACAGAGCTTCCTAGCTCTCAAGGCACCATTGAGCCTCCTCAGAAGAAGCTGAAGCTGTGACTAGGATCATCTTCACGAGCTAGGGTCAAAGAAAAGAAGGGAGATAGAGTGAAAGCTTTGTTTCTAGGAGATAGAGACCATGATCATCAGCTCAAGTGGGGGATCAGAAAGAAAAAAAGTAAATAGAAAATAGTGACAGAAGTAGTTGAGCTACTATTGGTCTTAGGTCAAGATGAAAGGATGCTTGAGCAGGATGCCTTCTTGAAGGAAGAAAATTTTATTAAGTCAAATGAAATCAAGGACAACCTTTTGTGGCACAAACAATAGTAGGTAGCTTCCAATGTTTAGATCAAAGAAGATGGCCAAATACCTGATGAAGCCATCCAAGCCTTGAGGGATTATGATCCTGAATCTAAAACCATAACCCTAGAAGAAGCTAGGCAATAAGTAAAAGCTAGTAACATGCTACTTGTACCTAGGTGGGATTTGGCCTCAACTTTTATCATTGACCAAATCAAAAAATAAGATAACATAAATGTAATGTTAGAAACCAAAATAGGGGATTTGATAAGAGGGTTTGGGTACAAACCTAAAAATAAGGCATTGGCTATGTGGAGCTTGTATCCAAAAGATCAAAAGCCTTCCTTGTTGGACATCCAACAGAAGATGGATGGAGATAAGATGATATGGTCAATTCACAGTACTGGAGATCTCAAGATCTCATAGGTGCTGACTCATTTTGCCACATTAAATGAAGATAAAACCAAACAATTATCAGAGAGGCATGAATATATTTTCAATGATTACAGTGCATTAGTGAAAGATAGAGAGATTTTGATAGTGAAGGAACAGGAACTAGAAAGGTGTATAGAGGGCTTGAAGTTGCAAATTTCCAACATGCCTAGAGTTTCCCCTACACCACTAGAGAAGCCTACACTACTAGAGGTACAAGGTGTAATTGAAGAAGAATTTGTTGCTACAAAGGAGAGAATGAACAAGGAAAATACTAAGGTTATAGTACAATCCTTGTTTAAAATCTTGCAACATAGGATAGGAATTTTGAAGGATAAGGTAGAGGCAGTTTATACTACATATAATAAATTTCCTAGTTTACAAAGTGAAGTAAACAATTTTGTTTCTATTTTGAATACTTATCATTCAACTTGGGCAACAAGGGAGTCATTATTTGAGAGACTAGCTATAGTATGGTCTCTAAGGAGTGACATCCCAAATGTAGTATTACAGGTGGGAACTAAAATTGCAAAGATTGGTGTTGTTTTCTCTTTCTTCAAAGGCAAGGCCAATCAGGTGGAGGAAAAAATGACAATGTTTGGACTTGATTTCAATAGGTTCATTCCTCGAATCAGAATAGAGGAAGGAGAAATAAAGAACTTGGATACATGGAGGTCAAATTTTGATCTCTTACTACTTAAGAAAGAGGTTTTTCTTAAAGATAAGACTGATGTTGATCTAGATCATTTTAAAACAATTTTGGATGAAGCTATTAGGGTAGAAATGGACATCAGCAAGTTCACCATAGATGTAAAATAAACTGCTGATAAAAGATGGGAAAGACAAAAGAAGCAATTGCAGATGATTCAACAATTCTCGTGGCCAACAAAAGATCAGGTTACTACATGGGACAAAATGACAAAGCCTAAGATAAGTAGGGCTATGAAAGATGACCTAGATGACTTGGATGATGAATGAGTTCCAATAGTGCACTTGATCTACAAGCGCATTAAGAGAAATTGATCATACATAGGATGATATAAATTATCTAGATGGTGGTCATCATTCATACAAAAAACATTAGCAGTTGCATCTGAATACCTACAGATAAAGGTGTAGCTCAAAGTGGAAGTTCAAACTCCAAGAAGAAATAATATTGGTGCCATTTTCCCTCTTTCTGTTATATTATTTAAAACTTTTGTATTCTAGTGCAAGTCACTATTAGAGCCACTTGTAGCTTGTTGCATCCTTTTCTCAAGGATCCCAAGGTGGTCTCTCTATATATAGTTGTTTCTATCTCACACCAAAGGGTGGTGAAAGACATATTGTCATAGGAGTTTATAGATTTAGTCTTTGATTCTCAAGAATCCATTTTTCTTTGGATGTAATGACACTGGAGGTTTATCAATAAAATATACTAAATTTCCATGTATATTTCTTATTGTCTTCATGTATAGTTTTGATTTCTTTGTATGTTTAAAATTGTAAGGCATTTTATATCTTTCTACAAGGTAGATAGTGGGGTTGAAATTTGAGTTCCTTTCAAGGGAGGGATAAATCTTGAGTGAGGTATCTTAGATTTATGTGTTCATACATGAATTAGATGATATGATTTATGCATAAGAAGGTAATTTGTAAGGCATCTTATCTGGGGTTTGGGTGTGTTTGATTTGAGAGATTTTTTTGTTGATTTCCATTCATTGACTCTGATGCCCTAGGATTAGGCACTAGTCTATGCTTATTTTGCAGTTGTTTTCACCATCAATCAAATTAAAATAATTTATTTTGAAATGTATGAGTTCTATGATTAGATCTATATCAATTATATAGATCATAGTTGTGATATTTGAAGAATTCAGTCTAGAAAGGTAATACCCACTTGAAGCTTTAAGCTCAAAGAGAAGAAGGATTGAAAATCCTTAATAACTTAGTATTGATTATTGCTGATGCATCTATTGGGACTGCTAGAGTTATAAATCAGATTTTTCTGATTGAGTTTTGATCATCTGCAATTTTGAGTACTAACATTCCTCACAGTACACTTTCTTCAGCAAAGGTAAACCTTAATTAGTGTAATTCTATAAATTATATAGAAGAAAATGTCATATTATTATGTTCTTTTCTTTATGGCTTTGGATTTATTTTTATATAATTTTAGTGATATTGATGTCACAACTTGATACTTATTGATAGAGAAAAGAAAAAGAGGTAGTAGATCTATTTCGATTTGAAGTTGACGCGGCATTTAGAGATGATGTAGAATCTAAATCTAACCATGTATTCATGGCTACTCAAATAAAAACTAAATATGCTAATGAAATTCTTAACCTTGTAATGGAAGCAAATGAAACTGAGTCAAAGAAACTTGAAGAAGAATTGACATGTAGAGTCAATTCTATTGATCTAAGTAGTAATTAATCTTAAGCAATAATTAAAGTTCAATAGATGTTTATATTTATACTATCTTATGGATCATGATCTAAAATATGATGTGTGCTCTTACAGAATCTTTTGACATGTGTGAAACATCATCAACATGGTGAGGATTGTAGTGCCACACAGCCTTCATGTAAATAATCCTTAAACCTTTAACCATTGATTTAACCTTTGTATGCATTATTGACTCAACTTATGTTTGGGATGCTCCTAGTAGCCCATTTAATCTTTATCCATTGCAAATGTCTTTACTAACAATGTATTCTACAACTCATGATGAAGTGCAGACACCTCCTTCAGTTAACATACCACATTCGACAACTGCATTGTCCGCAACAAGGTGCTTGCAAATATCTTCCTATGTACCATCTACAACTGGTAAAATCCAGGGATAACTTTAAGAAACCCCCTTTTAGGAAAAAGTGTAAACTCCTGGTGAATCATACATTATTTTACGGGGGAATTTGTTTTAATGCAGGCGATTTTTTTTTTTCAAATCCAAAGTTTTTCATAGTTTTTATTGGCGGTTTTTTCCCTGCTAAAAGAAATTTCATAAATTGTTGGTGAATAATTTTCTTTTGAAATAAAAAATTATAATATATGAGGTGAATAATTTTCTTTTCAAGTAAAAAATAATAATATATGAGGCGAATAATTTTCTTTTCAAGTAAAAAATAATAATATATGAAGCGAATGAATTTCTTTTGAAGGGTAAAAAAATATTTCTATTGGCGAATTTTATGTACCGTTTGAAAATTTATTTATTTTATTGGCTAATCATTCGTTAATTATGGCAAAAACAAATATTTTGTTGGTGATTTTCAAAAGATGGGAAATATTTTGTTATAATGCCTTAGACTAACATACATACATTATTTTATAATGTTAAATATATTATTTGATACCATCCGATGATCCAAGATCAATGGCTGAAGTTTAATTTTGGCCCCAATTTCTTGAAGGAAACAAAGTTGTGGAGGAAGTCACCGAAATGTTGACATGTATCAAATAAGGGTTACTTGTCTAGAGACTACAGTGTACACGTGTTGGTATCAATATTCACAGTTCTATTACTATAGTGCAACTTGTAACCTCTTAAATCGGTAAGCAATAAATGCCTTGTTAGTGAGAACCGACATTCTTTAACTTGTCATGCAGAGTAGACATGCACCACTTCCAAATTTGTACAGACGCTATAATCGATATTTGACATTTTTTGCTTTTATGGGAAAGATTTACTACCAGATATGAAAGATTAAGGACAAAATATTAATTTCTCACACGCATGCATTTAGGGGAAAGATTTACATGCAAGATTTAGAGGCATGGTAAGGACAATGGATTTAATACCATTAAAGATAGAATAATTTATTGCTAAGTAACGATCTAGAATTCAAGGGCTATTTATAGACGATCTATCTTCATTATTCATCGATTCGTATTTGGTGTTTGCTAGATAATTTGTTTGTTTAGGGCCTGTAGTCTGCAGTCTGCAAATAATATATTTTCAAGTTTTCTATAGTTTTACTATTTCAGATGGACACTGCAATTAGGCTTATATGCACATCTGAGGAGGCCCAGAAGGCCTTTTTGGGTTCCTTTAGTGATGAAGCCTTAGAATCTATTTGTAAGGAGGGTGGGCCTTTCATTATAGAGGCTGTGAGAATGGTGCTAGGCTGAGAGTTTCAAAACAATGAAGATAGGCATTGGGTCTTCACAGACATTACATCCCATTTTTTGGCATCTCTTCTCGACCTTGGAGGAGAGAAGGTGGAGATGTTAATGCTATTGAGGAGGGTTTTTAAAGAAGAGTATCTGGGGGACAACCTTAGTGTTGTTGTGTTTGCAAAAATAGGGGTGGGGATCCCTTGGGCAAGAGAAATACCCAAGCTTCTCCTCCCAGGCTAGAATGTGGCCATGCAACCTTTTCTTTTGGGCCTCAATGCTGGGCAGTATAAGCGCCATAGGAAATAGGCCTTGCTTTCTAGGGATTTCCTCCCAAAGTGGTTTTCCCTTGATGAAGAGGTGGATGAGGCAGGGGAATTCGGGTGGCTGGATGAATTCGCACAGATAATCATCTCTCGTGAATTCTACTTAGATGGAGCCGAAGGCCAAAACCAATAGTGGACTACTACTAGTTTTTTTATAAAAAGTTTAAGGTTTTTCTATTTTTCTTGTTTATAGACTATATTATGTTTCTTTTTACTACACACTGGACTACTAGTCTTCTAGTGGTTTTTGTTTTACAAAAACATACCTCATTTTTTTGTTTTTTTTTGTTTATAGTAGGTTCCTCTTTGTTCTGGAAGTGGAATAGGACAATCTTTATGTAATTATAATTTTATGAAAAGAAAACAATGAAAATTTTGCTCATTTCAATCTGTACAAAAAATGGTTCTTAGACTTCTCTGTCACTGTGATTGATATATTTTAATTAGTTGCTTTATGAGTTATCTACGTATTAGATATGTATGATGTTACATGTATCACAGTTGTACAAAAAATGGTTCTTAGACTTCTCTGTCACTGTGATTGCCATATTTTAATTAGTTTCTTTATGAGTTATCTACGTATTAGATATGTATGATGTTACATGTATCACATTTGTACAAAAAATGGTTCTTAGACTTCTCTATCACTGTGATTGCAATATTTTAATTAGTTTCTTTATGATTTATCTGCATATTAGACATGTATCATATATGATGTATCATAGTTGTACAATGTAGACAGTTGTAGTTAATAAAAGAAATATCTTATCAATTATCACTGAGTACTAACATTAAGTTTGGGTAATGTTACCTGTCAAAATTCACACACTCATACATTTAATATGAAAGATTTATAGAATTTTGAAGGACAAATGAATTAATAAGGTTAGATTTATAGAATTTTGAAGGACAAATGAATTAATAAGGTTAGAGAAAGAATTTATGGTATTATATGTGAATCTATGATTATAATTACCAATGTTAATTATATGTGAATTAATAATGTCTAAGAATTATATGTGAATCTATGATTATAATTATCAATGTTAAAATTATAATCTAAATCAATAAAAAATATCATTTTAACTTTAAGAATACTATATAATCAATTTGATAGACAATTTTAAGGTATGATAATTATATGTGATTATAATTATCAATGTTAAATTAAAAATCAATAAAAAAATATCATTTTAACATTAAGTATACTATTTAATCAATAAAAAATATTACTCTAACTCATGTTTGGGAGACCTAGCGAGTCAGCGACTTAGCGACCACAAAATTCTCATTATCTCTAAACACTAACCTTGGTCCTTAACTCCAGCCTCTAAAATTTATTAGAATTTAATATTATTAAAAAAATAGTGCATTTTTAATCTGATTGGCTAAAATTGTTACTATTCAATTAAATAAGTTTAAATGTTATTAACTTATTATCCATTATTAATTAATATTTATAAAGGAAAAAATAACATTATAACATTTAACAATGTCTGTTGCAAATAACTACCATTGGATGACCACGGATCGATGATGTACGATGGACTTCAGGATGAAAGGGAAAAGAAACCCCATCTTTTGAAACCTGTTCTGGAATCATTACACGTGTTGATCGTCAGGTGAGTGGTGACTAGGTGAGTTAATGGGACCCATGGGGGCATGGGGCCACCAGTACCACAGGCACACAATGCTATTATGACTATTGGATTATTGTAGATCAATGAATGAAGTTGTATTTTAGGATGAAAGGGAAAAAGAAACCCCATCTTTTGAAACCTGTTCCCAAATCATGACACGTGTCAGCCATTAGGTAAGTGGTGACTAGGTGAGTTAATGGGACCCACGGGGGCCCGGGGCCACTAGTACCACAAGCACACAATGCCATTATGACCGTTGGATTATTGTAGATCAATGATCTAAGTTGTATTTCAGGATGAAAGGGAAAAAGAATCCCCATCTTTTAAAACCCATTTCAAAATCATGACACGTGTCGGCCGTCAGGTGAGTGGTGACTAGGTGAGTTAATGGGAACCACTGGGGCCTAGGGCCACTAGTACCATAGGCACACAATGCCATTATGATCATTGGATTATTGTAGATCAATGACTGAAGTTGTATTTCGAGATGAAAGGGAAAAAGAAACCCCATCTTTTGAAACCCATTCCAGAATCATGACACATGTCACTAAACATGTAAGAGTCTTACATTCCATAGTCACAGTCTCGCATGGTCCTACCAATGATGCCATTTGATGATGATGTGACACATTTGACTCAGTCGTTAGGTGAGTGGTGACTAGGTGAGTTAATGGGACGCACAACCATGGGGGCCTGGGGCCACCAGTACCACGAAAAATAATGCCATTATGACTATTAGATTATTGTAGATCAATGACCGAAGTTGTATTTTGGGATGAAAGGGAAACAAAAGGGTTTCACTTTTTGGTAGTGTGTGGATTTAGAAAGGGTTTACAGATTCTAAATTTCTATGTTGAGGAAAGCAAGTGCAACAAAGTCTCTCAATTGAAGCTCTGTAATCTGTTCCCAGTCAAAGTCTGCAAAAATCAAAGCTAAGGGTAATGGGTAACTACTAAAATCCTGAACACGTAGGTCCCGCATTTTAAATTTTTCAAATCTCTTGATTTACAACTTTACTATTTATATTATAGAAAAAAATTATCATGTTACTTGTTAGGGTTTAATTTTGATTCTTGAATCACCCCTATAAATTGTAGGCTTGTAGGCTGTAGTTGTGTATAAATATTTGAATTTTCCTATGAGTAAATAGTGATACCAGTTTAGGTTACTACTTACCAGTTACCATCTTACCATGATGGGAAATCCAATTATCAAGAATAAGACTATGAGTAAAAAGACAATTTAGATAATAGAATTCCACAATATGCTTAAAACACTAGGCTTCACAGATGTATTCCATGATATTTATGACCTGTTATTCATGGAAATAAGGGAATAATGGAAATTAGATTTGCAATTAAAAACAAGTGGAATGATCCAAATAAGGGTTCCAAAGTTTCTAAATTTAACCCAATGGTAAATGCAATGACAAATAAAATTGCATCGTGGAATGCTGGGTTGGCAAGCATGGTGTTACCTCAAGTATTCCCTTGCCCAGAAATTGTCATGGTCTATGTCAAAAATTATGATGAAAATAAAAAAGTAATTGTGAATAAAAATACTTAGGAGGAAATTTTGTCCATAAGCGAGAGTGAATTTGCTAGTCTGTTGAACCTAGGGTTTGAACAGCAAAACTCAAATGTGCAAATTAACTTGACAAAATTGGTAGAGGATTATGAAAAAATAGATGCAACACAGAGAGATTCTTATATCAGAGGAATAACAATTACAAACAGTTCAAGCCTAAGTCCAGATCATAGGCCTCCTTATGATTATAAATTTTTTGTGCCATGGGTTCAAGACATTATTTCCTTCCTAGCATTTTGTTTGGGATTGGATAGTAACAAAGAAGTGGGTGCCAGCATTCTTGAAATGCTTTTTCATATTCATTTTGAAAAAGAACCAGTAAAATATTATTTTATTGAGCACATTGTTTGTTGCATGCAAGAAAAATTACTAATGATTAAAATAGGTTCACAGAAGACATTTAGATTCACAACCTACTTGTGCTATCTTCTCTTAGAAAAGCATCATGCAATATTTCAGACAAACAAGCTTTGCTGTTAGGGCCAAAATCCAATATATGAGTTGACACCTCAGATAAGGATGATTGATAACAAAAGGAACTACAATAATTTTGTAGACTTCTTTTTGGCACCAATGTACGATAAAATTACAGGCACTCCAATGCCTAGATTACCTGTTACTTGTAGAGATTTAATTCAACTTGGAAGTAAAATACAATTGGCTGACTGGTACTTCATGGAAGAGTACACAGTGTTAAGGTTTTAAGGTTTAGTAGTAGAACCCTACAAACTTCCAATACATGTCACAAAGAGGGTATTTGCATTGGAATATGTACAAAAGATGGAGAGCACAGATGTACTCTTTAGTGGTCAGCAAAAGAAAATGATATTTCCTTCCTTGCCTTTGTCATTTGGAGGGTTCACATTTGAGAGAAGAAGATTCAAAGTGGCAAAAGCCCTTTTTACAATTTTTCACTTTGATGTTGACAATCACTGGTAGTATGATCCACTCAACATAATTGGAACAAATCTTAGAGAGAATGGGAACTCTACAAGCAAATGTCAACATGAAAGTATGCCATTGATTGAAAAATTTAAAAATATGGATTCCTAGGAGGAGGTCAAAAAAGAGATGGAGAAATATGTTGCTGAAAATAATATGTCAATATAGGAATTGTCATAAAAAATTATGGCATTCCACAAATAAAAAGGAAAAGTGCAGGCCATGACATCGTCCAATTTCTACTAGAAAGCTGCTCAACCATCTACAAATTCTATTCCAAAAAACCTAATGAATGAATGTATTGATGATAATTGGACTCAAACCAAAATTTTGGATTTATGGGAAATGAGGAAGAATCTCAGTGAGCCAAAGACCTCTACAGATCTTTATGATGTGGAAGAGGATACAAAGTTTAACGAATTGTGGAATAAGGAGCATCCAGCTAAAGCATATCATGATGACAATGATGACCAGGATTTTGTGAATTCCACATCCAGTACAGTATATTCAATTAGTAGAGGAGTTGATGCCTCCAAAAAAGATCAATATACCAAAGGGGCAGATATTATACAAAAAATGGGCTACCAAGGTTTTGGTGGTTTGGGTCCTACTGGACAAGGGCCTTGGTCTTTCCATGACCCAGTAGCTCAACCAAAACATGGTGTCAAACTAGCCTTGGGCTTAGAGTGCAATCATCATATTCATCAACTCAGTCAATTCCACTTGTTCTAGCTTCAAATATAGTTCCATTTGTTCCAAGCACTCAGATTCAATCCAAATCAAGCACTACAACTACAACTAGTGGTTCAAAAAGGACATTACAAAGATACATGAAAACAATTGTTCCCATAGATCACGGTAGTGTAAAGAAGCAAAAGGTTTTAACAAGTATTGGTACAACAATGCCAATGGTGACTGGGACTCCAAGTTCTCCAACAATTTCCCAACCTTCAGGACAAAACCCTTAGGTTCAGAACAATCCAAATACTCCACTTGTAATGGGTCAGGGTGTTACTAATCCTTGTGGTGTAATTAGCAGCACCACAGGCAACATAGGTGGAAGCTCCTACATTAGTGCAATTTCTATTTCACCATTCAAACATGAAATTGTGTCATAAAACCCTAATTTTTGTTAAAATGATTTTGTAAGAAACTATGAACAATCAAAAAATAGGAATAGACAACATAGTAAGACAATGAAGATGGAAGTAGTTGTTGCTGCTCATGAGGTAGAACCTACAACAAACAGCCTATTTCCCATATATGACCCAAATAAAGATATGATGGAATTCACGGTTGTTATGCCCCCAGCTAGAGATAACAATCCACCAGAGAGTCAGTTAGATCCATCTCAATTTCAAGTTAGCACCCTCCAAATGGATTTATCCAAAATAAAAAATGTGGACAATATAAATGTGTCAAAAATGACCAACCAAGTGGTCTACAGTTTACTGATGAAGTTAGAGAGAGAGAAAGGAAAGCTTCAGGGCACAATAGATAAGTTAAAGGAAGACTTGGCAAATGTAAAGGCAACTAAGAAAGCAATAGAAAATAGGTGCAAAGAATTAGAGAGAAGGATAAAAAATTCATCCTCTAAAGAAGCAATTGGAGTTAGATAGCAAGAACATATTGACATAGAACTAAAATCTCTGAGGGAAAAATTGGAATACAGTGAACAACAACTTTAGAATGAAAAAGCCTCTTCATAAAGTTTTTACAAAAACTTGGAGAGTGCAGGAAAGGCAACCAATAACTTAAAGAAAGAATTGGAGAATGAGAGGGTAAAAACAAAAGAGTGGGAATAGAAAGCAAAATAGTGGGAAGAGAAAGCAGGGGAAATAAGAAAAGATAGTGAATGCAAGTTCTCAGAAATGAGAGGAGACCTAAAGAAGGCAAATAATATAATTAAAAATTCTAAAAACAACTTGAATGACCATGTAAATAATACAGTCAAGCAAATAAAAAAATTCTTCTGGGGCCAAATAAAGACATCTTCTAATAGGTTGTGTGATTGGTTTAAACTGAATGAAACTCTTACAGATGTTTTTGGGAAGCTAAGAGTGCACATTGAGAAGAACAAAAGTTTTTGTCAGAGAATGAAAACTGCAAAGTAGATTATGCAAGAGATCAGTAGAAGCAGTGATAGGCATTTGGCAAGCAAGGGAATTTAGGACTGTGTTGCTACAACAGTAAAGGTGAACTTTGTCCTTCAAAAATGTTAGAAACTAACAGAAGCAGAAGAAAATGTTTCCTTGTTTGGGCCAAAGCTCAACAAGATGAATAGTAAAACAGGCAAATTGATATCTCTTGGTTTGTCGAGTCCTGGTCTTAGTTACACATCAATGAGTTTCATTGGAAGAGAAGCTTACAAAAAAAAGTTGGAGGACATAGTGACGTCTGATTTAGGCAACCTTCCTCAAGACAGAACTTATGAAGGCATTGAAAAGTGCATCAAAACATTCAAAAATTTGAATGCAGTAATGGAAGGAACATTGCTTACAACTCACTCTTCCAAGTATGGATGGCTAACGAGGTTGCAGGTCTTGTACTATAACATGACAAATTTTTCCCTTCCAACTGATGAAGAATGGAGCATACTAAAGAAACTGACAGAATCATCTTGATCTCATCAATCATAGTATGTGAAAGTACTTTCAGTTTCAATCATCTCTATATCTTTAGTATATATCTTTGATATTATCCTAAATACTAGAGTCTAGAATTGAGTTTAAAGTAACAAGTTTGAACTTTGTTTTTTGAACAGGATGAATGTTGTAGTCTTGCAGATGCTATTGCTAATGCTAATTTACTAAACCGGCCTGTCAAATGTAGAAATGTACAACTAAAGTTGTAGAGATGTTGTAGACTTGTAGTTGTCTTACTGATTTAGATTTTGAGACTTCTAACTTCACATTAGGCAAATCAACCTCAAGCTATTGTTTCTCCCTTGTTTCTATAAAAGGGAATTCAGGGTCATTACTCATTGGCTTAGGGTAATGAAATTGAAATTGGGCAATGTGCCAAATTTCCAATGGGTATTGATTCATTGAGTTTTGTAAACAGAATCACAAAGTTGTGTTCTTACTAGTATTAATGAATGAATTGTTACATTGTATCATATTTGTAATTAAATTAATGAGAATCATTATTTCTAACTCTAAGAATTCTAACATATGAATTGCTATGTTGTTAAAAAAAATAATGAAAAATATACAAGAATTGTACCATATGATTTGAATAATGCAAATGAAAACCATTATTAATTATGGAATTGAATCTTGATGACATTATCAACCACATTCATGTTTTTGACATTGGAATATGCTATTATGCATGATTGATGATGACATATAGAAACTGACAGTAGGCTTCAGGAAAAAGATTAATAAATACTTAGGAGGCTAGGAATTGCAACTTCTACAATGGTTCAACTTCAAGCTGCCACATCATATCATCATTGAGATCATCAGATTTAGCACCATCAACTTCATAGATTCCTTGGTTCTTCAATATGTTTTCTTCACTCTGCATACCACCGCTTAAGTGATGTTCACCGCTAGCAGTACCAGTACCAATAGTACATGAGTCAATAACATCATTGTCTCTAGCATTCCCACTCCCAGTCCCACTTTGGTTTGAAATATTTCCCATCTCTCTTCTCTGACATTTCTTCCTCCATAATTTTAGTGCCCTTTCATAAGGAAAAGTATTGACTTCATACTTGGATGTATAGACCCTCAAGCAATTTTCCAGATTCTTGTCTAATTTGTTTCTTAGCTTTGACTTTAGGAATCCCAAAGCACTAAAAACTCTCTCATCCTCCACCAACCCCAATATCATGGTCAAACATAAATCAGCAACCTTGAAATATTCTGATATTGAATCAGTCAACAATTTGCTCTCAACTAGATTTTTCCAAAGCCTTGATACCGATCCATCTTCATGAGGGTTCTGCATAATATTATATTGTTCCCTCATTGTTATTGAAAAATGACCTGATTGCTCTCTCAAATTATTTCCATCTAAAATTCCATTTAGAGTTACTCCATTTAACTCTTTGGTTTTGCAGAATTGGCCTATCAAAGTTAGTAGCCTAGTTTTAAAATCTTTCGGATTGTTCATACTCCAATATCGAGGAAAGACAATAGCCATGGATTCAAGTAGTTTGACTAGAGGGAATCTTTCTCTAATCTATGAGGAAAGATCATAGGCAATGTGCTTTACAAAAGTTGTTACAGACTCAACAATCTTGGTAAAGTCTTCCCTTTTAATACTTGATACTCATCGAGTCCTGGTGTTCTTTCCTAGTTCCTCGAACTCGATCCTGGAAAAGTAGTGCATTGTTATCTCAACTCAACAAACTTCTACACATAACTCCCTGTTTGAACCTATTTTTAAAAAGTTATTAGGATTGTCCAAATTTGTGACTTTTAGCCAGCTCGCAAATTTTACATCATCTTCACATAATTGATAGAGACTATCAAGCACCACGCATGTTAATTTACGTAGCAAAGCATATTCTGCAATATACATAGCTCTTTGATGGGCCTTTTTTATTAAATTTCTCATTTCCTCAAGCATGGGGAGAATACCTGCTAATGTTAACAGTGTCTCTACATTAGTTAACATTGCTAGCAGTGCAAGAAATTTTGGTTTCCCGGCTTCATCATGACTTGAGTTCATTAGACCAAGAAATGATTGATATTCTAGAAAAACTTGATGTGCTGATCCATCCAAAGAGATCCATCTGGTATCATTATCCTTAAGAAGCTTGTTCCTATCAGTTAGTCCTTTGGCAAAGTGTTGAAATTCCCTAAATTATTTTGGACTTCGATAGAAGTATTGGTAGATCTCTTCGATTAAAGCTTCAATTTTTTGTACTGGAGCATGCTTTCTAACAACTCCAAAAGCTAGATTCATTCTGTGAGCCATGCAGTGAATGGGAGTAATGTAGGGTGCACAAGAAGATTTTATCTTTGACGCAGGGGCAGGGTAGATACAAGCAAAATCAAGTAGAATTGAGTCCACTTGAATCCACAACAAGCCCTTGCTCAAAGTTACACAATGGAAGCAATATAAATATCACATGAACACAATGGAAACACAATGGATATGAGACAATCAACTGGCAGCAACAACAAAGAATTATATTATTTCTTTCAACATGCCCGACTGTGAGGCCTTCCAAGTTTCGGCCTTATACAATGAGAATTATGAACTCAGAATTACAGCTTGCATCCTATCTTTTTCTCCAATGATGTATCTTGATAATCCTTCCTATATCTCACCCATGATCCCCCTAATGATCTACTACATCAATCTAGACTCCTTATATAGCCAGCTAAGCCACAGATCGACCAGTGAGGCATTTAATTACAATATAGGTCGAGTCTCAAGATTTAAACCAAAACTAATGCTAGAATGAATATAAATTGATGCACCTTTGGATTTAGGTCCTAACTTGACCCAAGAACATTCCTTTAAGTGTGCAAGAGAAAATTCCTTATGGATCAAGAGAACCAACATGAACAATCAACACCAAAACTATAGGAAAACACTGTTCTGACGGCAATGAAAATAGCTGTAACTTTGAAACAGTCCATCCAAAATTTATGTGCTCATAGGAGAAGGTTCCCAAATAGGTCCTCAACATAGTGTAAGATTTTCACACCATGAAACCATCAAATGCAAATAAATAAAGAAAACAACAACAAATAGGTACAAAAATTAGAAAATGTTTTTGGTTGATGAAAGATTGCCAAAGACCCAAGATGCTCCTGCATCAAACACCTAGGGTAAATAAAGAACTAATTTCCACATTAGGCACTACTCATATTTTGACCTAAATCATAAAGATCCAACTCAGCTTGTGTAATCCATGAACTGTCCTCAACTGGCTTATCTTTCCACTGAACTAGATATTCTATGTAGTTTTTTCCTCTTGTACTCTTGCCAACTCTGCTATTCAAGATCTTCTCAATGCTATCCTTATTTTTCTTAAGATAATCTAGATCATCTTCTATCTCTTCATTTGATTGAAAGTACTCAAATATATCAGCAATGTTAAATATAGGTGATATATCCATGTCCTTTGGCAATTCTACTTCATAAGCATTTCCACTGTCAAACTTCTTCAGAATCTTACAAGGTCCAAACTTCTTCATTTTCAGCTTGTTGTAGGTACCAACTAGAAATCTATTCTTCTTCAAATGAATCATAACCTCATCTCCAACTTCAAATGATTTATTTCTCCTTCTCTTGTCCGCTCTTTGTTTATATTTTAAATTACTATCCTCCAAATTCTTTTTAACTTCATCATGTAAAGTTCTCATGTATTCTGAAAAATGATCAGCTTCAGCACTTCTTCTGGTCTCAGTACGTAAATCTCTCAGCTCTATGGTTCCTTTAGGATGAAATCCATTAACAATCTCAAATGGTGTCTTCTTAGTGCTTCTATTCACTGAATTATTATATGAAAACTCTGCTTGTGCCAAAATTAAATCTCAATTAGCAGGTTTCTTTCCAACTAAACATCTCAACAAGTTTCCCAAACTTATGTTCACAACTTCAGTCTGTCCATCTGTCTGAGGGTGAAATGTAGAACTAAACTTCAAATTAGTATTCATCTTCTTCCAAAGTGTCCTCCAAAAATAACCAGTAAACTTAGTATCTCTGTCCAAAATAATAGATTTAGGCAAACCATGCAATCTTACCACTTCCTTGAAGAATAATTCAGCTACATGTAATGCATCAGATGTCTTCTTACAAGGTATGAAATGAGTCATCTTAGAAAATCTATCAACCACTACCAAAATAGAATCATTACCTCTCTGAGTTCTAGGCAATCCAAGAACAAAGTCCATACTCACATCTTCCCAAGGTCTATCAGGTACAGGCAAAGGTGTATACAATCCTGAATTCTGACTAGTTCCTTTTGCTATTTGGCAAATTCTGCAACCTCTAACCATTCTCTATACATCTCTGTAAATCTATGGCCAAAAGTATATTTCTAAAATCAAATTCACTGTCTTATCAATCCCAAAATGTCCAGTAAGTCCACCACTATGTTTCTCTTTCATTATGTTATCTCTCATAGATCCTCTAGGTATGCACAACTGAACTCCTTTAAACAACATTTCTTCTTGAATGAAATAATCAGACCACTTATCACTCACTGTGTGTTCTTTACAAGCTTTCCAAGGCTCTGAAAAATCAATGTTAGACTCATACAAACTCTTCAAATCATCAAAACCAAGTACCTCAACTCTCATCTCTATCAGCAAACTTATTATTTGGCTCAAGACATCAACAACCTTATTTGACTATCCACTTTTATGCTTCAGGCAAATATTTTGTTCTTTCATTTCTTTTGTAAATGTTTTATCATCAAACAAACATACTCTAATTGTAGTACAGTGACCTTCATCAAACTTCTCTACCAAAGGCAACAATACTTGTTTATTTCCATCCATCTAAATAGTATATTGATTCAATCTACCATCATGCAAAGCTTTCCTATCATACTGCCAAGGTCTACCCAAAAGAATATGACAACAATCCATAGGCATAATATCACACAAGACTTCATCATGATAATTCCCAATTTTGAATTTAACAAGGCATTGTTCACTTACAAGTAGTTTATGCTCCTTCTGGATCCAAGCAATATGGTAAGGCTTAGGATGTTTCAATCTTTGCAACTGCAACTTTTTAACCAGCTCTTTAGATGCCAAATTATCAGAACTTCCACTATCAATGATTACCTTGCAACATTTATCAGCGATCTTACATTTGGTTCTAAACAAACTTTTCTTCAAAACAGGTTCCTCATCAGCTTCTTCATTCCACAAGATCCTTCTTAGCATCAATTTCTCACCATGTTCAGGTTCATTAGACATTTACTCAACTTCTTCACAAGCCAAATTATTTCTAGCATTACCTCCAGTCTTCTTTCCAGAGTTAGTACATTCAAAAGCTCTATGTCCTTCTTCACCACATTTGTAACAAGTACCTTTAAACCAAGATTTATCTTCTCTTCTACCATTATTGTTATTCCTAGAGTAACCAGTATAACTACCTCTAGAGTAATTACCTCTTTTACCAGTAGGGTCATCTTCCCATCCTTTATCTTGTACTAAATTTTTAGATCTGCTACTTTCTCCATCAAATCTACCTCTACTTCTCTGAAATCTACCACCTCTTCCTCTTTGTCGTTAATCATGTCTTTTTGTCAATCTTTCTTTAGCCTTCAAAGAAAATTGGTATGCTTCTTCCACACTATCAATCTTCCCATAACTAATCTCATCTTGAATAGATGTCCTTAGGCCATTCAGATATCTAGCCACCTTCTCAACTTCATCATCCACATGTCCAAATCTGATATCCAATTTGTAAAATTCCTCAATATATTCTTTCACACTCATGTCCTTTTGTCTCAAATTTTGCATCTTTCTCATCAGACTAACTTGGTAGTTAGCTGGAAGAAACTTCTTCTTCATCTTTCCAAGCATTTTCATCCATGTCTTGATCTTTTCTTTTCCTCTCTTCTATCTCTCAGTTTGCAAATGATCCCACCAAAGAGATGCATGCCCTTTCAACTTTGTGACTACTATCTTAACCTTCTTATTATTAGGGTTATCTTCATACTCAAAGTATTTTTCCATCTCAGAGATCCAATTGAAAAGTGTATCAGTCTCAAGTCTTCCATCATAGCAAGCAACTTCAATTGCAGGTCTGGAGTTAGCCTTAGACAAAACTCTCAAAAGTCTTTCCTCATCTTGTTCAACTTCAGGTTTAGCATTAGGTACTACTTCTTCTTCTTCATCACTAATATCTTCAAGATGTGCTCCTCTTCTTTGGGCTATCTCTACAGCTTCAAGCCTAGTTGCAATTTGCCTCAACATATCCATGATAGCATTATCATTTCCTCTACCACAAACCATCTTGACAATTAGGTTCCAGCAAGATCGTAACCTTCTGCAAGTTATAAGTCAGATCTCAGATCTACCACCCTACAACCAAATCCAATAAGGTTCTCCATGATCCAATCCACAAGAAAGAACTCGCTCTGATACCACTTGACACAGGGGCAGGGTAGATACAAGCAGAATCAAGTAGAATTGAGTCCACTTGAATCCACAACAAGCCCTTGGTCAAAGTTACACAACATAAGCAATATAAATATCACATGAACATAATGGAAACACAATGGATATGAGACAATCAATTGGCAGTAACAACAAAGAGTTATATTATTTCTTTCAACATGCCCACTTGTGAGGCCTTCCGGGTTTCGGCCTTATACAATGAGAATTATGAATTCAAAATTATAGCTTGCAACCTATCTTTTTCTCCAATGATGTATCTTGATAATCTTTCCTATATCTCACCCATGATCCCTCTGATGATCTACTACATCAATCTAGACTCCTTATATAGCCAGCTAAGCCACAGGTCGGCCAGTCAAGCATTTAATTACAATATAGGTCCAGTCTCAAGATTTAAACCAAAAATAATACTAGAATGAATATAAATTGATGAGCCTTTGGATTTAGGTCCTAACTTGACCCAAGAACATGCCTTTAAGTGTGCAAGAGAAAATTTATTATGGATCAAGAGAACCAACATGAACAATCAGCACCAAAATTGGAGGAAAACACTATTCTAACGACAAGGAAAATAGCTGTAACTTTGAAACAGTCCATCCAAACTTTATGTTCTCATAGGAGAAGGTTCCCAAATAGGTCCACAACATAATGTAAGCTTTGCACACCATGAAACCATCAAATACAAAGAAATAAAGAAAACAACAGCAAAAAGGTACAAAAATCAGAAAATGTTTTTGGTTGATGCAAGATTGCCAAAGACCCAAGATGCTCCTGCATTAATCTTTGTGCAAAGACTACCGCTGTGGCCTTGCATTGCTGAAGCTCCATCCACTCCAACACACACTAGCTTTTGGCAATGGTCATGTCATTTATACCTCCATATTCAATTAGAGAACTCTTTACTAGTTCAAATAATTTTTTTGCTGTCACATTATCCCTCATTTTAGCAACAATTAGTAGATGAGGTTGGCGAACAAAATTCTATATAGTATAAAGACGCATGCATACCCAGGAAGTATTGTTTACTACTGTAACGTCATCTAAAGACAATGCAATAAAATTTAACTCTTTAATTTTTTCCTTCAAATCCTCTTTTTCAATCTCGGCAAGACAACTTGCCAATTCCCATCCACTATTTACTGACCAGTGACTGTTAGGATAGTTACAAACTTTTAGAAAGTGTAATAACGCACTCAATGATGGGTAGTCTGTCATAGGATGCCCTCTGCTCAAAATATTAAACACAACACTTAACTGAACAAATTTTTGTTGGAAATTTGGCTAATGTGGATGCATAGATGTTGTCATTATGGAAACATATGATCTCTATTGAGAGCACAGAATCTGGAATGCAAGTATGGAAAGTTGAAGAAAGAAATTGTCTAAGTTTGAATACAGTGATCCTGACAAAGCACCGAATGAAGATTTAGTTGGCGATGTCCACTGGAGCAATATTTTTGTTTGCGCAGTTAACTAAAGCTTCTATAGAGTACGAGGATACCCCATCTCAGTGCACATAAAGTTTGGAGTAGTACAGACAAAGTTATTCAAAGTTTACCGAAGATAGTTTTGCAGACATAGTAGTTTTGGAGACAGTTTTAGCGAAAGAGTTAAGGGATTATTTTTTCTTGTCAAAATAATGACTTAACATTATTAAGGGATGAAATCCTAGATGTTTACTCTTGGATAATGATTTTGGATTCCGACCATGTAAAGTTATTAGCTTTAATAACTCATATATTAGGCATACTTGAAATGTAATGAAATATAGAAGTGAGATGTAAAAAGAAAGAAAAGATAACTTGCGATAGTTGTTTATTGTGATAGTAGCAAAGACTATTGATGCGAAGTTGTAAGCAGTACCATATTACAGTTAGTAACATTTTTGTATTACCTATTTGGGCAGTGAGCTCAGCTGGTGATCAGGTTTTGTAATCTAACTCCTAACACGGTTAAGGCTTCTAACAAGGCCTAAAGTCCTTTAACCAGGATAGATCTACTATATATTGTAAATTGACTCCTAACAGGGTCCAATATCCCTAACAGGATACTTTTGATTAGTGATCTTTGTGGGTGCCATCCCCACTGGGGTTTTCCCTTGGCCAGGGTTTCCTCGAGAACATATGATGTGTTATGAGTTCTTTCTATTTACTGCTATGTTTGTTAATCAGCTTGATAATCTTTTTATGTACTAAAGTAATTTGTTATATCCATAAGTGGGCAAAAGAAAAAGTTTGTGAAATACTGATTCACCCCCCCCCCCCCCCTCTCAGTATTTCTTATTTCTAACAATTGGTATCAAAGCACAGTTACTCAGAGAAGGAACATTCAAGGAAAGCTTAGCAGCTTGAGTAAGATCTCTATGGATATGGATCAACTTCAGAAGAATCTTGAAGAAGCTCTTGAATAGATTGATATGCTTACTAATGAAAGAAACTCCTTAAGAAGAAAATATGAAGATGCAAAGAATGCTATTGACAAATTGAAAGGTAAGATTGAAGATCTGAAATCTAAAAAGAAATCTGATATGCTTGTTGAAGATTGTGATGAATTAGAAAAAGAAAATGAGATCCTTAAGCATGAGTTGAAGATAGTAAATCTGAAGCTTAGTATGAAAGATGGAAATTTGAGATTTGATAATGAAAAATTGAAAATTGAGAATGAAGATTTGAGGTCAAGACTTGAAAAGGAAACATCCAAATCTGAAAAAGGAAAAGTGCAGTATGTGGAACTTGAGAAGTATAATAAAATTGTGAAAGGTGAATTAACTCAATCTAAATAGCAACTTGAAAGGATATATTCAAAAGGTGATAAGACTGAAAAAAAAATTTCTTTTGAAGAACCATTCTTTGATAGGACTGGATTTGGATATAGTATGTTTAGAACAAACCATGAAAGTAAGAAGCTAGTTCTGAAGACATCTGAAAGTGTGGAGGAAATAAAGCTAGATGAGAACACATTGGAAGATCCACCTAAAGAAGAATCAAAGCAAGAAGAATCAAAACAAGAAGAATCATCTAAAGGTATGCAAAGAGAATTCAAAGGTAGATGTTTTTCTTGTAATACTATTGGGCACATAAAGAGAGATTGCACAGGTAAGCAATTTAAACCTTTTAATGGACATTGTTATAATTGTCATAGTTTTGGACATACAGCTAACGAATGTAGAAGACCTAAAGTAATTTTGAATAATTATGATAGAATGATTGGGAATACTAACAATGTAGATAAGAAATCTATTGAAGAAATGAATCAAGGAAAAGTGGTAGTATGTTTTAGATGCAATAAAGTAGGACACATTGCTAGAAATTGCAGGTCACAGATTAACCAGCAAGGATAGAAATTTGGAAACAATGGAATCATCTATTAGATATGCAACAAGTTTGGACACTCAGCAAGATTTTGCAGAATGAACAATGGAGGTTATCATCATAACCCTAACCCTAGGAACAATGCAAGAAGGAATGAAAATGTAGGAAACAAAGAGAAAGGTTTTTGTAGCAATAAAGATGAAGTAGAATTTGACAAAGGCACAGATCAAGGAGGTATAGTCAGCACTAAAAGTAGTCAGGAAGGTAATGTAACTGATGGTAAGGATGAATCTTTACCTGACCCTTCTTTAAGTACTTAAATTATGTAAGTTTCTGTAGTTTAGCACTTAGGATTAGTGTAGATTAGGAATTTGAATGAGTTAAGTTTTGTGTAGTTAGATGTAGGTTTATTATGTTGTACTAATGCTATGGTTAAGTGTGCAAAAGAAAATATTGTGTTTTGCGACGTCGCAGAAAGTTTTATGATTGTAGGTTTGCAGAATCAACTTTTTCAGGTTTTAGCGGCAAAATGAATGAATGCGATGTTAGATCGAGTTAATGTGAAGTGTTATAAGGTTGAAATCGAAGTTATTATGATTACAAAGTGATTGAAAATAGATTTGAAAGAAGAAAAGTGAGTTAAGGATGATTTGAAGAAGTTTGGAAGCAGTTTGCAGCGACAATCATACCAAAACCGTAGATTTGTAATGTTGAGGTATTTCTTGATCTTTAATCAATTGATAAGATGGATATTTCTATGGTCCATAATGTTAAGGATAAGAATAGACGAAAGATTAAGAAAGAACCAATAGAACCAACTGAAATTGATGACAGTCTAGCATTATCATCCGTACCAGATGGAGTATTGCACATTGAGAATGTTAAAGGATATTTAGGTTGTAAGTTTGAAACTTTGGGAGATGTAGATTTTAGTGATGATTACAGGAAATTGTACAATCAAGACATGTTAGTTAAACCAGCTTATGGGCACTTAGAGAACAATGAAATTATCAAATATTCCATGAAGTATGAATTCAATGATGAGGAATGTACCAAGATCATTTTAAGTAGAATCCACAATGGGAAATTCTGGATGGAGGATAGAGTTATTGATATAACTGCCGACCTAATTCATGAAGTTATTGGATTATCAAAAGTTGGAGAGATTCCACTAAATGAAAAGAACATGAGAAAGATTTTTTTAGATAACATTGGATCTAGTTATAATGGTAGAGGAATTGTGATAAGTAAGATTAAGCAAGATGATGTTAGGTACCTTTGCAAGATCCTAACAACTAAATTCTGTGGTAGTTCAAGGGAAGATGACATGGCTGCAGGAATGATTCATGTAGCTTATCTTATGTGTGTTGAGAAGAAACCAGTAGACCTATGTGAAATTCTAAAAATTCAGTTATTTGAGAACTTAGAAAAGATTAAGAAGGCTAAGTACACTCAGTTTAGGTTTTCATCTCTGATAACCTATATGTTTTTCCTTATTTTGAGAAGATTTCCTTACATAGTAGATTGGAGTGACAATGTGAACACAATGGAAAGAATAAACTTAGTATACATGAAGCACCTTTTTGATAAAGTTAATGACAGTGTGAAGCTTGTATTGAAGACTTTTCAGAATATTGTTAAGAACAAATCAAGGATTCCTCAATCCTTAGTTGAAAAGCATAAAGATGACATTTGTTTTATGGTTGACACTGATTTCACCTACATTGAAGTAGTTGAGCCTAGAATGGAATTCATAGACCCTCTTGGCTATGAAATATCTGAAGCAGAAATAGTAGGATATGTGAATAGATTATTAAAGTGTGAGTTGGATGGTCATGCAAATAGGTTTGGAACCTATGAAGAGAATTTCAACTCTGCAATAAGTTTGAGAGAAAAGAAGCAATCTAGTAAGAGAGTTGAATCTACTATGAAGAAAATATTGAAAGAATCTGGTATGTCAAGTCATGAGTTTGACATAGCTAAGAAGACTGCAGAAGCCCTGAGGCAAAGTGAAAATCTTGTATTTTCACCTGAAACATCAAGTGCAGATCCTATTGATCCGATTGCAGTAAACATAAAAGTTGAAGTACTTGAAAAAGATGAAGGAGATAAATCTTTTTCTCCTATTCCTAGCAAAAGAGTAAAAGTGAGTGCAACAGGACCCAGCAAGAGACAGAAAGTGGTTGTACCACCTATACCTAGAAATGTAGCAGTAATTAAAGATGATGATGTAGTTTCAGTCAAGAAGAAAACTTGGAAACCAAGAATTGAAAGAGTTAATGAAGATATATTGAAGCATGGAGACTTCACTAAGTTGAATAAATTCTATGATCTATATGGATCATTTGACAGACTAAACTTTGAAAATGCAATGGTTACACATATGATTGTGGCAGATAAGAAACTTAGCACCATTCATGGTAAGATCCCATAAGATTTGTATAACAGACTTGTGAATAGAAAATAGAGAGCACAAGAAGAGGACATAAAGATGAGAGAACAGGTAATCAGACAGTTCTACGAAGTTAAGGATGAAGATCATTTGAAGAGATTCCTAAAGTCTCTTGGAACTTTATTGAGAACTAAGAGAAGAACAATCCTTATAATGGGAGGCAAAAAGGAGGAAGTACAGAAAGAGACAGAGCAAGTAGTAATGCAAGTTATTGTAGATATAGTTGTAGAAAAGCATGTTGAATCAGACCCTCAGCAGAAGCAATCAGAGGAACCGCATGCAGAGGAAGTTGGTATTCAAGAAGTTCCATCTTCTTCACATATCAATATTGGCAAAGAATCAATGGATATTGAAGACACCAAAGTGACTTTAGAATCAGATGATGTAGTATTTCATGATCTAGGAAACATTGTTGACAATTTGGCTTTAGAAGAGCAAGAAAAGGTCATAGAATCAGAGAAGAATATAGAGGTAGAGGAAGCACCAACTGTATCAGAATCAGTTCCAGCAAAATAGTCAGTTAAAGGCAAACAAATTTTGACAGAGGCCACTACCTCTAATGCACCTTCTAAAATAGTTGAAGACATTAGTGCACCTGACAGTAAAAAGAGGCATATTGGTTCAATGTTTGAAGATCTTGGAAAAGAAGTTGAAGATGATGATCAGCTTGAGTTCATTACATCTCTAAATAAAATAATTGGAAAGAATAAGAAGGTGAAATACCTTGAAGGAAAAGTTAGAGTTTTGACAGAGAAACTTGAGAGTGTGATCAACACTAAGGTATTTGAATCAGATCCACTTGAGAAAGCTCAATCAGTAATAAATTCTTTTGACTTTGAGTTTTCTAACTTGAAGGATATTGCGAAAATAAAAGTCTAGGAAGACTTTGAAGCAGAAATGCAGCAAACTTTAAGTGTAAATAATCAAAATGATATTGGTAGTTTAGATGTATGCATAAAAAAATTGAGGAGAGATTTTGAGACAGGAAATAATTTGTACATACAATGTACTAAATCAGAAATCCTAATAGTTGAAGAGGATAAGAAGATCAGAGAGAAGTTAGATGCTATTACAGCTGAGACAAACACCTTGACAAACCCTAATGTCAAGATAAGTTTTGTAGAAAAGAACATAAGGAAATTGAAAGATGAAATTAGAATGATAGCAGAGGAGAAGAACAGAAAGATGATCAGGGTTAACATCTTGAGAGAACATGTCTCAATCAAGATATCAATTGTTGAAGATCAAATTGAGCAGTGTCTTTTAGCAAAGACATCATTTTAGAAGTTTAACTTCAATTCCCTACAAGCTTGTCAGATAGCAGCATACGGATTGAGTACTCTACTCAATGTTGCTGAATCCATCAAGATGATATGGGAGAAAGATTTTGAATCTTGGAAGTTAGAGTTTGGTGATTGTGTTGCAAGCCTACCAGCTTTGCAATAACTGATAATAAGGTATAAAGTTTTTGAAATTTTTGTACACCCTCTCTTTGTCATTGTTGTCAAAGGGGGAGAGATAGTAGTAGAAAATTAAATATATGTTGAGGAAGGACACTCATAGGGGGAGCTATTCTATGGAGTATGATATTGTACACATATTGTATAGCTTTTACTTTTGACCAAAATTTTGTATAAGTGTTTTTGAAGTTTTGTTTGCACACTTAGCCAATTTTCCCATATGTTGCCACCAATGACAAAGGGGGAGATTGTTGGAAATTTGGATAATGTGGATGCATAGATGTTGTCATTATGGAAACATATGATCTCTATTGAGAGCGCAGAATCTAGAATGCAAGTATGGAAAGTTGAAGAAAGAAATTGTCTAAGTTTGAATACAGTGATCCTGACAGAGCACCTGATGAAGATTTAGTTGGCGACGTCCACTGGAGAAATATTTTTGTTTGTGTAGTTAACTAAAGCTTCTATAGTGTATGAGGATACCCCATCTCAGTGCGCATAAATTTTGGAGCAGTACGGACAAAGTTATTCAAAGTTTACCAAAGACAATTTTGCAGACAGAGCAGTTTTGGAGATAGTTTTAGCGAAAGAGTTAAGGGATTATTTTTGCTTGTCAAAATAATGACTTAACATTATTAAGGGATGACATCCTAGATTTTTACTCTTGGATAGAGATTTTGGATACTGACCATGTAAATTTATTAGCTTTAATAACTCATATATTAGGCATACTTGAAATGTAATGAAATATAGAAGTGAGATGTAAAAAGAAAGAAAAGATAACTTGCGATAGTTGTTTATTGTGATAGCAGCAAAGGCTATTGATGTGAAGTTGTAAGCAGTACCATATTACAGTCAGAAACATTTTTGTATTACCTGTTTGGGCAGTGAGCTTAGCTGGTGATTAGGTTTTGTAATCTAACTCCTAATAGGGTTAAGGCTTCTAACAAGGCCTAAAGTCCTTTAACCAGGACAAATCTACTATATATTGTAAATTGACTCCTAAAAAGGTCCAATATCCCTAACAAGATACTTTTGATTAGTGATCTTTGTGGGTACCATCCCCACCAGGGTTTTCGCTTGGCCAGGGTTTCCTCGAGAACATATGATGTGTTATGAGTTCTTTCTATTTACTGCTATGTTTGTTAATCAGCTTTATAATCTTTGTATGCACTAAAGTAATCTGTTATATTCATAAGTGGGAAAAAGAAAAAGTTTGTGAAATACTGATTCACCCCCCCCTCTCAGTATTTCCTCTTTCTAACACTTTTCCCATTAGTTCTACTTCTAATTCTTTTCCAAAACAAGCTTCAATAGAGACTTTAACTTCACCAGGCTTCATCTTTATATTATGCTAAAATTCATATAATTCTGCATTCCTAACATGCTGAGATTCCTCCTTTTTTTTTCTATCTTATCATTGATTTTTGAACTCCATCTATTGTTTTCTTTTCATAAACTTTACCCATATGCTTCTCTATGGTGTTGATTTTTAGCTGCAACCTCTTTTCCTTCTTATTTATCTTGCTACAAATCTTACATCTGCATTCTACCAGAGGCTCCCCTTGAATTGGATTATCCACTGGCTCAATGAATGGATACTTTGACACCCATTCTATTTGAAAATTACTTAACAGATCCCACATTCTATCATTCTTTGATTTGTATTTTCTTTTCTTCCCTGCACCATCATTTTCTTTGACATTCTCAGTCGCATCCAAGTCGATTATATCATTATGGCTACTCTGGGTATTTAACTAAAAATCTTCTTCAAGTTCATCATGATTTGAGATATCAGATTCGCTAACTTCTTCAATATGTCACATAGGTTTAGCCTGAGATTGTGAATCTTGAAAATCTTCTTGTGATGAAGTAGCTTCCCGATTTTGGCCAAAAACATTTCCAACACCATGACCAAAGTACGATGATAAGGTTCTGTGTTTGGTTGGCCTCTCTTGGCTTTCCCCATATGTGGGAGCCTTACCCTTATTCTTGTTTGACATCTTGATTCTTTAACAAAATAAAGGCTACTAGCCTACCAATGAAAAAAAAAAGTTAAAAAAATATTTACTTGTTGAAAAAGTGACAAATGACAATAGAACTATAATATACAATGTTTACATAGTCACAGAATAATAATCACTTACCTTTGCCTCAAATTCAACCGCAGTCATGACTCACCAAAGCAGTTAAGACTCAATAGTCTGAACTTCGCTATCGATCAAATTGAAGTTGAACCGATCCAAATTGTGTACAATAACATTGATGTATGAATGTATTTATACTAATCTTTATTAGCGAATTGGATGGGAGGTATTAGGTCGATGTCCAAATATTTGGAAAAGGCCGCGTAATTATAACACATCTTGTGTTATATCCTAGGTGATTATGGGTCGTCCAATACCATGGTAATATTAATAAAGTTGACAAAAATCAATTGGTTTGAGACACGCGTCCATAAAATGGCTGGCGAAGTTGGGTCCATCTAAAAAAATATATATATAACTATTGGCGATTATAGGCCATCCATTTGGGGCCACTTTGAAATTATAGGCGAATGTTAAAAAAATATTGTACCCAAAAATTATATGCCATTGGCGATGATCCTGCCCATTGGACCCAATTTTCATAAACCAATTGGCGATGATCCCAGGCATTGGACCCAATTTTCATAAATGCGGGGTGATATGATCATTCCCACGTGGCCAATATATTCGCCAAATCGGGGGTTGACGATAAGTGACATTCGCCAATTGGAAAATAATCACCACTAAAATTTTCACTGGTAAAACCTTATTTTTCTATATTTTGTTATGTGCTAATCATGAATTGATTATTTTTCTTTTGTGAGTTTTATACACTGTATGTTTTGAACCTTTGGTATTTGGTCTTTGAATATTGTCATTGATGTCAATAATAAATTCATGCAATTATAATGGACATATGATATGGTTAAAATCATAAAATTATCTTATTTGATGTCCTTCAATATTGTTCAACACATATTCAAGACATACACTTAAGTGTTATACAATTAACACTTAATGTTCACATTGGTTAAGAAAACGGTTATAAAAATATAGTTTTTGTACATGAGAAAGTCAACAGGCTTAGTTATCTGGTAGACCCCAATTATAATACCTTTTTGGAAAGGGAAATGAATTAGCTAAAATGGGTCTGTGTTATTTTTGCATATCACATGTATGGAAAGAGAAAAAAATCTGTTTAATAGATGCAGTTACAAAAATTCATGACAGTTTTAGCAGTTTTGAGTAGTTTTGGTCTAATGGAAGTTTGGGTTACCTAACTACCTCAAAAATGTCAAATTTTTGGGTTTATAATTAGGAGATACATTACTCTAAAAGGGAGTATAGGTGTTTGGAGAAAAGTTCTAGGATTTGTGTGGAGTTCTTTGTAGACCGAACAGCTTGCAGGCAGATTTTAAAACAACAAAGAAGAGGGTAATGCTTTGTCATTCTATTTTGTCATTTGTGAATTGATTTTCATTGTAGAAGTTTATCAAAGATATAAGAAGGGATATATACTTATTTTTTATTCATTCACATCAGTATTTTATTAGATCTTTTAATGGAAAAAGAAAACATATTTGGGTACTTGATGTTTTGAAGAGAAACAAGAGTTTATCATTCCAAGCAAGTTAATAGTTTGAAAGACATTAACTCAAGTCATATTATTGCATTCAAATATGTTATTTTAAGTCTGATTATACTTTTTATAATCTGATATATTCATTGTAAGAAGGCTTGTATTCTTTGGTGAAATTTATTGATGTAAAAGAATCAATAAGACAGAAGAAGAGAAGTATATCCTGCATTGTGTTTTCAACAAGAAGTTGAAATCAAAGATTTATGATTTGCATTGTAACAATGTTGATCCTATAATTTTTTATCTCACTTATTCATATTGTAAGTTGGTGCTTCATGTATTCTCAAAGTTGGTGCTTTAGGTGTAAGGGATTGGTGTTCCTTGAAATCGGTGTTTCTAAAATAGGGTGTTGGTGCTTCCTAAAGTTGTAGCTCTAAAAGATTTTCCCAAGAGGCTAATAAAGATTCACATTAAAAGTGGTTTTTACCCTAAGGGGTTTTCCACTATAAATATTGTGTACCTTGTTATTCTTTTATATCTTGTTCATTTTTATAACTTTATGTTATAATTGTAAAAGTTAAAATTGTAAAGTTGAAAAGAACAAGTTTTAAGTAACCACTGATTCACCCCCTCTCTCAGTGGTGTTTGTATTCAGACAGTATGGACCTATTTTGTGCACTAATAGATACACCTGCACCTGGTACAAGAATATATCAGACCAGTACTAGTGAAGATCAACCATTTCCTAGATCAGTCTGTGTTACTAGTACTAGTTCATTTGTTGGGACATTGTTGATGAACAAGAACAATATGGTTCCGTTAAAAGTACCAAATCTTCTAGGTGCTCTAAAATTGTTGATATTTACAGTGTAATTATAGTTTACTTATACATAACTCATTTTGGATTGATAATCCCATGCTATTTTTGTAGGAAATGATGTTTTTTATGATCATCTTTTTGAAATGACATTGAACCTATTTTGGCCCACCATATGTAAAAGGTACATAGCCTCATGTATGCACCATAAAATGGTCACCTAGACCTTGGGCCCCATTTCTTCAATTGATCAAATAATGAACCAATTTATCAAATTTCCTGAATCAATATTTTCAATTTAAATCAATTTCCTTGATCAAATCCTAATTCTATCATTTATTCAATTATATTTTATAGATTAACCATTTATCCTAAGTCTTTATTTAATTAAAAGGAATTTCCTCCCCTTTTACTAAATAAAAAAATCCCCACTTTCCTCTTATTCTAGGTTGCACAAATAAAGCATTATTCTTATTTTATAAAAAGGGAAAAAGGCTTTTTTGTCTCATATGGGGCACAAATGTCAACTCTTATTTTCTTATTGGAGGAGATTTGTGCACAAGGATTCATCCTTCTTCAAGCCCCACCCTTGATTAAACCCTTTTGCCTCTATATCTCCACCGTTCGTTGTTTTCATTCTCTATAAAAGAATAGCTCTCTTCTCATTCTAGGATCCAATCTCTTTTGTTAATGTTATGCTACAGGTTTTTTGGAGCTCTTGAAGATCTTGTGGCCTCATAGTTCTCATAGTAGCATCATCATTTCCTTTCAAGCATTCATAGTTTACCTTTCCTGACATGCTTTAGTTTAGCTGATCTTAGCATAGCTTGCATACCATTTTCATTTGATTCTTGAAGATATTGGCACTCTTGCCCTTGTCTCTTTGAATCTCCCATTGAATGGTTTAATAAGCAAGGTTACATGCTTAATAGCTCTAGCTAAGAACACCTTCATCGCCCTTGCACTCCATGCCTAGGGAGCTCTAGGTCGCTTTCTCAAGGATTTTAATCCATGGATTCTCTTGGAAGTAATGACTTAGAGAAGTGCACATTTTGAGTGTACATTTTTGGCTCCCACTATGGGGTGAAATGATGTTGTCTTTCCTTTATTTTCATACATTTTTGTCATTTTTTTCATGAATATTTGCTTGTTGTTTTCGACAGTTTTCTACTTTTCTGATAGATTATCATACAAAAGTCTTCTAGTATCATGCGACACATTATTCTATACTTGTGTGATACTTTTCCAGTAAAAGTATCATGCAGCCATATAGGTTTTCATCGCACAAGCATACAGAACTTCATCGTCTAGACACAATACGATATGTCGCATAAAAATAAATTATCACACCCTTGTACTGCAAAGTATTGTGCAATATTTCTCTGACAGTAGACTGTCACCTAGACCTATAGGTGACTATTTTGGTCCCTTTTGTTTGCAAGATTTGGATTTTTCTATTGTCTGGTTCAGTTTGTTGTATTAGGATAGAGTTTCATTTCTAGATTATTTGGTTTTGATGTGCTAACCTTTGTGGGGCTAACAAATTGTGCTTGTAGGTGCCCTCATTATTTGAAATATTTTCTCAAAAGAACACATGTCAAAGCTTCAAATGCACAAGGGCTACTAATCATTTTTGCAGGGCTACCCAAAAGCATAAAAATAAATTGAGTGCTTGTTCATCTCTTTCATTGTAAGTGTGTCATATACTAGTTGTTTCTTTCTAGGCACTTAATATCTTGTTATTTGGATCTTTTTATGGTAGGAGAGTATGCTCTTAACCCTTGTGGTGAACCAAAAATCTTGATCCATATTTAGATTTCAAAAGCAAGAGGGCTAATTGAACTTTTCATGGTGTGTTTGGGAGAAATTTTTGAGCTAGGAGAGTATGCTCTTCACCCTTGAGGTGCACCAAAAATATTGACACTCAAAGGTTGATCCACTCTTTATTTAGATTAGAATCCTTTAGTGGGCATTCTCTTGAGAAATTAAGAGGAATGACCCAAGTGGGGACAAGCTTATTGCCGGCTATTCTGACAAACTATAAACTCAAGGCTATCAAGGACACAAAACCTTGGTAGACGTAGTTATTGTCTTCGCTTAGTGTCAATACTTGTGGTATTGTCACCATGAAGAAAATGCTAGGAAAGAATGCTTAAGGTACTCTTGTGGCCATGAGGTCCATTACTTGCCACAAGGTAAGGAGTCCCTTTTGGGGAGCAAGAGAAGTATTACGAACGAAAGCCCTTACTAAGAGCCATTAGATAGAAGCTACCCAATTTGTTGCTTAACATCTTGGTGCAAGAACCAATCCTAGTGGACTAACCTGGATCACCCTAAGATTTACTCACGATCTTTGTTCCTTTGGTTGTGTCATTGGCACTTCCATGATAAAGCCAATATCTATTATGGGCAACCACTTTGTGTGAGGCGATGGGACATCAAGTGTGGGCCAAGTTGTTATGTTTTGAGCCTTTGTCTTTTTAGGCTAGAAAGTGCTTGAAGTGTTCTCACTGTGATCTACCCATGTAAACATTCTCAAACATCAAACATCACGGTAGTACTCATAGGATTTTTAGTTTTTGATATCATAATTTCTTGTCTTGGCAAGGTTTCTTTCACCCTTGTTCAAGTGTTTGAGGACATGTTTAATCACCTACTATTTTCAAACCTATCTATTATCTGCTATTATTGTATTCTGGACTATGAAATTGAATTTTCAAAACTGAAACATTGACCAAATTGGCTTAAAATAGAGATTTTGGCACACACTAGTCAAGAGTCATATGACACTGGATAACTATCACACCACTTTCCTAGAAACTATCATGTGATCTTTCATGCCTAGCTTTTCATCACACACACACAGTGAAAACTTTATCACATTAACTTCCTTTAAACTATCACATTGCTTACTGTGAAATATCATCTTGCTAGATTTTATCGTACTGATACCCTACTAACTGTCGCATAGAGCCAATTTTCTATCTAGTAACCTGATCCTATTTTTGGTCTTCTTTGGTTGATCCTAGTTAGATTAGGTTAATTTTCCTATTGTTGGAAGCTTGTTTTCACTTTAGATTCTTATGTTTTGACCCTTTGGTTAGTGACCTTTGATTTTACAAGTAATTTTGCTTGAAATTGATAAGTTAGAAATCATTCTTGTAGAGAAAACATACCTTTAGATTCTTTGATAACACACTTGGAGGGTGTTAGTAGTCTCTTTCCCATTCATTTCCATCCAAATTCAAATCTACCAAATATAACTTGGGTAAGATCATCCTCTTGATCGATATGTGTTAGGGTACTTGCCCGATTATTGGGCACCTTTGTGGCAGTGTTGACGTACACCTTTTATAAACATTCTATCTTATCATCTCTTTTTGGACAATTGAATGCTTATACTATCCTAGTTTGATACCAACATTTCCTATGGTCTTCTTTTCATCAAACACCTTTCCTTTCATGTCGGTGATGACAAGGCCTCAAGTAAGTCAAGGAACACGACCCAAGATTGTCTTTAACCAATTAGCCCCTGTTCAAAATCGCCAAAAGCGTAAGGGTAAAGAACTTGTGTTTGACAAATCACCCAAGAGTGAATCCAAAGTTTGGTTTAATCCTAAGATAACTTTTAGTGAGTTGAGTATCCCCTTGGCATCCTCCAACTCAGGCATGGACATGAGTTACATGATGACCCAACAGGAGAAAGAAGCTATGGACAAAAATATTAATGACATATTCAAAAGACATAAGCACAACATTCTATTTAGGAATTCCTCTCATGACAACCAACCGGATTCACCCCTCATCAATACTAGATACTTGGATGCATATCAAAGAGATGAAAGATATAATAGATGAGCTCACCAGGATGAATGGTCAATACACGGAGACCAAAAAAATGAACCTTGTGATGCTCATGTGAATGCAGCATATGCTAATGACTTGTTCAAACATTCATGACCAAGCTCACCATTACAAAAAACCTCAAGGTACATAAGTGAAATGCTAAAAAGAATTGAATGTGAGAAGAAAGCCTTTCTAGATGAACAAGCTACAAAAGAAGAGAAGTTTAGACTCCTAGAGGCAGAGAGACAAGCCTTGTTGGAATTAGAAAGGAAAACCTTTCAAGAGGACTGTTAGCTCTTTTTCATGTAGAATCACCAATATAGTTTTCAAACTTGACTCTCAGGTTCTCAACTCCAAATTCTTACAGGGAAAAGGCTAATTGATAAGGATCAAGTCCTTCTTCTACTTCGGGCTCCATAGACCCAGGCAGGTGTACCTATCTTCAAACTCAATGCTCCATAATGATATTAATGAAAGTAAAAATTCATTGCAGAAAAATGGCAAGTGTGATAAGGATAAACTCCTTCTTCTTTTCGAGCTTTGAACTCGGGCAGGTTAACCCCTTTTAGATCTACTTCTTGAAAGGATCACAATAATAGTTTATATCCTTGATACAAACTTTATCTTCTCAGTCATTCAAACATACATGAAAGGAAATTATTATTTGAATTTTGTTGAGGGTGAGATCTCTGCAAATCAAGGATAGACCAGTGCCTTATCTTCGGGTATAGAGTCAAACAGTGAAACATATACTTACAAAAATCTTCTAAATGAAACACAAACAAATCAAAGATGAAGTGCCTTACAATTCATCCTCTCTTAAACACGTTTGATCATCAAATTCTTGCCCAATTCTTAAGCTCTCAGAAATTAACCTAAAGACATTACCCTTTCCTTGAAAGGAGCTAGAGATTAAAATCACAGATACCTTGTAAACGGTATATCAAAACTACCTTATAGATTCAATACACAAAAGCCACATAATTCAAACAAGAAGACAATTGAAATCATGCAAGGGAATTCTATTGTATTCCAATAAAATCTCACTGTATCAATACATTTCAAAATCTGATAAAATATTCTAAGATTTCAACAATGGCACCAAGCCTCTACAGTATATTTTTCAACCTCCTTGAAATGAACCAAGACTTACTATTTATATCATAGCCATCTTGGAATCCTCAAAAGGATGCAACAAGCTTGGGATGGATAGAAAAGATCCTATACTAGAGACAAGATTACAAACTGACAAACAAATTGTAACGACACATTACAATGATCTTTTTTTAACAATTCCGCAGGTGGCATCTTTGTCTAAAGATATTTCAGAGCAATTGCTGAATTCGCTGCATGAATGATGACCACCATCTGGCTAATTTACATCATCCTTTGTTTGAAACTTGCTCTCCCTCATTTTCTAGATCAGATGCCATTTGCAACTCTATTCCTCCTCCTCCTCTATAAGTTGGACAACTGGCCTCTTTTTCTTCTTTATTGTTAGCTTCTCCCAAGCTGCTACTTCATCATTTGCTGGCCAGTTGTAAGTCTGCAATTCTTGTAACAAGCTGACTTACTTGTCCCACATGGAGTCAGTTACCTTTTTGGCTTCTGCCACAAATCGTATGCAATCATTTTCAATTTTAAATAAACTATCAATGATGTTATTACACCTCTCAAAATCTAGAGTATTGTCATTATTAAGGAAAGCATCTTGTGTAATCACCAACTAATCCATTGACAGCTTCCATTATTCCAACTTGATCAAGTTTCCATTGTCATCACATACCACAGGCAAATACTTGCTATAATGTTTATCAAACATAAACAAATTAACCCTCACCTGGTTAGACTTACCTTTAAAAAACTTTGAAACAGCATTGATTGAGCCAATTTTCTCAAAAAAATTTTTAACTACTCTAGGGATCTCAGGCTTATGTTCTTGTAAGCTATCAAGTTTATCAAACAACAAACTTCTTCCAGACCAAACACTATGAAGTGGCTCCAAAGCAGCCAATGATTCATTTATCTTTCTATTTGTCTGGTGTAATTGGCTGACTGATTGATAAACTGTATCCATTTTCTCTATTATCTTATCTCGCCTGTATTGTATAATCTTTGACATGGTGTCCAAAGATTCCTCTATTCTTACCTTATCTAAATCTTCATTAGGTTCCTTAGCTACTTCTTCATCAATTTGAATTGGGACCTCAATCTACACAGGGGGAACAACAACCACCTTCGAAGCTTCTTCCAACTTAACTTTGATCTCTGCCAATTCATCTTCTAGCTGCTTGATCTTCATCAATTTTAAATCTCTATCTTTGGCTACTAGGTTTGCACTTTCAAACAACTTTGAGCACCTTTCAGATAATTGAACTATTTTTGCCTCATTCAGGTTAGCCCAATGAGTCACTACCTTAGAAACTTCAAGGTCAGTTGTATTCTGCACAGTCCAAATAATCTGATTCCCTTCCATTTTATCTTCTATACTCAATAGGGATGGCTTTTGAGTTCTAGGGGCCATGGACCACATTGCAACAACTTGAGACTTAGGGTCATAGCCACTTCCTCTTATCATCTCACCAATGTGAACCTCATATGACAGGCTACCCGGCGGTTGCTTTCTTATTTGATCTATGATGAAAGCAGAGGTCAGATCCCATCCTGGAGTCAATAGCATTCCACTTGACTTGACCAGTTGTCTAGCCTCATCCGCAGTTATAGGATCAAGGCTAGGATCATAGGAATTTAAGGCTCTCAACGTCTCTTCACTTGGTTCCATACCTTCAGGCAGAAGTCTCCTCACTTCTTGCTGCTTATTCCAAACAAGGAAACTCTTGAATTCATCAGTTTTAATAAATTGTTCATCACTCAAAAATTCCTCCTGATAAACCTCTCTGATGTCCCTTTCTGACCACAAGGACTATTCCTTATCTTCTTCATCAGAGGCCACCTTCTTTCCCTCTCTTATTGCTTTTCTCAATTGGTGATGGTAAACCCTATCACCTGGTACTAGAGTAGATGCTCTATGAATTGTTCTCCTCTATTTTTCCTACCTTGAAGGCTCTCCCACCTCAAGCCTCTGTCTCTTCAAGGGTGGCTCTAGAGTATCCACTATTTCTGGTTGGTCTTCAAAAGGCCTACCAATTTGTACATCTTCCATTTGTGGTGGGCTGTTCCCTTCTTGTGATTCATCAGAAAACTCCTCTTGATCAAAAGATGAATAATCTTTCATTTTCTTTGGTTGAATCTGGTCAATCAACTTCTCCAACTGATTTGATAGAGTGTCATGCATCTCTATCATCCTGTCAATTCTTTTTAAATATGGAAGGTTAGGGAAGAAACCCTCAAAAGGAAGCTAGGCTTCCTTTACTTGTTTTGACAAGTCTATTAAATCAAAGTACCTATTCCATCTCCTCTTGACCTCATCATCATCAATGATATTTCTGACTACATCTTCCTCATCCAAGCCTTCATGTTCTCTGTTCACACCAATGTTTGGGATGTATAGCATCCTGGCAATTTTGATAAAGCCCTCAGGATCTACATGTCTACAAGGCAAAGAGGCAAATGATTAAGATCCTGCACTTTAAACTTGTTTACATCATGCAATCTTCCTTTGAAACTGATTGGATGGCTCATTAGTTCACTTTCCAACTTGATACTATACTTTATCCACGCAGGCAACAGTCCTTTTCCTTTTATTTTATTACCTTTTTCAACTGGGCCCATTTAGTGAATCCGTGACTGAAAGCTTCTCATGATCGCTGAATGCAATGTTAAGCCTAGCATATATTCAGAGAACTAGCGACCAAAGCCTCCGCAGGTTCTTGAAATGCAACCCTTAAATCATGATACTTTTCGCGTATTAGCGAACATAGCAACACCCTTCGAGCACTTGACTGTAGTTATTATTTGGCGAACTAGCGAACAAAGCCATCTCCAATTCTCTTAATGTCATGGCTAACTGTTAAATCTTTTGGAGATTCAGTGAACAAAGGGTTCGCACATTCGCTTAATGGATCACCTAACCACTAAATTACTTGGAGAACTAGTGAAGCCTTCAATCTTTGAATCGCTAAATCTTTCTTACCCATCACCTTTACTCTAAAATTCTGAATGAACCGTTGATCTTGTTGATGATCTATGACTATCGCCAGTTCGCTGAAATATTTGATCATTGGTCATTTGATTATGAGATTCAGTGAACAAAGGGTTTGTTGACTCACTAGATCATATTAAACACTAAATATTTCAATCCACGATTAAGCAACTGAGAACTCAAAGCTTAGCCAATCCTTTTATTTGTGCATTCGCCAAATGACTACACCCTTTACCTTTTCCTTTTAGAGAACCCACGACCACATAACTCACTGAATCGCTAAATCATTTAGCTTATTACTAACTTATTCCAAGAACAAGAGAACACTTTAAAACACCTGTTCCGCAAAATTCTTCATACCAAACTATCAGAGCCACCAAACTTTGAAGTCTTTATACATTCTCTTATTCTCCAAATGAAACATGTAGGACCCAACAATACCTGAGATTAAACCACAACCATCGATCCTGACAATGATCTACAGTATTCGCCAAGTCACTAGGTTATTTTGCCTTTAACCGCTAGATTTAGAGAATGAACGATAACCGTTGTCGCCAAGTCACTGAAATATTTGCAAAGAACTGCCAAGGAATATGCAAATTGGAGATAATGCATTCACCGAATCGTGAGATGTTTTCTGATAACCACTGGATATTTGGAGACTACGTGAACAAAGATGACACTTAACATTTTTAACACATTCTCCAGTTCGCTGAATAGCTGAGGTGTTAACCGGGATACTTAGAGACCACGTGACTAAACTGACACTTAACATAAGATTGACTTGTTCACTGAATCGCCGAATAATATATGAGACATGCTATGACCTTTTCTAATTCAGCGAACACAAAAATTAAGCACGTGCATAATTTAATCCACTCAAGTGACTTAAAAAGGTAACAATAAAAGAAGAATAAGAGGCCAAACATGAGGATTTTTGCATGAATTCAACATTATTCAAGGGCAAGACCTAGAGTAAATATTTTGAAGTGGGTTATGACAAATTTTTGAAGAACTTCTGACATCTACACCTAGGAAACTTTACAGACCAGAGGACTAAACCAACACTTGGACAAGAACCTCAAAAAAATAAGAATACTCCCAACAGTGGCCCTATCTGAGGATGCTTGATTGCAAAATCACAGCAAGAACTTACAAATCTTTGGGAGGCAGACCACAAAAACTTAACCTAAAATAGGAAATAAACACATAATAGAAACAAACACACCTATACATATATACAAGCCTACTGTGCATGGAAAAAGAATTAACTGAAGAAAATTTTCAAAAATTGTCCATGCACTGGCAATTCCTGCTCTTCACCATCCAAATGTTGCAAGAAATATGAGTCCTTACCATGGGTCTGATAAACAATATAAGGTCCCATCCATAAGGACTCAAATTTTTTGTGTTTCCCTTTATCTTCAGCCTTGGCATTCCATTAGAGAACCATATCGCCAGGCTAGAATTTTCTCATAGTTGCTCTCTTATCAAAAAGATATTTCATCTTCTGCTGCAACTTCATATTTTCCTTTTGTCCCTCCCTTCTAATCTCATCTAATTCAATCAGCTGAACCATTCTCTCCTGCAGTGGATCATTGATTTCCATGTCCTCTTCTTGCATAAACTTATAGATCAGAAGGAGGTTATTTACTGGCAATCTTGATTTAGCACCATATACCATTTCAAAAAGGGACTTACCAGTAGCCCTCTTCTCAAAAATCCTATCAGCCCATAGTGCTAACTTTAATTTTACATGCCACCTTCTTTTATTCTTTTCCAAGGTTTTCTTCAGAATCTGTAGAATACTCTTGTTGATGGATTTAGCCTGTCCATTGGCTTGTGGATGATAAGGGGATGAGTAAGACAATACTATGCCCATTTCTGAGAAAAAATCAGTGATCTCCTGTGACCTGAAGCTCATAGCATTGTCAACAACCAATTTAATAGGAACACTAAATCTAGTAATTATGTTGTTCATCAAAAACTTAATCACAACAACACTGGTTGCCCTTTTGGTTGGGATGGATTCAATCCATTTGGTGAAATAATCAGTAGCCACCAAAATGTGACTATGTCCCCCACTAGACTTTTCAGAGAATTCTCCAATAAAATCCATACCCCACATTGCAAAAAGAGCTTCTACAACCACAGGGTTCAATAATAATGCACCTGAAAACTTCAATTTTTTAGAAAACCTTTGACAAGGTTCACATTTCCTCACATAAGAATGAGTTTCTTTGAACAACATAGGCCAATAGTATCCTGCTCTTAAGATTTTATGAGCTATTGATCAAGCAGAATGATGTCCTCCACACATTCCAGAGTGCATTTCCTTTAACATTTTCTCTGATTGATGCTTATCCAGACAAAAGAGTAAAATACCATCATTATCCTTCCAGTACAAATCACCCTGAATCAACACATATCTCTGAGCTTGCAATCTTAGACTCCTTCTTTGGTTATCATTTAAATCAAGTGGACATTTAGCATTTTTAATAAAATAAATAACATCCTTGTACCAGGGTTGCATTTCAATACTAGTAATCATATCAATGTTAGCAGTAACATTATTTACCTGAACAAGGTCCATGTTTTCCTCATTCATTAACTTAGCAAGTCCCAATCCTCTCACCAATTTTGTAATATGAATTTCCAGGTCAAACTCTTGAATCCTGTTTATCCATTTGCACCTCTTTCCTGTGACTTCACTCTATGTTAAGATATCCTTCACTGCAGCATGAGGCACATAAGCACTAACCTTTGCACATACCAGATATGGTCTAAAAGCTTTGACTACCTTCACAAGTGCATAGGCTTTCTTTTCCATTAGTTCATAATTTAATTCAGCAGATTGTAATGATTTTCTAAAAAAGGCTATAGGATGCTCATACCCTTCTTGATCCTTTTGCAAGAGGATAGTTGCAATAGTATGAAAAGATGCAAAGGAAAATAGAGAAAATGGTTTCAAGTAATCAGGGGATACCAAAACCGGGGCCTCTTGAATTGCTTTTTTGATTTTTGCAAAAGCTTACTGAGCTTCAAAGTTCCAATCAAACTTCACATCCTTCTTTAGGAACTTCACTATGGGCTTGACCAATTCTGCAAAGTTGGCAATAAACCTTCTTACAAAATTAATCTGTGCCAAAAATGACTGGACACCTTTTATGTTCTTTGGTGGAGGGACCTTTTGAATTGCTTCTACTCTTTCAGGATCAATCCTGACTCCTTTTGACACTATGTGTCCAAGTAACTTCCCCTCTGTCACAGAAAATTGACACTTTTTGGGATTCAAGGACACACCAAATTCTAAGGCCTTAAGAATGACCTTCTCCAAATGGGAACAATGATCCTCAGCTTTCTTGGAATAAGCAGTGAGATCATCTTGATAAACCACCATTAAAACATTTATCAATTCCTCAAATGCAACATCCATGGCTCTCTGAAATGTTGCTCCAACATTTTTTAGACCAAAAGGCATGCGAACATATACATATGTTCCCCATGGGGTTGTAAAGGCCATCTTAAATTGTTCTGATTCTTTGACTAGCACTTGATTATACCCAGAGAAACCATCCATCATTGACAAGAGTTCACATCCAGTCACCCTATGCAACATAGCCTCCATATTGGGCAATCCATAGTTATCCTTAAGTGAAGCTACATTCAGGTTCTTGAAATCAACACAGAGTCTAATATCACTGTTCTTTTTCCTTACTGGCACAAGATTTGAGACCCAAGTTGAGTGCCTAATTGGTTCAATAATACCAGCATCTCTCAATTTTGTCAACTCAACTTTCATCTTGGTAGCCAATAAAGGGTTAATGGGTCTCTGCTTCTGTCTAAAAGGCCTGGTTTCCTCCTTTAGAGAAATTTCATGCTGAAATAGGTCAGCCCTATAGGCTTTGAGATCATCATAGGACCAAGCAAATACATGCTTGTACTTTTTCAGAAGTCTTATCAAATTTCCTCTGATCTCTTTACTCAGTTTCTTTCCAATGTATACCATTTGTGGGGAGTTTTCTGAACCCAAGTTTATTTCCTCTAAGTCCTCCATTTTAGTGTTAGACTTCTGAGACAAAAAACCATCATTTATTTTAAACATTCCTTCCAATTCTACTAACCCTTTAGGTATGTGGTTGGATGGCAACTGCACTATCTCATTCCCCATGATGCATTCTTTTCCCTCAACACACTGTTGTATCTCATTGAGATCTATTTGCTGACCATCATATTGATCAAGGCCTTGAAGGAACCTAAGGATATCTAAGTCATCCTCAAAAACTTGCCAATTATATACATTGTCAGGCACTGCGGGCCTAGATTTGACTTCTAACATAGATACACCAGTGAGGGTTATATCTTCACTCTTAAGGGAAACATTTGCAAGAAAATTTGCCATGATATTATTGGATCTTTCTACCCAAAGTAGATTGAAAGCATCAAAAAACTCTAGCCTATCCCAAACAACATGTTTATACAGTTTCAACTTCTCATCTTTAGAAGCATACTGAGATCTCACTTGGGCTATAATCAACTAGGAATCACCATGAATCTTTAAAGATTTAATACCATGTTTTATGGCCACATCTAACCCCAGTATCAAAGCCTCATACTCAGCAGTGTTATTTGTACACTCAAAAGTCAACAAGAAAGAGTATTTAAATGTAATACCTGATGGGGAAATGAACACCACACCAGCTCCTGATCCTTCCTTAGAGCATCCACCATCAAAGAACATTTTCCAAAGCCCATCTTGCTGCAAAATCAACTCATCCATGATTGGGTCTATGTTTTTTAATTGAGGTACTATTTCTTCAATCACAAAATTGCTCATGTCAATATCTACAAAACAATTTAGATCCTCCAGAGCAACCACTTCAATCATGACTGAAGAACGGGGCTCCTTGTACAACTTTACCTCAGCTCCATTTATTGGGATGGTAGCATATGATAAATCTATTTGCAACTTTCCACCCACTACTGCAACCCATTGTCTTGATAATAACATGCCATAGTGAGGTTTTGTATCAACAACAACCACATCCATTTTATATGTGGCTTCTGGGAATGCAGCAATTTTCACTTCAATTCCAATTAGGCTCCCTACAATAGGTACTGCCCTGTTGTCCATGGCATAACACCTTCCCCTGGATGTATCAACTTGCAACCCTAATTTTGTCATCACTTGGTAAGGCATTACAGTTGTAGCAGCACCAGAGTCAATCATACAATTTTTTAGCAAAAAATTATTTACAAGAAAAGTAACATAGAAAGGATTGATAGAAGAGGGTTCCTATGTCACAATTGTCCCAACACATACATTAGAGATGTCATTAATTGCAATTGGCTTGTCTAGGGATTTCCCTTCATCTAGTAAAATAAGAGTAGTTCTCTACTCACTTATGAGAGCCAGGGCTGCTACTTTGTGCTCTTCTATTTTCAACATTTCAAGCAGAGGAATGGAAACCTTCATTTGGGACAAAGCATGTCTCATATCAAAAGTAGGGGAGTCAATACCAAAATCAGGGTGATCCTTTGACTTGCCAAATTTCTTTTTCACCTTGTCGGCAGTAACTTCTTGCTTCCCTTTCTTTTCAGCTTCAAACCCTTCATCTTTACCATTCACAATATTAGGCTTTGGGGAGTCCTTATTCTGAGGATTACTTTTGACAAACACTGATCTAGGGACTCCCTGATCATTACCGACCTTTCTATTCCTCAAATTGTATGAGGATTTTTCTTGTGTAATAGAAGCCACAGTTAAACTCTTAATTTCTTCTTCACTGAGCTTTCTCCATTGTCTTTCATCTAACCCAGATTCTACCATGTGAGTCTTATAGTCATCACTATCAAACTCTTCCTGATCAGATTGAGTAAATATTTGTTGTTCATAATCAGAGAAAATCTTCCTCTTATGATCAACATCAGGGAAAATAAATTCATCATCTGAGGACTCAAGATCCTCCATTAGTTCAGTAGTAAACATGTTAATAGTAGGCTTTTCAGATCCTTCATAATCTCCTGCATATGAATCACTGACCTCTTCTCCCAGAGCCTGAGCAACAACACACTAGAATGGTGAGTGGGGCATACTATAGGCCACACACCAAGGGGTACTTTCCACATTATGTGCTATATTTTTCTTCAAAGGATCTGGTGTATCCCTTCCCTTTTAGGGTTCATTATTATCAGGAACAAGCCTCCCATCTTTCCAGTTTGTTTTGTAAGGCATATCTCTCAGATTGGGGGCTTTGTCCTGCCTTTGATAAGGAGGTCTCACATCTTGAAAGTTTCTACCACCTTTATCAAATCTTGCTAGGAAATCTTTATTTTTGCCAAGCCCTTTGTCCATTCTATCCTCCTCTTTGGATGGCCTTGCAGGTTGTGGCCTGGTTTCTTTCCACAATCTACCTTCATCCCTTTTGTACATTTGGCCAGATGCCTTTTGGTTACTTTCAATATTTATAGCCAACTTAAAAGCATCTCTAAGGGTACGGGGATTCTTGTCTCTCAAAAGGTAAGACATCTTACCATCCATAGAATTGAAATAAGTTGTCATGCAGACTGTATCATCTAGCCTCAATACTTGGAACAGTTTATACATAGCCTTTTGGAATCAGCTATTAAACTCTAACATGCTCTCATTGTAATGTTTTTGATATTATTGAGCTCATTGAGCATGTAGCTAGAGTTCAAATGTTCTGCATATTTCTCTTTAAAACATCTGACAAATTCTTCCCAAGATGCAATACTGTTCTCAGGTAACCCCCTATACCAATCCCTAGCATCCTCAATCAATGATTGAACAAAGAGCTTCATTATGACATCTTCATGTTCAATTTCATAATCATTGACCTTATCTGTAAAAAACTTTAGATGCTCTTCATAGGTAATAACGTTATTCCTAGTAAATAATAGGATCTTCTTTCTGATTTCATTGGGCATAGCATTAGGTTGGCTAGGAATACCATCAAAAAATAAAGGCCTATATCTATCCAAATGAACTAGTCATCTTTGGATATTTGGTTGGTTCAGAGGGGTAGTTGCAACATTTTGACAGGGTATAGTTCCCACTATACCACTAGCTATAATGGGAACTTGATTGGGAACTGGTCCAGGTAAAGTTTGTCCAGGGTGAAAAGCTTGAGCATTTGGAAGTGAAGTATTAGGCTGACTGAAAGGAGTTGTTCCTATGGTGATAGGGATATAGGTACTAGTGGATGTGTTCATGTTAGCATGTAGGAATGCAATCTTCCTCTTCATTTTATCAACAACAGCCTCCAACTCAAGTTTCTCTAGTTGAATAGCCAATTCTTCCTTTGCTTTTCTAGCCTTCTCCAAGTCTATACTTGTGTGAGAATGTACATTAGGAGGAACTACAATTTTCTTGGGCTCATTATTATGTATACCCACCAATTTATATTTTCCCTTGTCAGGGATTTCTTTGGGAGTAGTTATAATCTCCTTATTCTTCTAGATTTCAGAGGGATTCAATTGCCTTAAGACATGGCCTGTTCCCTCAAATTCACCTTGCTTAGGTTTATTATCCTGGGCCTGCTTTCTCAAATCTTCCATGTCACCAAATAAGTCCCTATTTAAACCTTGAACATCTTGGTTTAAATCACTAACTTGGGTCTCATTTTTCTTGGTTCTCTTGAGAAGTTCCTACCTCTCTATGAGCAAATCACAGATTTGTTGTTCCCTTGCTTTCAACCTATTGGCAATCTCAGCCAGTTGTTCACTCTCCTTTTTTCTTAAAGAAACCACCTCCTCTCTCAACTTCTCAGAATTATAGGAGGTGGTCTCAGTAGTAGAGGTTTCTTCTAGTTGTTCCAGAATTTCTCTTGTAGGGAAATAACTTGCTTCTGTGACCTCTGTGATTACTTCTTTCTACATGTGCACACTTGGTGTAACCCTCTTGACATGTTCAGGATCATCAGAAGAGGATGAAGACTCATGAGGGAGTGGGACATAAGATCTTTCTTGAGAAGGGCCTTGGGAACTAGCAGTATGCTGACCTCTCCTAGACCATTGTTTCCTACTTGGTGTATGGAGCTCATCACCCATATTCTCTTCGGGGTGATCCTTGTAATAAGACCTAGTGTACCTTGGTCGACTCATGGTATAGCATGACAATATTAGCAAAGTTTACAACAATTAGCAACTGGTAGCACAAAGTTTAGACTCGCCACCCACTTTTACGTGGGAATGAAATTATTCTATATTTGTCTACAAATGCACAATAGATAGGATTTGCACTAACCTATTGCACACTATTCAGAAGGTGTTCCCTAGAAAAGTCACTAATTTGTTAGCTCTTTTTCATGTAGAATCGCCAATATAGTTTTCAAACTTGACTCTCGGGTTCTCAACTAAAGATTCTTACAGAGAAAAGGCTAATTGATAAGGATCAAGTCCTTCTTCTACTTCGGGCTCCACAGACCTAGGTGGGTGTACTTATCTTCAAACTCAATGCTCCATAATGACATTAACGGAAGTCAAAATTCATTGCAGAAAAATGGCAAGTGTGATAAGGATAAACTCCTTCTTTTCGAGCTTTGAACTCGGGTAGGTTAACCCCTTTTAGATCTACTTCTTGAAAGGATCACAACAATAGTTTATATCCTTGATACAAACTTTATCTTCTCAATCATTCAAACATACATAAAAGTAAATTATTATTTGAATTTTGTTGAGGGTGAGATTTCTGCAAATCGAGGATAGACCAGTGCCTTATCTTCGGGTATAGAGTCAAACAGTGAAACATATACTTATAGAAATCTTCTAAATGAAACACAAACAAATCATAGATGAAGTGCCTTACAATTGATCCTCTCTTAAACACGTTTGATCATCAAATTCTTGCCCAATTCTTAATCTCTCAGAAATTAACCTAAAGACATTACCCTTTCCTTGAAAGGAGCTAGAGATTAAAATCACAGATACCTTGTAAACGGTATATCAAAACTACCTTATAGATTCAATACACAAAAGCCACATAATTCAAACAAGAAGACAATTGAAATCATGTAAGGGAATTCTATTGTATTCTCATAAAATCTCACTGTATCAATACATTTCAAAATCTGATAAAATATTCTAAGATTTCAACAATGGCACCAAGCCTCTACAGTATATTTTTCAACCTCCTTGAAATGAACCAAGACTTACTATTTATATCATAGCCATCTTGGAATCCTCTAAAGGATGCAACAAGCTTGGGATGGCTAGAAAAGACCCTATACTAGAGACAAGATTACAAACTGACAAACAGATTGTAACGATACATTACAAAGATCTTTTTTAAACAATTCCACAGGTGACATCTTTGTCTAAAGATATTTCAGAGCAGTTGTTGAATTCGCTGCATGAATGATGACCACCATCCGGCTAATTTACATCATCCTTTGTTTGAAAATTGGTCTCCCTCATTTTCTAGATCAGATGCCATCTGCAACTCTATTCCTCCTCCTCCTCTATAAGTTGGACAACTGGCCTCTTTTTCTTCTTTATTGTTAGCTTCTCCCAAGCCGCTACTTCATCATTTTCTAGCCAGTTGTAAGTCTACAATTCTTGTAACAAGCTGACTTGCTTGTCCCACATGGAGTCAGTTACATTTTTGGCTTCTACCACAAATCGTATGTAATCATTTTCAATTTTAAATAAACTATCAATGATGTTATTACACCTCTCAAAATCCAGAGTATTGTCATTATTAAGGAAAGCATCTTGTGTAATCACCAACTGATCCATTGACAGCTTCCATTCTTCCAACTTGATCAGGTTTCCATTGTCATCACATACCACAAGAAAATACTTGCTATAATGTTTATCAAACATAAACAACTTAACCCTCACCTGGTTAGACTTACCTTTAAAAAACTTTGAAACAACATTGATTAAGCCAATTTTCTCAAAAAATTCTGTAACTACTCCAGGGATCTTAGGCTTATGTTCTTGTAAGCTATCAAGTTTATCAAACAACAAACTTCTTCCACACCAAACACTATGAAGTGGCTCCAAAGAAGCCAATGATTCATTTATCTTTCTGTTTGTCTAGTGTAATTGGCTGACTGATTGATAAACTATATCCATTTTCTCTATTATCTTATCTCACCTGTATTGTATAATCTTTGACATGGTGTCCAAAGATGCCTCTATTCTTACCTTATTTAAATCTTCATTAGGTCCCTTAGGTACTTCATCAATTTGAATTGGGACCTCAATCTGCACAGGGGGAACAACAACCACCTTCGAAGCTTCTTCTAGCTTAACTTTGATCTCTGCCAATTCATCTTCTAGCTGCTTGATCTTCATCAATTTTAAATCTCTATCTTTGGCTCCCAGGTTTTCACTTTCAAACAACTTCGAGTACCTTTCAGATAATTGAACTATTTTTGTCTCATTCAGGTTAGCCCAATGAGTCACTGCCTTAGAAACTTCAAGGTCAGTTGTATTTTGCACAGTCCAAATAATCTGATTCCCTTCCATTTTATCTTCTATACTCAATAGGGATGGCTTTTGAGTTCTAGGGGCCATGGACCACATTGCAACAACTTGAAACTTAGGGTCATAGCCACTTCCTCTTATCATCTCACCAGTGTGAACCTCATATGATAGGCTGCCTGACGGTTGCTTTCTTATTTGATCTATGATGAAAGTAGAGGTCAGATCCCATCCTAGAGTCAATAGCATTCCACTTGACTTGACTAGTTGTCTAGCCTCATCCGCAGTTATAGGATCAAGGCTAGGATCATAGGAATTTAAGGCTCTCAACATCTCTTCACTTGGTTCCATACCTTCAAGCAGAAGTCTCCTCACTTCTTGCTGCTTATTCCAAACAAGGAAACTCTTGAATTCATCAGTTTTAATAAACTGGTCATCACTCAAAAATTCCTCTTGATAAACCTCTCTGATATCCCTTTCTGACCACAAGGACTATTCCTTATCTTCTTCATTAGAGGCCACCTTCTTTCCCTCTCTTATTGCTTTTCTCAATTGGTGATGGTAAACCCTATCACCTAGTACTAGAGCAGATGCTCTATGAATTGTTCTCCTCTATTTTTCCTACCTTGAAGGCTCTCCCACCTCAAGCCTCTGTCTCTTCAAGGGTGGCTTTGGAGTATCCCCTATTTCTAGTTGGTCTTCAAAAGGCCTACCACTTTGTACATCTTCCATTTGTGGCAGGCTGTTCCCTTCCTGTGATTCATCAGAAAACTCCTCTTGATCAGAAGATGAATAATCTTTCATTTTCTTTGGTTGACTCTAGTCAATCAACTTCTCCAACTGATTTGATAGAGTTTCATGCATCTCTATCATCCTGTCAATTCTTTTTAAATATGGAAGGTCAGGGAAGAAACCCTCAAAAGGAAGTTGGGATGTCTTTACTTGTTTTGACAAGTCTATTAAATCAAAGTACCTATTCCATCTCCTCTTGACCTCATCATCATCAATGATATTTTTTACTACATCTTCCTCGTCCAAGCCTTCATGTTCTCTGTTCACACCAATGTTTGGGATGTATAGCATCCTGGCAATTTTGATAAAGCCCTCAGGATCTACATGTCTACAAGCACTAGTAGCCTTTTGAACTAATTCAACCATGTAGTAATCTGAGGAAATGCCCTCTTTCCTACCAGGAAATCACCTATCTTGAATTGCCTAGGTGTGAATGTACCCTTCCTGTGAGGGGCTAGAATTTCCCTATCTGTCCACATCAACTGCCACACAAATTCCAAACAAGAAACCCTTGGAGGCACAAATTTTGGTAATAGATGTGGGGGCTGGGGGCAACCGTAGACACTCAAAATTGTACCATTCTCCCCTAAATAAAAATCACCCCAATTATGATCTCCCTCCCAATTGTTCGCAAACTACACTGGTCGTAGGAGCCTAAGGACCCTTGGGGATATCCTTGTAGTGTTGATACCTAACATCCTTATGAGAGGATACACAATGAAATTTTGAAAGAGACAAAAATTACCCTCATTGGAAGTAGAATTCCACATCCTCACCCATAATTGCACCAGATTATACTGGCCTTCAAAGTTAAACCTTGGTTTTAGCATGTTCGAATCAAAACTACTAATATTGAAAAACAAAATTAAGTGCATTAGCAAAGAATAATGCATGAAATTAATTGGGCTCTTACTATCCTTGACAGAAATCAGACCCTCATGCATTCTATCAATGATGTACTGGATGTAATCATAGTCATTGTTAACCAAAGAATTCTGGATGTCCAGGATAATCATCAAAAGGTCAGTTGGTAAAAACTCTGCATCTCCATCAATTCCCAAAACCCTACACAACCCATAACAGGTTTGCTTCATGTAATGCTGAAGGGACTTAAATTGGTAAGGGGCATTCATGTGAGCAGGGAGGGGAGCTATATACTTATCCTATTTTGGGATATGCTTCGTTATTTGGTCCTTCACTATCCCTATATTCTTCTTATACCTCTCCTTTTCTTTGCTCAAATCAATTTCAGTAGAAGTGGATGTATAAACATTAAAAGCCTTCATGAACGAACCCCTATCAAGAGTAACCAAAGCTAACTAGTCCTCTTTCCTAATAGTCTTAGAAATAGGGTCGTAGCACCTAGCTAGAGCAACAATTAAATCCACATCCAAGAATACATTAGGCACTACTAATTTCCCTAACCCCAAAGCCCAACCATTACATATAGGGATATGACTATCTCTATTTTTATAAAAGAAATTGAAGATAGGATAACTTGTGGTATTTGGTGTGATAGGATCTCTGCAAAACCCTAGAACATCTTCAAAAACATCATCAGGAGCTCTTTTATTTTGACTAGAACCAGGTAGCAACTTCAAAAACTCATCTGAATAATTAGGCTTTCCCTTATCTTCACCACTTTTAGCCTTTGCTTCACTGCTGGAAGATGTTGTGCTTCTCTCAGGTTGACTCATCTTGGCTTCAGAATTATCTTCAATCTCTACAAAATAGATTCTCTTGGCCTTTGAAAATCACTTCAGAATGACACAATTCTCTTCGAATGATTTTGGACATAGCAAACAATGAGCTTAACTTATTTATCAATGTAGACGAGTATGTACAACTACCACAATCGTTGTAAATCTCCTTAATTGCTCCCACATTCAATTTCGCATGTCACCAGTTTTTTTAAAAATGGAGCTAGTCGATGTACAGATGTTGACAGATAGATTTTAAAAAACTTGAAAACAAGGAAAAGAGGCAAATGATTAAGATCCTGCACTTTAAAACTATTTACATCATGCAATCTTCCTTTCAAACTGATTGGATGGCTCATTAGTTCACTTTCCAGCTTGATACTATACTTTATCCACGCAGGAAATGGTCCTTTTCCTTTTATTTTATTACCTTATCCAACTGGGCCCATTTAGAAAATCCGTGACTGAAAGCTTCTCATGATTGCTGAATGCAATGTTAACCCTAGCATATATTCAGAGAACTAGCGACCAAAGCTTTCGTGGGTTCTCAAAATGCAACCCTTAACTCATGATACTTTTCACGAATTAGCGAACATAGCAACACCCTTCGAGCACTTGACTGCAGTTATTATTTGGCGAACCAGTGAACAAAGCCATCTCGCATTCTCTTAATGTCGTGGCTAACTGTTAAATCTTTTGGAGATTTAGCGAAAAAAGGGTTCACACACTCACTTAATGGATCACCTAACCACTAAATTACTTGGAGAACTGGAAAAGCCTTCAATCTCTGAATCACTGAATCTTTCTTAACCAATCACCTTTACTCTGAAATTTTGAATGAACCGTTGATCTTGTTGATGATCTACGACTGTCGCCAGTTTGCTGAAATATTTGATCATTGGTCATTTGATTATGAGATTCAGTGAACAAAGGGTTCATTGAATCACTAGATCATATTAAACACTAAATATTTCAATCCGCGATTAAGCGACTGAGAACTCAAAGCTTAGCCAATCCTTTTATTCGTGCATTCGCCAAATGACTATGCCCTGTACCTTTTCCTTTTAGAGAGCCTGCGACCACATAACTCGCTGAATCGCTAAATCATTTAGCTTATTACTAACTTATTCTGAGAACAAGTGAACACTTTAAAACACCCATTCCACTAAATTCTTCATACCAAACTGTCAGAGTCGCCAAACTTTGAAGTCTTTATACATTTTCTTATTCACCAAATGAAACATGTAGGACCCAACAATACCTGAGATTAAACCACAACCGTCGATCCTGACAATGATCTATGGTATTCACCAAGTCGCTAGGTTATTTTTCCTTTAACCGCTAGATTCAGAGAATGAACGATAACCATTGTCACCAAGTCACTGAAATATTTGCAAAGAACTGCCAAGGAATACGTGAATTGGAGATAATGCATTCACTGAATCGCCAGATGTTTTCTGATAACCGCTAGATATTTGGAGACTACATGAACAAAGATGACACTTAACATTTTTAACACATTCTCCAGTTCGCTGAATAGCTGAGGTGTTAACCGAGATAATTAGAGACCACGCGACTAAACTGACGCTTAACATAAGATTGACTTGTTCACTGAATCACTGAATAATATATGAGACACGCTATGACCTTTTCCAATTCAGCGAACACAAAAATTAAGCACGTGCATGATTTAATCCACTCAAGTGACTTAAAAAGGTAACAATAAAAGAAGAATAAGAGGCCAAACATGAGGATTTTTGCATGAATTCAACATTATTCAAGGGTAGGACCTAGAGTAAAGATTTTGAAGTGGGTTATGAAATTTTTTTGAAGAACTTCTGACATGTGCACCTAGGAAAATTTACAGACCAGAGGACTAAACCAACACTTGGACAAGAACCTCAAAAAAATAAGAATACTCCCAACAAGGAGCAAGATAGATTGTTGGCCCAACAGCTTAATGACCAGTTCAAAAATAGGGGTCTCAATAGTGGAAACAACTCTCCACCATCTACCCCTTTGGGGAGCTCATGAGGCAGAAGGTGTTCAAGAACCCCTTCAAGATCTCCTAGTCCTAGAGGAAGAAGGACTTCACAAAATGCTCACTATAGGAGACCAACACCTCCTAGGAACTCAAGACCACCCTCACAACATGTTCATCCTGGTTCCCAACATGGAGGAAGTAGTTCCAAAGTTGATCTTAATGCTCAAGATTTCATGAGATTACAACAAGAACCAATTTTCCAACAATATGTGGAGAAGTATCTAGAGAAAAATAAGGATAAATTCGTAAAGAGCTTGATCAACAAGGGTGCTAGAGCCCCCTATAACTTTGATGTAGACAAAAGGATTAAGAAGCAAAACCCATCACAAGAAGAAGAAATTAGATAAATGAAGAATATGATGGAGAAACTGTTGGCACCTAAGAGTTCATTCAACCTTGTCTCAATTTGTCCCAATCCTTTTGATAGAAGTGTGGGAATGAAGGATTTTCCTAGGAAGGTGGAAATTCCACAATATGAAAAGTATGATGGAAATGGGGATCCACATGGCCATGTGCACCAATTTTACATCATGAGCTTTGAATTTCACCAAGATGACTCCTATCTCATGAGGTTGTTTCCAAGGAGTCTCAAAGGCCAAGCAATGGAGTGGTTCACTAATATCGCTCCCCCCATCAAGACCTTTAAGTAGCTTGTTCATAGGTTTGTCCAATACTTTGCCTACAATCCTTTGAGATCTATCACCATGTTGGACTTGTGTAACCTAAAACAAAATCAAGGGGAGTCCTTTGTAACCTTCTTGCAAAGATAGAAATGCCAATGGGCTCGCTATTCTAGAACTATTCCTGAGGATGAGAAGATAGATATCCTTATTAGTAATCTAGTTCTTGAACTATAGTATGAAGTGAGGAAAATGGTCTTTAATTCCTTTGATACAATGGTTGAAACTGCATGCAGAATTGAGGATGTCTTAAGAGAACAAGGAATTTTGACTAGACACAATAACAACAATGCTAATAAGGATAAAGGAAAGAATGTCCATTGGAATAGAAATAAGAAAGTAGTCAACGATGGGGTTGTAGACTCCTCTCAACCCAAGGATCAAGTTGTCCTTCACTTGGCTAGTGCTTTCCAAGCCATGGAACTTAATGTGCCTAATCAACAAGAAGGAAAACCAAGACACTAAGACAAGCCTAAGAAAGAGAGGCATCAATTTCCAAAATTTGGTGACTCATACGAGGATGTCTTTAAAACACTTATTGCCAAAAATATTGTGCATCCTCAAGATCCCACAAAGCATTACATACCTGATGTTAAACCACCTTGGTGGGATGAAAAGGATTTTTGTAAGTTTCATAATGGCGTTGGACACACTATTGAGAATTGTTGGAAATTGAAGCACATCATCAAAGACCTCATTGAGAGTGGGAAGCTTAAAGTGGATGGTTTGAACACCAATGTAGATCACAAGGCTTTAAAATAACCCTTTCCTAAATATGAGAAGGGGGAAACCTCTAACCAAAAAGTGGCAAGGTGGAAATCAACTATACCTACGTAGGGGCATAAAATGTGGTCAACATGCTTGAAGTTGTCAAAGAAAGTGTCAACATGATGAGGAACAAGGATCCCTATGGTTATGATGTGGACTCTCCTCCTACCTTTGATGAAGAACCTATTGTGGTGTTAAGGGGTCCTCACTCTAGGATGTCATCCCAAACTCTTTATGCTGTCACTAGAAGTCAAGGCCCTATCATCATTAGAGGGCCTAGTTTGAGTCAGCCCAGTAAGTCAAAACAAGTGGCACCCAAGAATGCCACCACAAAAAAAACTATGAACCCCAAGATGAGCTATAACCTTATTGAGCAATTGCAAAGAACCCTAGCTCAAATTTAAATTTTGGAACTTTTAGAGTTGTCCCCAAAGCATAAACAAGTCCTCGAGGATGCATTGCACACAACAAATGTTCCCAATAACCTAGATGTCAACCAATTCCAAAGCATGGTCAATCATATTGCCAGCCCTTACTACCTAACCTTTTAAGAGGAAGATGACAAAGACTTGAGCCACCCACATAATCTCCCCCTTCACATTGAAGTCACGATTCATAAAACCCATGTCAGTTATGTGTTGATAGATGGGGGTGCTAGTCTCAATATTTTCTCTCTAAGTCTTTTAAAGACTTTGGGGTATTCTGAGCAGGTGATAGATACTAGAAAGAAAATCACCATAAAATCCTATGATGAGGTAGAAAGAAGCTCCAAGGGGATGGTTATCCTCTCTGTTAGGATTGTTCCCATGGAGAAAGACATTTTGTTTCAGATTGTTGATGTTGGATCCCTCGCATACAAAATTTTTCTTGGTAGACCATGGATTCATGACATGCAAGCAATACCATCTACCTATCACCAATGTGTTAAGTCCCCCTACAATGGAGTAGAAATTTTCATAATAGGGGATAGCTCTTTGTCTGTTAATGCCATTTTAGTAGGGACTCATGTCCCTCTCAATAGAGAAGAAGAGGATTTCAATGTAACCTTGTCAGAATGCAAAGGTAAATTCAAGACATTAGACCTTAGTATGGGAGGATATCAACTCAACTCCTTTGCAAAGATTCCAATTTCACCTAGGTCTTATGGTAGGCCTTCCCACGAGATGAATCCTTCTCCTTCAGCCATGACTTTCTGTTGGCACATTTGCAGAGTCCTCAGTACCCATACAAGATTAAAAAGAAGAGGTAGCTATCAAGGACTAGATCTATAGAGAAGATAAATACCTACATAATGAAAACTTATCTCCCTCTCCTAAGGTCTATGGAAGAGGGTATACTTTGGTCAAAAATATGGGCTATCCAAGACATGGCCCTCTTAGTCATAGATTGGATGCTAGAGCTGAACCTCTCAACCATGCTCTTTTTGGATGCAAGTCTAAGATGACTATTGGCCTAGGATTTGAGAATGATTACAAGAATACTACTCCTATCCTTGATGAGCCAAATAGTGAAGGTGAAATGGAGTAAAGGCCCAATTTGACAAACCAACAGAGTCTATGTGAAGATGAGGTTCCTTCTATTGATCTCCTTTAGGAAGATTCTGATAGTCCAATTGCTCACGCAGTAGTGGTCAACATAGAACATGATGAATCATACATAGAAGATCCCATCAAGGAATCCCAATGTAAGAACATTGTTCATTTGATGGAGAGAGATGTTACTCTCGATCACATTAGAGAATCCACATCCAAAGGTCCCAAACCTTCATGGTGCAAAAATCCTAGTTAGGATTTAGAAACAAACTCACACGAGTATGAATGGGACTCTCTCTCTATGATGCTTCTACAATTGACATGGATGTTGATATCATCCATAATTATAGTTCTTAACTTGAGGTATCTAACAACTCATGTGTAGGACTAGAGGATTCGAATCCACAAGTTGATTTAGTGGATGATTCTTCGCTTGATAGGACTAATCCTGATTTGGGTAGCTTAGAAGGATATTTGATAGACTCTAACTCTTCGGTCACCATAGATGACCCCATTCATATCAACAATATTGAACCAATCATTGACTTACCCCTTGCTCACCCCCATCTCATTGATTGGTCCCAATAATACCAAGAGCCTGAGCTCTTAACCTTTTAGAATGACTATGAGATAACTTGTTACCTAAATGCTATTGAACCCGTAGTCTCTTCCACCAATGAACTAGATACAAGCATGATAGAACCAAGCATCAAGTACCTCAGTCAAAAAATAAAAGGAAAAGAAAAAAGAATAAGAGTTTTGATGGTGGAAACCACTGTGTGGTAGTGTTTGAACTGAAAAAAGTAAAAATAAATGACGTATCCAAGGGTGGAAACCTCTCTGAGGTGCCTAAGGATGAGGTACTTGATCATCTCCCAAGCTATTTCCAACATAGATCTTTGGTACTTGTGGAGCCAACACAACCAGTTAACTTGGGTACAGATGCAACCCCTCAAATAGTACACTTGGCTCAATCTTTGTCAACACAAGAAAGGGAGGCTTACACCAAATTTTTACAGAAAAAGAAGATAAATTTTGCATGGAATTATTCAGACATGCCAGGATTAGACACTAATCTCATTATGGATTATTTTTCCTTAGCTCTAGGAATAAAACCAGTCAAACAAAAGTTGAGGAAAATGCATCCTCATATAGCTCTTCTAGTGAAAGAAGAATTAGAAAAAATCCTTAGTGCAGGATTCATCAGAGCTATTGATTATGCTGAATGGATCTCAAACATCATACCAATTTCAAAACATGACAAATCCATTCGAATCTGCATAGAATTTAGAGATCTTAATAGAGCATGCCCAAAGGATGATTTTCCACTCCCTAACATAGACATGATAGTGGACATGACCGTGGGTTATGAGATCTATTCCTTGATGGAAGGGTTTTCTAGGTATAATCAAATCAAGATAGCTCCTGAAGATCAGGGAAAGATAGGATTCACTTGTGCGTAGGGTACCTATTGTTGGAACATCATGCCTTTTGGATTAAAGAATGAAGGAGCTACTTACCAAAGAGCTATGACAACTATCTTTCATGACATGATGCATAAGAATATGGAAGATCATGTGGATGACACCTTGACTAAATCTAGAAAGAGAAACACACATTTAGATGATTTAGAAGTCATTCTAGCTCAAATGGAACAATTCCAACTAAGATTGAATCCAAAAAAGTGTGCATTTGGTGTTTCCTCATGGAAATTTCTAGGCTTCATTATTTCAGCAAAGGGTATAGAGGTAGGTCCTGAAAAGGTTCAAGCATTTATGGATATGCCACCTTTTAAAAACATCAGTCAAATGAGGAGTCTACAAGGATGCCTTCAATCTATAAGGAGGTTCATTTACCAATTAGTGGATAGAGCTCAACCCTTCAATACGAACCTACATAAGGGAGTTTAATGTGTCTGGAATGAAGATTTTTAGAAGAACCTGGATCAAATTAAGGAGTACTTGGCACATCCTCCCATCTTAATGCCTCCCATCCCAGGAAAACCACTTATCTTGTATGTCTCAGCAACTGAATCTTCCTTGGGGGAATTGTTGGCTTAAATTGATGAAAATTGAAAAGAAAGAGCCATATATTACATCAGCCATACTCTTGTGTCATATGAGGCTAATTACACCAGTATTGAGAAGGCTTGTCTTTGTTAGAGTAGTCTTATGTTAGCTAATAATTAAATCATTTAATTATTAGTTTATCATACTCTAGGCTTAAGTTTCACTTAGGCGCTTTATAATTCTTTAGGGTTTTAGCCTTTAGGGTTTCGTGTTTCCTTTTATAAGGATTCACTTCTTTCATTTCAATAAGGAGATTGTATTATTTTTCATCATTGTTAATAGAAGATTATTTTCTTGCAACATGGTTTTGCAGTCTCTGGCCTTTTGGCCGCCATAGCTTTCTATCTTTTTGCTTCTTCTTTGTGACAGTCTTGCATGCAGGTGTTCTTGGGATGATTTGCGTTTGTCAAATCCAACATGGTATCAGAGCCATCTTGCTGCTCGTTGTTCATATTTTGTTGAAGTGATTCAGAAGTAGGAGGGTTTCAAAAAAATTTCAGTTCTGGTATTCTCTGCTGGACATTATTTTTTGTTTCTTTTTTGCCTGCAAAAAAGAAAAAAAAAATTTTGGAGGTATTTTGAGCAAAAAACGGATGCCACCATTGCGTCCGGAAGGTTCGAGATAGCCAGAATCCATATAAAACTTGTCCATTTTGGACACAGTGGCATCTGAGGCAAAATTTTTTTGCATACCTGGGCCGTACGGCCCTGGCACGCACTCCGAGGCGGGTACACACGGCAATTTTTAAAAAAAAAAACAAAATATTTTGGGGGCGCCGCCCAGCGGCCACCCCCGCGCCGCCCAGCAGCAACCGCAGCCGCGGCCACCGCCCGAGCGACCACCGCAGCCGCGGCCCCCGCCACTGCAGCAGCCACGGCCCCCGCCACCGCGCCACCCACGGCCCGTCCAGCTGCCGCCCACTCCGGCCCCAGCTCCGCCACCGCTCCGCCGCCCTCCGCGGCCCCCGCTCCGCTCTGCGGCTCCGGCCCCGCTCCGCCCACCGCTCCGCCGGCCGCCCGGTGGGTTTTTAAGCCCCGCGGGCCTTAGCGGCGGTCACATGGGTGACCGGGAGCTCCGGCTCCAGCCCCCTGTGCGCGCCATGCGCCCAGGGGGTCATCTTTTTCAGCCCCTGGGGCTTAAAACATTTCTTTTTTGCCTTTTGGGGGTCCCTGGACGTTTTTCTCTCTATAGGGAGCATCCGGGGGTCTTTTTCTGACTTCTTTATATCGTCGGAAAGCTCTTTCCGAGCTCTTTCCGATGATGGAGGTTAGGATTTTGGGTTCTACCGTTTCAACAGTTTTTTTTGCTGTTGAAGTCTGATATCTCTTTTTTCCTTCCGGGAGTCATATCTGGCTCATCCGGACTCCTTTTTCGGCAAACGAGATATCGTCGGAAAGCTGATTCTGTGTACTATTCAGTGGCAGAGGTATTTCTTCCAAATTCTGCTCCAGGTTTTCACTCCTCCGAGTTATGCAGTTTATGCCCTCTGGTGGTGTGCTTGGTACTACAGGTCCGGGGATCTCTTCTTCTGGTTTCTTAGTGCACTCTTCTTTCTGACTTCTGAGCTTGCATGCTCTTTCTGATGTATCTTTGTTCTGTAAACGCACTGAGATAAAGTGCCCTCTTCTGCATTTCTAGGATCTTTTTCACCTGGTTCAGTTTTAGTATTCGCACTCAGTTATAAAGTGCCATGGGGGGATTCTGATGCATTTGCCACTATAGGCGCATCCACTCTTGTCAAGTGAGCGTACCTTCCACGACATTAGCCCATGTAGACTGTGTCTATGACACCGCCCTTTATCCTGTGTGTGTGCTTCTGTTGCACTGTTGGTGTTCCTGGTTCTTCTTCTGCAGTTGTTTTTGGCATCGCCTTTCAGTGTTCCTGTCACCTCTCCCAGTTCAGCATTATGGGGGGGTTCACTTGTTGGTTCTATTGCTTCCTAGTTCGATTGATCAGCTCTTCAGACACTTGTCTTCTCTACCTAGTCATGCACTTCAGTGGGGGTTCCAGCAGTATCTTCTGACAGAGTTTTCAGACATGCTTCGGAGGAGCTTCTTGCTCTCTTCTTGTTCCTTTCTCTGGGACATCTTTTACTTTATGTTTTGGGTACCTGATCAGGCCTAGTTGCCGGGACCCATCTTTCCTGCTTTCTGCAGTAGTTTAGCTTTTTTTGCTTCTCCCTAAGTTACACTTAAGGGGGGGTGTTAGAGTAGTCTTATGTTAGCTAATAATTAAATCATTTAATTATTAGTTTATCATACTCTAGGCTTAAGTTTCACTTAGGCGCTTTATAATTCTTTAGGGTTTTAGCCTTTAGGGTTTCGTGTTTCCTTTTATAAGGATTCACTTCTTTCATTTCAATAAGGAGATTGTATTATTTTTCATCATTGTTAATAGAAGATTATTTTCTTGCAACATGGTTTTGCAGTCTCTGGCCTTTTGGCCGCCATAGCTTTCTATCTTTTTGCTTCTTCTTTGTGACAGTCTTGCATGCAGGTGTTCTTGGGATGATTTGCGTTTGTCAAATCCAACAGTCTTGTAGTGGTGTTTTCTTCCCAAAAGCTAAGACACTACATGCTTGCACATACAGTACACCTCATAGCTAAACTTGATCATCTCAAGTACTTTCTTGGTAAGGTTGCTCTCATGTGTAAACTTTCTAAATGGATGATGATTCTTTTAGAATTTAACATAGAGTATGTCGAGTGCAAGGAAATCAAAGGACAGGCCATCACTGATCAACTAGCTGACTTCCCAATTCAAGACACTATGCCTGTTCAAGTTAACTTTCCTAATGAGCATCTTATGTACATAACTAAGAGAACATGGAAAATGTTCTTTGATGGGTCTTTCATGCAAAATGGTTTGGGAGCTATTGTGTTTCTTATTTCCCCTCATGGATACACAATTCCCAAATCTTACAAATTACTTTTTCCATGTAAAAACAACATAGCCAAGTATGAAGCCTTGATAAATCAACTCAAGATGGCTATAGAATGGAGAATCATAAAACTGCACATATATGGAGATTCTCAACTGATAATCAACCAGGTTAATGAACAATACCAAACAAAAGATGATAAACTGGTACCTTATAAGAAAATAGTTGATTCATTGAGATGGTATTTCACATTCATCACATTTTAGAAAATTCCACAGGTAGAAAATAAAGAAGTTGATGCTATGGCCACACTTGCTTCACTCCTTCAGTTGGAACAACATGAGTCCAAATTTGTATTCCTGGTGGAAGAGCTACATTATCCCATTTAAGATTCCCAAGAAAGTCACATTATTTGTACCCTGGTTGGCCATGAATCATCTTGATATGGTGCCATTTACTCATATCTCCATGATGGCATTATCCCTAATACCTTCAACGATTCTAAAAGATGAAACCTCACCTAAAATGCCTCTCACCATACCCTTATCTCTAGTGATCTGTATAGGAGGGGTCCAGACGGTACACTTCTTAGATTCCTAGAAAAGGAAGAGTCTAAACAAGCGTTAGTTGACATTCACAAGGGCATCTGTGGGGGACATTCCAATGTTCTTTCCATGGCCTGAAAGTTTCTTAGGGTGGAGTAGTATTGGTCTACCATGCAGATGGATGCAGTAGCTTTCACCAAATCTTGTGAAAAATGTCAAAAACATGGAAACTTGATACATGCTCTAGGTAGGGAGCTTATTCTTTCTATATCTCATTGGCCATTTCAGTGCTAGGCCTTTCACCTTGTTGGGTAGATTCATCCCAACTCATCAAGTGGACACAAATTCATCATTACTACTACTGACTACTTTACCAAATGGGTAGAAGCTATCCCACTCTCTATTGCCTTAGGCAAGACAGTTTCTCTATTCATCCTAAACCATATCATCTGTCAGTATGGAGTACCTTCTCAGATCATCACTAACAATGGAGGTCAGTTTTAAAATAAGGACCTTAAACACCTTTGCATGAAATTCAAGATAAAACAACATTGGTCCTCCATTTACTTCCCACAAGGAAATGGTCAAGCAGAGGAGTCAAATAAAACCATTGTGAAAATCCTTCATAGAACAATTCATAAGAATGTTAGAGATTGGCATCTACAAATAAATTTGGCCTTGTGGGCCTATAAAATGAGTATTTGTACTCCAACTAGGGCTACTCCTTTTGCCCTCACATATGGCGCTAAAGTAGTGTTACCTTTAGAGGTTGAGATTCTATCACTTAGAGTCTCTCTCAAAGGTTTGGTTATAGATGAAGATTATCACGCCATAATATTGCAAGAATTATAACTTCTTGATGAGAAATGTAAAGCATCATTTGACCATATGAGGGTATACCAAAAGTGTATGTCCAAAGATTTCAACAAAAAGGTTTTCCTAGAGAGTTGCAAGTGGGAGATCTTGTCCTATGTGCGAATCCTAAAAACCAACATAGGGAACAAAAGGGCAAATTCAAACCAAATTGGCTTGGACCTTACATCATTACTGCAGCTTTAGGGATAGGTTCTTATTTACTATCTACTAAAGAGAGGGAACAACTCCCTAATCCTATTAATATCTTTCACCTGAAGATGTTGTATCCATAATGCCTATTTTGTCTGGGGGCATCCTTTGTACATCCTTATTGATCCTGAAAAAATCCCCAAAAAATGATATATGGTTAAAAATTATAAAAATTGGAAAATGTCATGAAAAAATGATCATCTTAGTGAAAACCTAGCAATAGGCACTTTGATGTTTCTCAAAAAATTATATTCTGAAAAATCAATAAAAAAATCAAAAAATTGCAAAAAATACAAAAAAAAAATAGAAAAAGTGCCTTGGTGGAAACCTGGAAATAGGCACCTTGCTAGCAAAAATACAAAAAAATCAAAAAATCCAAAAAATTATTTTTACCAAGTGGTGAAACATTGAAACAGGTGCTACTTGAGGCTTTTGTGTAGTCATTTCTTAGCATGCGTCCTCGACACTTAACCTTTCTCCATCATGCCTTGACCTTCTTGCCTTGGCTAGGAATTGGTTTTTGTCTTTGTCTAGGGGCCATAACTATGTTAATTTCAGTCTCTAGGATGTGCTATTCTTTGGGACACCTAACAAATGGTGTTTGTCAACACCTCCCCAACTATGTTTTTCAACACTTCTCTAGTGTCGAGTGTTTTTCAACACTTATCAGATACCTTACCTACAGTCTAGAATGATGTGATATCTCCTACTAGCAGATGTGGTACTCAAAGTTTGACTCTATGACCAACACACACACTTAAACACTTGACTCGGTGAGACCTGTTTGACTTTATTTCTTTGTGTACTATCTATGATGATTTCTTTGATGAGTGTTCTCTCCCTAATAGTTTTTTATGATGCCGAGCTAGAAGACTGGGGGCACGAGGACATGTTTTATTTATTTTTCTTCCTATGGGTATATCTTGTTAGTCCTTACTGTCATGAGAATTTATGCTTGATCCAATTGACATTGTGGACCTACAAGGTATTCTCCTTGAATTGTTTTCACAAGTGCATGCTTATAGTCATCTTGAATTTCTTGTGTCTTAATGCAAGCATAATCTCGCTATATCAAACTTAGGAAACCTCAATGCACTAGTCATCTTGACCTACATGTCTTTGATGCTTAGGTGGGATTCCCACATTCCTATCTAATATAGATCATATTCATATACTCATAGTTATACTGGTGCATGTTGTATGATCTTGCAATGCTACCAATAAAGCTTGATGATGATTATTAGAGACTAATGACTTTGTTACCTTCCAAGTAAACCATATTTTCATAGTAGTTTGCATTTTTAGGTTCACGCTAGTTTAGTTTTTCACCTTGCATATGGAGAGAGCTCTCCTTTCATCATTTATGGACTTATTAGTCAACTACATTTCTCCTTCATCATATCTTTTTCTCCTTGTCTTTCATATCACATCTTGTTCCTGTCATCACAAGGGGTTAATCTTATCATCATACCTATTCAAAGGATCATTTTGAGAACATGAGTCTATATCCTAACATGAGAATCAAACATACATCCATGAGAGAGATTATACATGAGAATTTATAAACATTTCTAAACATACATTTGAGAAATATAACAAGACAATACAACTAAAACATCCATCACAAGTGGGACCAGTACACAGAATATACCACAAATCTAGTAAATCTAATATATATAAATATCATGATACAAATACAATGTGGGTTCCAAAATCTTGATAATGTCCCAAGATATGACTCTATACATCTCAAAACCCTAGACCTAGGTCTAACTCTCCCCATCAAGTGGTGGTGGTGGTGGTGGAGGTGTTGCCGCTGCTCTGTCGAGTACCATGTCTGATCTACCTACTCTCTTTGAGTAGAGTGGTGATCTTTGACCCTAGGGTAATATTTATATGTAGAGACAATGATAATAGGAAGCTTGTGCTACCTCCTTGTGGATCTCTGCAGCATCTGCCTATGCTTACTTCTCCCACCGAACTATCTCAGCTCATGCATCTTCTAGCTGCTAGTCTCTCATAGCCATGGTGATCATGAGTTGTTGTACCTAAGCCTCTAAAACCTATACTCTAGCCCTGAGATCCTCTCCTCCCCTCCCTGTAGGCTAGTCCTATCCTGCATCCACCCGTCGGTGAACTAATCTTGCTGCATCCTCCTCCTCCTCTCCCTCATCCTCAGACACCTATCTTTGTGTGCATATCTGGCCACCAAATCAAGATCCTTGTCCTCTATCTCTCCTCCTCCCTCCCCAGTCTCTTCCATTTCCCCCATCATCATCATCATCCTCATCTCCATCTTATACTTATGGTTGTGCATCTGGTATAGTGAATCTAGGAAAGGGCTGCCTCTGGCGCTCTGTCCTGTAAGCTGCATGAACCTGTGCATCACCCATATCTGGTAGACAATCCCATGGCTCCCTAACTACTCATCCTCCCTACACCTAGAATATGTTGTGGTCTTTGTGGATACCCTTTGATAGCACCTGAACTACCTCCACACCCAAGAGATCACAAACCACTTAACAATCTCTGAATGTCAACCGAGTAGTGGCCAACTATACAACATATGCCCGAGCTAGTGGTCTCTATCACTCCACTTCTCACACTGATAGTATGGCCTCCACTTGAAGGCTATGAGCTCATCTAGTAGCCTGTAGTAGTATGTTAGATCTCTACTATGTGGCTATGAAATGAATCCCATGTATCTATAGATGTAGGGGTACCTCCACTCCCTAAGCTACACATGTGGGCATAAAACAACTATATGCTCCCACGCCCATACCTGGGATAGAATGGCCCCACATGCCCAGGTCTTGTTGTCCCTATACACTATCCCATGTAGCTCATGGTACATGTCTACAAGGATAGCTAGGCCTCATGCTATCCACTTCAGATGTTTTATCAAATTAGCCACTAACCTAACCCAACCTAGTGGGAACCCTCTCTGGCTCTTGTAAGTGATCAGGGCCTATGAAACTATAGAAAAAACAATGTAAGCAACTGGATAGTCCCTACCAAACTCCTCAACCAACCGATCCTAGCTTAGATGCCTGTCGATGATAGTGACATCCTGAAATAGGTCCTAGATGGCCTGTCATCCCTCTATGGGGGTCTGATCATAATATACTTGTGCCAATAGAAAATCATGTTAGTTTTCATCACATGGAAACATTATACTACAATCTCATATATAAACATGATTATACTCACTGGATCCCCATGCCTAAGGACTCACAGGATCTAATAGACATCCTCCAAAGTGATAGATGCCTCTCTAGTAGGTAGATGGAAGGTGTTGTGCTCACTATGCCATCTCTGAGCTAAGGCTATTAGCAATCCATGATTTGCCTGTATATTGGGCATATCTAGCAAAAACCCAAATCCCATGCTGGTTAGGTCATCTCTGCCAGGAGTATCTAGATCCCTAACATAGAGCAAGCCCACTACCCTTAATGCTCTGATTGTGAGAGCTAGAAAGACCTCTTGCAAGCCATAAACCCAAACCAGATGTTTGATCATATCCTGATGGATGACTAAAATCAGTACAAGTAATATCAAACGTAAAAAATTGTCTAGACCCATGTTATATTGCTCAAATTTAAAAAAGGTGATGTGTCTGCACTAGAATTTCTTCCCTCTAAGCCATATTATCTCTTTAAGATCTCAAATTCTCAAATCTCAAATAGCACAAATAATTTTGAAAATGACCCTTTTGACCCTTTATATAGCTTGTTGACTTTTTAACCTAATTTTCAAAACTCCTTAAAATTTTGCAAAAATTTCACCGCTAGCTAATGTCGACATCCTAGATCCATTTTTGAGATTAAAATTGAAATTTGAGTTCATCTTGATGGTCAAAATCACATTTCAAAATTTCTCCTTCTTTTGCGCAGTTGGCTGATCCTTTGAGGCCTGATCCTTCGATCTTCATTAGGGCATCTTCATCTCCATATCTCTCATCCTTCTAGTCTTTCATTCATTTCCCTTCATCTTTTTGAGGTTGGACTTCATCTTTATCTTATATCTTCCTCAGTCAAAGCTAGTCAACCTGAGACATATCCTCACTGCTTGATGGTTATTCTATCATCCTTCATCTTTGATTATGATTTCTAGCAATTTGATCCACTTTATCAATTTTTTGTATCTCCTCTACCTGATTTCCATTTCAATCTTGAGGGGGCAGTACCTATCAAACCTTCAATCCTTGATTCAGCTTTAACAAACTTATCAATTGAACCTTGCTTGAGATTTGACAATTACCTATTTACAAGGGTGTTGGCCTTGTCTTTTTCAATCAGCTTATCTTTGTCCTGATATGTTCCCATTCATTGAATAGAAGTTTGGGTTGTTTTGTGATCCCAAATCGATCTCACACTTCAACTTCATTCTTTGACTACATGTGATCCCAAATTGATCTCACATTTGTCAAAGAGGGGCAAATGTATGCATCCTAAAATGGTTGCCTAGACCTTGGGCCCCATTTCTTCAATTTATCAAATGATGAACCAATTTATCAAATCTCCTAAATCAATATTTTCAAATTAAATCAATTTCCTTGATCAAATCCTAATTCTATCATTTATTCAATTATATTTTATGGATTAACCATTTATCCTAAGTCTTTATTTAATTAAAAGGAATTTCCTCCCCTTTTATTAAATAAAAAATCCCCACTTTCCTCTTATCATAAGTTGCACAAATAAAACATTATTCTTATTTTATAAAAAGGGAAAAAGGCCTTTTTGTCTCATATGGGGCACAAAAGTCAACTCTTATTTTCTCATTCAAGGAGATTTGTGCACAAGGATTGATCCTTCTTCCAGCCCCAGCCTTGATTAAACTATTTTTCCTCTTAATCTCCACCGTCTGTTGTTTTCATTCTCTATAAAAGAAAAGCTCTCTTCTCATTCTAGGATCCAACCTCTTTTGCAAATGTTATGCTGCGGGTTTCTTGGAGCTCTTGAAGATCTTGTGGCATCATAGTTCTCATAGTACTAGCATCATAGTTTCCTTTCAAGCATTCATAGTTTAGCTTTCCTTTCATGCTTTAGTTTATCTCATAGAGCTTAATTAGGCAAGGCTTGTAATAGTTTCATTTTCACAGCATAGTTGCATTCTTGTATCTTCATCTTAACATAGCTTGCATAGCATTTTCATTTGATTCTTGAAGATATTGGCACTCTTGCCCTTGTCTTTTTGAATCTCCCATTGCATGGGTTACATGCTTAATAGCTCTTGCTGAGAGCACCTTCATCACCCTTGCACTCTATGCCTAGGGAGCTCTAGGTCACTTTCTCAAGGTTTCCAATCCATGGATTCTCTTGGAATTAATGACTGAGAGAAGTGCACATTTTGAGTGTACACTTCATAATATTGGTATAATATTTTTATTATCTTCTATTTATTGTACTATATTAAAGTTATGATATCTAACAAATTTTGTTTTTTCAAAAAAGGTGGAATGATTAGGACGTTGACATAAAAAATCAGCTCATTAAATCTTTAGAGGACCTCTTTGGAATTAAAAATTTTGACAGAGGCATGATTCTTACAACATCACCCAAAAATATAAAGACTGTGAGGGACCAATATAGAAGGGCTCTAATGGATAACCCATAGTACAAGCATCATCCTATGATTCCACTAATGGAGTAGAGTGAAATAATGGAAGATGCAAAAGAGAAAAGGTTAAAGGGTAGTGGAATTCAACAAGAAGATGAAAAAAGAAGGTATGTCATGATAGTATTAAGTAGAATGTAATCATACACTAATTAGAGATCTTTGTAAATATATAATCTAACATGTTTCAAACTTTTCATAGACTACAAGACACATCAAAATCCATACAAGTGAGATTAACAAAGGTTGGCCAACACAAACTTAGCTCTTGTGGCTATATGAAACTTCATTCTCAACTTGTAAGTAGCAGCATTGAAATTTCATATCAAATTTTTATATATAAGGTTGCAAACAATGTTGTTTAATCATATCATACATGTAAAACTGATGATATTAAACAAAAAATGTAGGGCACAAAATTCAATGTAGAGCCTACAGATGAAGACAAGAGAATAGCCTTGAAGGAAGGCTATGCACTCATGGCTACACACCTACACCAAGAATCCCAAAGCCATAGAAGAATCTGTTGCACCAGATGAGACTGTTACCCAATTTTTCTTGTTCCATACAAATTTGGCTATAGACCAAGCTCCACCCAGAATTCTGCATTTTTAAACCCTGTTGAGCATCCCTGAGAATTTTTATGGGTTCCCTCTCCTCTTTTGGTCTCTGTAATTGATTTTTACTCCTTGGTCTGCAAGCCTCTCAATTTGAAAGTCTAATAGTTATAGCCAAAAAACCCTAAAACCCCTGCGACCTATTCTATTTCACCGTTACCTTTTCAGGCTACTTAAATCCCTCTAAATGCATGTGCCCTTTAAAAGTGACCACTTCATGTGTTAGCCACTAGGTTGCCGAGTGGGTCCCTTTTTAATACTTCCTACAAAGCCTAAGTTTCTTGACAAATCTTTCTAAAGTGCCTTCCCCTTAACTTGTGGTTGTCGCATGATCTCATGACTCTAGGTTGTCAGACTTTCTGATATGTGATCATGTGATAGGGTGACACCTGTCAGCGGGCCCATCTTTTAAAAATCCTAAGTGGTGTTTTACTTCCTAATTAAGAAGGATAATCTATTTAATCAGTTGGTTGTCGCATGTTCCCAACTTAGCGCTTCATGACAGTGGGTCCATTGTCATTTTTGCCAAGGTGTTCACTTTTCATTGGTTACGAGTTCATGATGTGGAAGCTTGTCAGAGTGGGGCTCGGTGATCTATTGTTCCTTAAGATCCTACAGTGGTCATGTGATCACAAGGAATCTCCTGAGCTCATGCGATCATGCGACCACCATCTGATGCAAAGTCTAGATTCTTTTGACTTCTGAGGTGTTGGTCGATTATGATGTGCTCATTTTCTATTGGTTCCCAACTGACGATGTGGACTTTGACCTTTCAAAAGGCTAGTGACTATTTCAAAGGTGTTCTGAGCCGCTCGATTTTCCATTAATGAATTGTATCGATGGTTGTGTTTTAAAGCTGAGCCTGCTAGCCATTGCCTTTTAAAGTTAAATGTATTTCATAAGGTTTCTTGCTAGTCTATTCCTGTTGGTTGAATGCGAGGGTGCGGGTAGCTCAGAATTGATTTTTAGGGACAATTAAAGTTGGGAAGATGATGATGAGGACCTAGGTGGCCATAGCATGGTACCATGTCAGTGTTATATGCCAAAGATGCATTAAAAGGTTGGCGCCACCTATGGTTGTTTACAATTTTAAATTCAAATATCCATGAGGATCAAATTTTAGACATTCATGATGAGGCCGACTTGCAGAGACAAGTTCCTGGTGGTGGTGTGAATTTTTTAACTTGCAGTAAAGTAGATGGATCGGCCAAGATATTTTTAGAGATACATTTATGATCAAACTTGATAGAATTAGGGTTGTGATTATTATATGGAAATTTATGTAACCCTAATTGACTTTTTCTCCTGCCTATATTAGAGGAGATGTATATAATGTTTTTTGGAGCTTTTGAAGCTTAGAGTTTACTTTTGTAAAAAGGGAGGTTTCCTTTCTTAGGAGTTATCTGAAGCATCCTTGCTGCCCTCTAACTTCTGCAACCTATAATCTTTCATTGATGTTTAGATATTACAAAGGTATTTTGTGGCATTCTTTGTGTCCTTGTGCTTTCTTGTCTAAATTTTCTCTTATTGAATGGGATATATTGGCCTTGTTAGAGAAGTCTCAAAGTTCCAGAGCCCTTTTTCCTTTCAACTTACATGTGCACTATTGTGTATGATTTGATTTGAGTGAGTTTGTGGGTATATTTCAGCCCCTTATCATTCTGTCTCATTCCTATGCCCTTTTATTGAAAAGAACGTCTGCTTGCAGGTCATAGTTTGTGTCTCCTGTCTAGACCCCTCTATGAAATACTTATGCAAGCCTATTTAGGAAGATTGTGTTCTACTAGATCTGAGGCCCCTTCATGCTGATTTGGCCAGTGTATTATGTTCTTTTCATTTCGGTGTATCACCTAGTAGGATAGTTTGCTTTCAGTCATTTCCCTTTCAAGTATTCCTTCTATCCCTTTCCTTCAAAAGATTTACTTTTCCTATCAAAAAATAAAATTAAGGTGATTATCCAAGAGGAACTAGCCTAGAACCTGGAGGTCTCATCTTAGTTAGCATAGGTCCCACAACATGGAGATGATTCTCATGTTATACTAGGTTATCAAGACCAAGAGAGCTTGAGACTGTTGGATACAATTGTCTGAAGGACATTGTTGGATTACCTATGTGTTGTCTTTGATGTCACACAAATGTCATATCAATTATCATTCTCAGTATCTACCAAGTTCAGTTGGTCAGCTAAGTGGTTCTCAGTATCTACCGAGTTTAGTCATTTAGCTAAGTGGTTCTTAGTATCTACCGAGTTTAGTCGGTCAGCTAAGCGGTTCTCAGTATCTACTGAGCTCAGTTGGTCAGCTAGGCAGTTTTTAGTGTCTACTGAGTTCTCTCATGTGTCTAAAGAAAACTTGATAGGATAACAGTGTTAACCGAGCCTCCTCGGTTATCGAAGGAAAATTAGTGGTTACCGAGCTCTCTCGGTCTCCAAAGGATGTTGCAAAATTCATTGTGGTTACCGAGTTCTCTCGGTCACCGAAGGAAATCTTTTTAATGTTTACCGAGCAAGGTTGGCCCTTTCAAAAAAATTTGTTATTACAGTTTGTTTATCCTAGCTGACTGTTATAATAATTATTAGTCCCAACTTGTCAATCTAAATGATTATGAAATCGCATATATATATAGAAGGTCAAATGGTGGATAAAATATACAGCATGCAGAAATCATTTTGAAGAAAGGTGTGTGCGAATTTTGAAGGATGGTCAGATATCCTTGAGGAGCAGCAAAGATTTAATTGATCAGTAAGGATCTAGTGAAACAGAATAGAGATCTATATTCAGCAATTTAGTTGCAGGTTATTTCATTGTTACTCTCTAGCAATTGTAGCAGTGATATCAAAATCTCTTAACCGATTTGGTTTAACAACCATTTTGTAAATCCTCTAACAAGGTAACAGTTTTGTTGAATTGTTTCAAGACCTCTTACAAGGCCACTCCTACCAGGGTGATTAAATCCTCTAACAAGGTCACACCTAACAGTGTGTTTTGTAACCTTTTACCAGGTTGGCTTCTAACCGGGCATCACTTCAGAAGAGTGAAAAATAGTAACTTGTTACATTGGTGGTTTTTCCCATATTGGGTTTCCACGGTAAATTTGATGTCTCTTGTGTTCATGTTATTTTCTTTATTCATGTAAGTTAATCAGTGATGAATGCTTAAGAACAATTTAATTATTACACTCTTCAAGGATCAAGTTTTCAGCATTTCTCTGTATATTTACCGAGTGGTACGGTAAATAATTTGTTAAGATATTTAAGGGATTAGTGGTAATATTTTTGTGGTTAACTGATTCACCCCCCCTCTCAGTTACTGCATCTATATTTCCAACAATTGGTATTAGAGCTTTTGGTGCTTGCAGGAAGGGTTTCAAGGACCTAAGCTAAAGATCAGGATGTCTTATAAAAGAGAAATTCCAAGGCTTAACAGAAATAACTTTTCAGCATGGCAAGGTCTTATGAGATTACATCTGGCTTCCATTGGTGATTCAGGATGCAAATATATTGATCAAGAATATACAATTCCTACTGACACATTAACTATTGAAGACATTGCAGAGAAGAAGAACCATAACACTATGATGATAGACATTGCATCAGCTCTTAGCTATGAAGAATTTGATGAAATCAAAGACTACACAACTGCTCATGAAATGTGGAACAAGCTAAAGAAAATCTATGGCAGTGATGACAATGTAAAGAGAGCCAAAGCAGAGAGCCTAAGAGGACATTTTGATCAAATGAAAATGAGAGAAGAAGAAAACATTGCAAAATATGTTGAAAGAATCAAGACAAGTGTTAGTGCAATCAGAGCTTCTGGAGGAAAAATTGATGATGAAATAGTTATAAGTAAGGTTCTTAGAACATTACTCCCTATTTATGCAATAAGAGTTTCTGCTATTCAAGAAAGAAGATGTGAAGAAAATCACAATATAACTTTGGATGCCTTAGTTGGAAGATTGACAGCCTTTGAACTGGATAACTATGACAACTATGTTCCAACTTCTAAAAATATTGAATCAGCTTTTGAGGCCAAACTTTTACTCAAGAAAGGGAAGAAAATTCAATCAGAAAGTGAAGAAGAATCAGAGGAAAGTTCTGATAGCGATCTTGAAGTTATTGAAGCATTACTTGCAAAGAAGTATTCAAGAGGCAGAGGAAAATATAGAGGTAAAACTCCCTTAATCTATTTTTCATGTGAAGAAATTGGTCATATTGCAGCTAGGTGTCCAAACAAGCAAAGCAAAGATGAGAAGAAAAATTACAAGTACAATGGCAAGAAAAATTTCAAATCATTCAAGGATAAAGGTAAGAAAACATGTTTCTTAGCTAAAGATTCGGATGATAGTGAAGAAGAAATTGTTTTCATTGCTGTAAAAGATGAATCTGATATTGATGAAGATGAGATGGCACTTATCTCTAATATAAGCAAGAATGATACATGGATTATAGACAGTGGATGCTCACATCATATGACTGGTGACAAGATAAAGTTTGAACACTTTGAAAACTTTGATGGTGGTAATGTAAGGTTTGGAAACAATGAACCCTGTTGTATAAAAGGAAAGGGATGAATTTCATTAACCAAAGAACTTATATGTGATAATGCATATTGGGTCGAAGGACTAAAGCATAATATTCTAAGTGTAGCATAGCTAATCAACATTGGATTCAAGATTGAATTCATGAATGGCAAAGTAAGACTGCTGGATGACAAAGGAAAACTGATAGGATCATGCAAACAAACCAAAGGTAACCTGTTTTATCTTGATCTTGGTGATTACTCATGTTTTATTGCTCAAATTGAAGAAAGTTGGTTATGGCACAAAAGGTTATGTCATGTAAATTTTGACAACATGATAAAAATAAGAAAATTCAAGAAAGTAAGAGGTATTCCTACTTTGAAGAAACTTGATGTTGGTCTATGCAAGAATTGTCAAATTGGTAAAATGGGAAAGTCTAGTTTCAAAAGTAAAAACTATCAATCTGAAGATATTTTGGAAATTGTGCATACTGATTTATGGAATTGAGAGCTATACTAGAGAAAAATTCTTTATTCTCTTTGTTGATGATTATTCTAGAATGATGACTGTTATGTATTTAAGAGAAAAGTCTGAAGCATTTGAGAAGTTCAAATGGTATTTAGCAAGAGTAGAAAAGGAAACAGGAAAAAGAATAAAATGCTTGAGATCAGACAGAGGTGGCGAATTCATCTCCCATGAATTCAATAATTTCTACATTGAAAGAGGAATCAAAAAATAGGTATCAGCCTCGAGAACTCCTGAGCAGAATGGAATAGCTGAAAGAAGGAACATATCTATCATGGACTATGCAAGGACTCTAATGATTGAAAAGAACATTGCTATGAAATACTGGAAGGAAGCTATCAGCACTGTAGTTCATACCTTGAACCAAGTATAGCTGAGAAAAGACACATTCAAGACTCCATATGAGCTATGCTATGGCTACAAACCAAATGTAAGTTACCTAAAAGTATTTGGTAGTAAATGTTACATCTTGAAAGAATCTAAAAAAGGAAAATTTGATGTAAAAGGTTATGAAGGAATATTTTTTGGATATTCTTGCAAAAGTAAGGCATATAGATGTCTAAATTTGTCTACTCACAAAATCATAGAAAGTGCACATGTGAGAATTGATGAGTTTGCAGAAAAGATTGAAGAAGAAAGCAAAAAGGAACCAGAGGACTACAAAAAATTTGTTTACATTGAACCTGATACATTGCCAGACACATGTAAGGAGACTACATCTACTGAGCCCAGTATAGTAACCGAGTCACAAGAAGAAGTTCAAACTGAGTCACAAAGTACCGAGTCTCAGTCTGAAGCTATCGAGCAAGTATCTACCGAGCTCGAGCAATCTGAACCTGAAGATGAAGAAGATGACAATATAACTCACTCAGGAAGCAAGGAACCTATATTAGCCAAGTACATCAGAAAGCATCATAAACCAGATCAGATTATTGGAAACAAATCAGATGGTACTATGACAAGAAGTAAACTAAAAGGTACATGTTTATTTGCTGATTTTGAACCTAAAAATGTCAAAGATGCATTAGAAAATGAAAGTTGGATTGAGGCTATGAATGAAGAAATAGAGAAAATAGAGAAAAATAAGACATGGACTCTTGTACCTAGGCCTAAAGATAAAAATGTAATTGGGACAAAATGGGTATTCAGAAATAAGTTGAATGAAGATGGTCAAGTATCAAGAAACAAAGCAAGATTGGTATGTAAAGGATATTCTCAAGAAGAAGGAATAGATTATGGAGAGGCTTTTTCTCCTGTTGCAAGATTAGAAGGTGTGAGGACTTTACTTGCATATGCAGCACATAAAAGATTTAAGGTATATCAGATGGATATCAAATCTTTTTTTCTCAATGGTATTCTTGAGGAAGAAGTCTACATTGAGCAACCTGAAGGTTTTGTTGATCCAGACAAAAGGGATATGGTCTACAAATTACACAAAGCATTGTATGGTCTGAAACAAGCTCCTAGAGCATGGTATGAAAGATTACATAACTATCTTACTCAGATTAATTTCAAAAGGGCCAATGACAACAACAATTTATACATCAAAGAAGGATCAGATAACAAAATTGTTTTGGCAGAAATATTTGTGAATGATACTGTGTTTACAAGAAATGATGATCAGTGCAAATAATTTTTAGAGCTTATGAACAAAGAATTTGAAATGTCTATGTTTGGTCAGATAAAATTCTTTGTTGGACTTCAGATTCAGCAGAACAAAAATGGTATCTACATTACTCAGTCTAAATATATCAGGGAAATACTTAAGAAATTTGGTATGGAAGATTCAAAACCAGTTGGTACACCCATGTGTACTGGACTAAAGCTTACCAAAGATGATGATTCAAAAGAAGTAGATCAGACCTTATACAGATCAATGATTGGAAAATTACATTATGTAGTACACACAAGGCCTGATATTGCCTTAGCAGTTGGAATAGTGGCAAGATTCTCGGCTAAACCTAGAGAAAATCACATGATGGAAATCAAAAGAATCTTGAGGTATTTAATGGGAACTGAAGATTATGGCTTGTGGTATAAATTTGGAGGCAATCTGGATTTAAAAGTGTTTACTGATGCTGATTGGGCAGGAAACATTGATGACAGAAAGAGTACAAGTGGTGGTACATTCTCTCTTGGCAAGAGGTTATTATCTTGGAGTAGTAAAAAGCAAAATTGCACATCCCAATTCACAGCAGAAGCAGAATATGTTTCTGCAGCAGTAAACTGCTCTAATATTATATGGTTTAAATAGCTTTTGGAAGGCATGAAGGTTGAGATCAAAGAACCAGTTGTTATATTTTGTGATAATACAAGTGAAATAAATATTTCAAAGAATCTAGTAATGCATTCCAAAACCAAGAACATTGCAATTAAATATCACTTTGTTAGAGAATTGGTGCAGGACAAGGAAATCAGATTGGAATATATTCATACAAAAGAACAAATTGCAGATATCTTCACCAAGCCACTACCTAAGGATGCATTCTTGTATCTAAGAGGCAATTTAGGGGTCACTCCCCTGTCTGAGGTTCACTAAATAAAGTTTTAGTGATGCATCAACCAGAACATGTTGAAGATCAATTAGTTGATGCAGCATAGTCAAGGAATCATTGCATATGAATCAGTACATAAGGTACATTGATATTTACCGAAACTATGTAAGTTGTCTTTCCCATGTGTTGTCAAAGAGGGAGAGTTTGTTGTCATTTGAAGAAATTTCTAAGAATAATTTGAGAAGTTAAGAGGGATAGTTCTTAGTCAGAGAAAGAAGTTTGAAGAGGATGGGAATCAGAATGAAGCTAAGGATATGTTTCTTACTCTTGGTTTATCTATGAAATTTCATTGTGCTATGACATGTTGTGTTGCCATCAATGCCAAAGAGGGAGATTGTTGGATACAATTATCTGAAGGACATTGTTGGATTAGCTATGTGTTGTCTTTGATGTCACACAACTATCATATCAATTATCATTCTTAGTATCTACCAAGTTCAATCGGTCAGCTAAGAGGTTCTCAGTATCTACCGAGTTCAGTCGGTCAGCTAAGCGGTTCTCAGTAACTACTGAGTTCAGTCAGTCAGCTAAGCGGTTCTTAGTATCTACCAAGCTTAGTCGGTCAGCTAAGCGATTTTTAGTGTCTACCGAGTTCTCTCAGGTGTCTAAAGAAAACTTGACAGGATAACAGTGTTAACCAAGCCTCCTCGGTTATCGAAGGAAAATTAGTGGTTACCGAGCTCTCTCAGTCTCCAAAGGATATTGCAGAATTCGCAGTGGTTACCGAGTTCTCTCAGTCACCGAAGGAAATCTTTTCAGGATTAATGTTTACTGAGCAAGGTCGGCCCTTTCAAAGAATTTTGTTATTACAGTTTGTTTATCCCAGCCGACTGTTATAATAATTATTAGTGCCGACTTGTCAATCTAAATGATTATGAAATGGCATATATATATAGAAGGTCAAATGGTGGATAAAATATACAGCATGCAGAAATCATTTTGAAGAAAGGTGTGTGTGAATTTTGAAGGATGGTCAGATATCCTTGAGGAGTAGCAAAGATTTAATTGATCAGTAAGGATATAGTGAAACAGAACAGAGATCTATATTCAGCAATTCAGTTGCAGGTTATTTCATTGTTACTCTCTAGCAATTGTAGCAGTGATATCAAAATCTCTTAACCGAGTTGGTTTAACAACCATTTTGTAAATCCTCTAACAAGGTAATAGTTCTGTTGAATTGTTTCAAGACCTCTTACAAGGCCACTCCTAGAAGGGTGATTAAATCCTCTAACAAGGTCACACCTAATAGTGTGTTTTGTAACCTTTTACCGGGTTGGCTTCTAACCAGGCATCACTTTAGAAGAGTGAAAAATAGTAACTAGTTACATTGGTGGTTTTTCCCATATTGGGTTTCCACGGTAAATCTGGTGTCTCTTGTGTTCATGTTATTTTCTTTATTCATGTAAGTTAATCAGTGATGAATGCTTAAGAACTATTTAATTATTACACACTTCAAGGATCAAGTTTTTAGCATTTCTCTGTATATTTACCGAGTGGCACAGTAAATAATTTTTTAAGATATTTAAGGGATTAGTGGTAATATTTTTGTGGTTAACTTATTCACCCCCCCTCTCAGTTATTGCATCTATTTTTCCAATAGAGACAAGGGTGAAAGCTTAGTGTATAATAGAGACACAGGTAAATTGGTCAAATGAAACGTAAATAAAATTGAATAGTTAATTTCGAACATAAATTGGCCATTTCATGATAACAATGTGCATGACATTTCACTACAGCCTTCAAATCTTACCATAGAACCTAGGCGTGACGAAGGCCATGATGTGCATCACAGTGTTGGAGGTATTAATTTTCTATTGGAAATAAATTACTTAATTATTAATAGAATTCAACATCTTTAGTTGCAATTAGTTGTGTAACCTTTTTTTAAATATTTTAGAGCATGTTGAGGTGGCGGAAGAACAAAATGTTATTGTACATGATGATGTGGCATTGTCAGGTAAAGAAAAATGCATGTTATGTTCTACTGGTTAATGAAATACACGTAACAGTAAAAAAAGTATAGAAATTTAACCAATTTACTTGTTATTGCAATAGACCCCCCTTTAGTGCAGCAACGTTGTCGTCCCCAAGACATGAGGAAGCATCATAATTTTAGATCAAAACCACAAGAGGAGGAAGATAATATTGATGCTCCTGTCAGCCTTTACCTAAATAAGAAATCTAAGAAAAACCTAAAAAAGAAATGATTTCTTAAATATTCTCTGTTAAAACTTGTTTGATTGACTTTGTTGGATAATGAAAAATGTTTTTTTAAGTAATTATCTATGAATGTTGTATATTAATACTGAATTATATGTCATGTTAATGAATATTTTTATGTGTTAATGAATTCTACCCCACAATAGTGGGTTACACTTTTTTAGACATGCTAATTTTTGCTAAAATAACAGATTTTTAATAAAATATGATTATTTAAGCCTTGAAAGGTTTCATTTGAAGGAATTAATTACAAATGGTTAGCTCAAAGCCTCTTAGATTAAAAAAATATTGATATAACATCTATACTCCTCATGCGTACCTACAATGGAGTCTCCTTTGCACCTATTAAAATGCTAACAATAAATCACTTTAACTTTATCTTTTGGTAGATCAAATGAATCCATTTGAAAAACTTATCTATGTAGTAAGGTACTTCTGATAAAACTCTTTCCAATGATTATAATTTTAATACATATTAAGTTTATTATGACTTTCTATTTTTAGTTTTACTAAATATAGATATTTCACCGTATGTCTACCTCTATGTTTGATGCTTATAGAAAAATAGTAAATGAGAGAAAAAAAATTCAAAAAAATATCTATGCCCTAGGTATTGAAGTTATCTTTCTATCCAAAAAAATAAAAAATAAATTGGACAAATAAATAACAAGTTATAATCTATGTAGTCAATGTATGTCAAAATTACGGTTTAGTCAACTTCAAACATTAATAAAATATGAAATAATCATGATAATGTCATAAAACCAATTCATGCCCTCCATATGGACGTTAAAAAACTAAATTTGAAAGAATCACATTAATATCTATTTTAGAAAAAATGTTATGCTGTATGAAAACAATGTAACTCTTTGAAAATAACATTTTTAGACACCTACCAATTTTTGTGGGAGAAAGAAAAAACTAATCAAATAAATTCAAAAATTAAAATAAAAACTAGAATATAGAGAGAAAATCCTAAAAGACTCTAATTTACTTCATCTTCCGATTCTAAATAGTTTAAGGAGAATATGTATTCGAATTTGAATTTGTTTTTCAAAATGTAGAGTTCAGTGTCCGTTCAGGCAAAAATGTGTAACCCACTATTATGGGTTCAGCATCAATATCAACATCAATTATTCTTGCGTATTAATGAATTTTATGTGATTGTATTGATTGAATGTTATAGTTCATAAATGGATGAATGAAGTGTGTAATTAGATGTTAATGGGATATTTAGATTGATGTTAGGTGGAGGGGGGGGTGAGCCTAGATGAGCTTCCACCTTCATGTGGTTGGCCTTTTTAAGTGGAGAATATTAAAGTATTCTCAAAACCAAGTGAATCTCAAACTAACACACTGATGCAAAGCCCTCCACTATCACCTTAAGTAGACTAACTCAACTCGAGGATTCAACAATGTAACCTAGAATCAACTCAAGGAATCATTCCTACTCAAAGAACAAATGGATTTCTCTGACTTGGTAAGTCACTCCCACAAAGCATTCTCATGAGTTCACCTTACCACTTGATTGTTCCAACCTATCCAAGCACCAACACCATCCTGGTCAACCTAGTGCACCTAGTGCCTCCACCATACCAAAACCAAAACTAGACCTCTTACCTTGACCCTAACTTCTTAGACCATATTAACATGGTAAATTTGACATGTTACAACTCCCCATTCACTCCCATCCACTCACCTTTCACCATTCTTCTACTCTAGCGCTTCTAGGCCTGTCTAGTAGCCCTGCCAACACTAAAATCAATAGTTTACTCCAAAAATTCCCAAACAACCTAGAAGTGTTTTTACATTTTCTAGTACCCTTTTTAGAGTTATTAAATTTATATCAATCTTAGACTTTAACTCTTTTACTCATGAAGACTTCCTTCACCCCCTAACCCTTCAACTAGGCCTAATTAGCCCTCGTTTAAAGAAGAAACTCCTATTTCTACTTACTCCTTGAACTCCACAACATGAAAAAGTCTTTTAAAAGGTTCCAAAATTCCATATTCTTAATTTTATAAGACATCAAAACTTACCCATTCACCTAGCCACTAAACCCTTTGGTCTAGGGCCTCACAATGAGGGTTTGTTCAAAACTACCACTACAACTCTTTCCAGATCAATCCAATGGCCCAAATACACCATATTGGATGTTAAAATCCATTTTATATCACCAAAACCCTCAACCATTAAGTTTTTTCATTCACACAAGGACTTGTGTCAAAACAGTGCACCCTTAATCAACATTTAACCATCATTCTGTGGTCTATTCTCCACAACATGTTGCACATCCCTCCATATTCTTGCAACCAGATCACTATAAAATGATATAATACATATTATTAGACTCCTCCCACCAATTACATTAACCAAAGGGGGTGGGAGAGTCAAGCATCCATTTAAAACTTCAAAATCAACAAATTCTGATTGCACAAAACCAGTTTTGGAATAGTCAAGATTAACTTGTGTTCTCTGTCTCAAAACTTAATGAAAAAACAATGTAATTTCATGGAATTGATAAAAAATCAATAAAAATTCATCCTAATCCATTATCAAATCAAAAGCACTTTTTTCCAAGCATTCAAAGTGCCTTAGCTCAGGACTGTACCCACGGGCCTGAATAACACAGTTTGCAAAAATATTATTTTTATTGATTCAAAACCATTTCAAATGGTCTCCACACACACTCAAACTTTACATACCTCTAAGAATCAAATGGATCTCCATGAAATAGACCCTCGAAATTGAAAACCAACCTCTAAGTAACTTCCAACTCCCTACAACAGTCACAAACCGACTATTATACTAATTACAAAATGTTAAAATAACCCCAACTTGACATTTTGCATTTCTATTATTAAAATAATTTCTAAAGGAATTTTTAGGATTCAATCCTAATTTCTTAGACCTATACTAATCTTCAAACCAACTACTAACCCCAACTAACTTTAATTAAGCCTTTTTAGGCTCAAATGACCAATATAGGCATTTTACAACTTATTGCACTCTTTGTGCTTTTAACACCCCTTAGAGGCTTTAACAGCCTCATTACATCATTTAAAACCATTATTTGTCATTTCCCAATCCCTTAACCTAGGATCAACCCTTAATCCACTCCTAGTGACCACTAGGTACCTTTTAGACTCATTGTTGCCATTAAGGCTTACATTTAGGATGTGATTACAATATGATCAAGATATGATCGAAATAACATTATATGACCATGAGAATTCTCATTACAAATTTTAGTGACCTTAGGAGGTCATTTGTCTTCAATTCCACCTAAGGATCCATCAGTGATCCTAGTACTCTTCATAACTCCTACTTGTGACCTTGGTGCTCCTATACCACACACCATCATTATTTTATGTGTCATTGTTAGGCAACTACCAAATGAAAAACTAGAAGGGCCAATAGTCAACTTCTCATTGTTATTGTCTGGCATGATTCAACTTCATTTTGAGTATGTATTCTCGTATTGAATGCATCAACCTCTCTTGGCCTAATGTGGATTATTTCATTGGTTTGTGTTTTTGAGTAGGCGAAAGTGTTCAATCAAATATTAGCTAGATCTATAAGTAGCATAGGTATTCTATAGCTACACCCACGTGAATAAATTTACTTGTTGTTCACTTAGGATTTACTTAAGCAAACAATCCTTATGTGCTAAAAAATTAGTTGTTTTAGTGTTGCACTTGTAGATGATTGTATGCATGAATTCAATGACAAGAACTAAACATTTAGGCTCTATGATAATGCTTGTCATCCTTATATGGCAGACAAATGAAACCAAGAAGGAAGCTTTCAAGAAATATTTGGAGTCAGCCAGCGTGCTTGATACCCTCACAAAAGGTCTATGACAGTTCTTCTTATATGATGAAATGCTTAATCTAGAAAATTAATTTGTGAATTTGCATCTATTTGTGAGATAATATATTAATATTGGTAGTTCCTCTTATATGATGAAATGCTGATTTTAGAAAATTAGTTTGTGAATTTACATCCATTATTTTTGGATGCCTAAATGTTATGTTTTCCTTGTGAGGATTCAAATTAATTTGATTAATATGATCTTCAAAATGGTGTAGTAGTCTATTAGATTAATATGATTTGTATTATCATATAATATCTCCGCTCTTATAAACTACCTTGTTTCCATGTATGATTTACAATTATTCATTCCAGTGTTCCAAAGATGAATCTGGACGATATCTTTGAGCAAAAGAATGAGGTTGCTAAAGTTGTTGAAGAACTTGAAAAGGTTGATATATTCATATCATTTTCATTTATTTATTAATGTGCATTGTCAATTGATTACTGTAAAATATCTCTTAAATATCAAAAAAGATGAAATTTGAATGCAATATGATTCAATCATTCATTTCTATGCTTACAGGCTATGTCAAACTACAGATATGAGATAGTTCAAACACTTATTGTAGATATAGAGGCTGATGCGGATGTCAAGAAAACAATGAATGAAATAAATGTAGGCAAGACTTTTATATCCAGTACTAAATGTCCTTTTTACCATGATGTTGTTGGAGATTGCTAGCATATACTTTTTAATTTTGTAAAAGGGTTGATGGTATTCATTTATTTAAGAGAACCCAACTCATTATCCTCACCTTTGTTCATATTTTTGTTCTATATCTGTTTAGTTTATTTACCCAAAATTTCTCTCAATTTCACCATCATTCATTTCATTATTTTATATCACCTACAAGAATGAGGGTGGCAACACAAGAAAAAGCAAAGGTAGAGAAAATTTTACAAATCAAGAGAGTAGAAGCTTTCCTTATTTTATTTGTCAATATGCATCAACACTTCCTTTTATGTTATATGTGTATATTTATAATTTTAAAAGTTGTATGTAATATGTACATCGGGAGATAATATATTGATATTGGTAGTTCTTCTTATATGATGAAATGTTGAATCTAATATCGAGTACATGTTTGTAGCACCAATAATGAAAACTATTTTCTTGGCTGTCATACCATCCATCTCCATCAACAATTGGTTAAGGACTTTGTCTACGGCACTGCCAGCATACCGAACATTGCTTCCATGCTGCAAACATGCAAACCAGTTATGTATCACCAGTTAGAGACCCTATCTCAAATAGTTCAAACAAAATTCCTACTCAAATATATTCACCCGTAACAAGAAAACTAAAGATAAATAGATACTCCATCAAGAAACATAAAGATTAATAAATGCTTCCAAGATCCAAGAACTATTTAACATTAGATATAGAAGTGCAAATAATAAGGCCCCAATATATGTACATCATTAGAGAGCTTCATATTCTTTGTATAGATGCGAAGCACTTCCAACCTGCCCACTTCATCTGGAACCCCAATATCAATCTCCTTGTCGAATCTTCCAAACCTTCTGAGTGTTCGATCAATACTATTTGGTCGGTTAGTTTCTCCCATAACAATAACATGGGCACGTGATTTAAGTCCATCCATAAGCTTAAGAAGTTGAGAAATAATTCTCCTCTCAAGTTCACTGTGGGATTTTTCCCTCTTGGGAGCTATAGAATCAATTTCATCAATAAATATAATGGGCGGGGCATCTTCTCAGCCTCTTCAAAAGCCTTACGAAGATTGCTTTCACTTTCTCTAGCCAACTTTGACATGATCTCAGGTCCATTGATATAGAAAAAGAAGGCATCAATTTCATTTGCCACTACCCTAGCAATTAAGGTTTTCCCAGAACCAGGAGGCCCATAGACCAGAATACCCTTTGGGGGCTTCACACCAATAGATTTGAAGAGTTGTGGGCGTCTAAGAGGAAGCTCTACCAATTCACAGATAAATATTAGCAGGGACCTACTGGCAACAAGCAACAGAATGAGTATGGACACCTAAAGATAAATATCTAGACTAATCACCGATTAGGCATCCTAATCGGTGATTAGTCTAGATATTTATCTTCAATTTTTTTTAAATCACTCTACGTTTCATCAAAATTTCCACTCACATGCATCGAAAGTCTGGCCTAAAATTGACCATTCAGTGTCAAAATGTGGCGTTGCCGGTTTGGCATCTTGGTCAAAGCCGCTAAATATTTCGACCAAAGTTGGTTGAAATCTGGCCGTTGCAAATTTGGCATTCTGGTCGGAGAGACATAAAGTTTCAACCAATATTAATCTAGATTGGTCGAAAGATCGACTAATACACGAACACTTGCCAATGTTATTTTTGGCCTATATTGCCCTTGTTTTCGACCAATTGTGGAGTCGATCATTCAAAAATTTGAATAGTGGGTCGATATTTCGACGCCAATAATAGCGACGAACCATTTGGTCGATCATTCAACCGAGTTGGGTAGAAACTTTGACCGATCGTGCGTCGAAGAATGATGCAAAATGTACTGGTGTCTTTGTGTTCATGGTTTGGGGTTTAGAGCTAGGTACACATGAAGACACAATTTGAGTAATGTGAAAGTGTGTAGATGAGGAGTGGGTATTTTCTATAATGGTAGTAGTAGAAAACTTGGTTCTAGAGTTTGGTTTTCATATAGAAAAGGAAGAAAGGAAAGAGGGTATGGAGAATGAGGGTAATTTAATTTTAACTCTAATTTATAAAATTAAGTCTTAAATTAAATAAATATATTCTAATTAATGAAAATTTTAATTTAAACAATAATCATATGCTCATAATTATATCCTAATCTACATAATTACTATTCTAATAACAAAATATAATAATAAACTTAATCTTAAATCCAACATTTAATTATTATTTTTGTTAGAGTATATTTCTATAATATTATTTATATTAATTATAATTCACCATTAAATCTATTTTACATATAACACTCAACTTGAACTTTAATCTAATTTGAAAATATAATATTATTTAAATTTATCAAATTTTTAAAATATAAAAATTAAATTTAAATTCTAATATAACACATTAAAAAAATAACTTAAAAACTATACATTCACCACGATAAATATTAATTTGTATATTAAAATATAATAATATTTAATATAAATTTAATACTATTTACCCTTCTCTCTCCCTATAAGTTAAATACAAATATTATTAATATATATATATATATATATATATATATATATATATATATATATATATATATATATATATATATATATATATATATATATATATATATATATATATATATATATATAAACAATTCTCATATATAATAATAATATAATTAATATTAAAATAAGTAAATTAAAAACTTAAAAATTGTAAATATTTATTTATATTTTATATTTATTATTTTAAAATGAAATTAAATGTACTTATGTTGTTTACAAAAAAAATATTTGCTTTGGTTGAAACAAGCTGGATGCGAAAATATATACCGAGGGTCGGCATTACGAAACAGTTTTACTCTATAACAAGGAAAGAAATCATTAAAAAAAACATATCTCGGAGAAGTTATATAGTTTCGAACGATGGCCTGAAAAAAATTAGTTGCAGGCCTTGGAAACGCAGAACGACAACTCATTCAATATTTATCCTGTCGATAAAACAACAAAAGCCGACCTAATGGAACCTATTCTTCCAAGTCATAAATACAAACCACAGTTCCTTCTGGAGCACATGTAATCATTTGATCTGTCAAATACATTCTTTTATAACATTATGGAGAAAATTAATGTTATGAGATTTATCGGAGTATTGCTTGTATGGCTCTTCATTTTAAAGCCTTGTGTGGGTAGTCAGCTTACTATGTGGGGAGGGCCTAGGTGTGACGACCGGTCCGGTTACAGTGACGTTGCTTGTTCGGCTGTATGTTTTAGCGTTTACCACCATGGAGGATATAAATTTGTATACGAAGGACAGCCTGTATTTCTTTATAATTCTGATGATTGCACCGCTCCCATACATACTACACTTGCTGTCACCACACAGGATTGCACAGGTTTTGGGTGGAAAAGCTTCATGATTATGTGCTGATAATCCAACGATAAAGAAACATACTGTTTTGTGTGCGTCTCGTTGGATTTAGCATGGGAGAAGTTACAGTCAGGAATTTTATCTGTTGTTGTTAAATTTGGTAAGATTTGTATTTGGTCATTAGGATTGAGATGTATTCTTACAGTTAAATCTTGTAGGACTTGCATCTGGTCATTTGACTAAGAAATAATGTTTATGTTGAACGTGTGCAATTCATAATCGACCCTTTTCAACGTATGTTTGCCGCCTTTATGATTGGAAAGCGTTGTCTAAAGGTATATTTTCAGTTTAATAGGTTAAACTATTGAGTTTTTTTCCAGATTTTAAATTTAAATCTTTACACAGAATTTGGAAAGAATAAGTTGATAGAAATTTTTATTGGGAGTTAATAGAACTCCAGCTATAATGATGAGCTTCAAAGCTCCCCTAAAGTTTAATGACTGTTGGACCTGATACTATTATCTTTCATCCTTGCTGCACATAGAAAGATGATCAATACTCCCGTGTGATGTTCTCCGTGATCATTTAATATTACCCTTCGCACTTCAGTAAAATACACAATTCTTTGTATACATCAGTATGTTTACCCTTTACGTCCAAAATGTAGTAGATTTTCTTTGTCTAAATCCATTTCGTACACTTTTATCTCTCATTCTTCAATAAAGATTCTGCAAACTTCGATGTTACCGTGAAAGACTACAAAATGAAGAGAAATGCTCCAGTGTATGTCTGCAGCTTCTATCAAATCTTTTACAGATTCAAAATTATCCTTCAAACACCTGGCAACGTGCTCGCCATTATGGAATTTCTCCTCGAGGCATTCCGTCAACATCTTTATCTCTTCTACACGCTGTCCATCGTTATTCTTCGTTTGAACGATACTATGTAAGACGAAGCATATAGCTTCGGTGATTTTATCCTCACAGGGATACAATATAGCGGGGTCACCTCCCTGAGTCGTCCATTCAAATCTAGAGTACATCTTCTCAGGAAAAGGACCATTTATTTTGATGTGCATTGGTTTTATGAGATTCCAGACGAACTATAGAAGATAAAACAAGCGAATCGGTCTAGCAAAATAAACCCTCGAAAGAATATTGTTGAATGATTCGCTTCAAGCACAGGCTTCCATTATTTGTGGAACCTTATAGGCTCGTAGGGAATCCAGTCTGATACTATGTTTAATTTACAATGCTCGATTAACCATGGTAAATCTCATTACCCTCCCAACCATAGACTAACAACAATCGTCTGCCCCGAGCACTCTAATAAATTGATCTGCATATTTTTTTTTATTCAATCATTATCATATTCAATAATGGACCCTAACTCTCATGATCTTATGGATCAAAGTCTCAGATCAGTATTGATCTTTCTCAAGCAAGCACTATATCTTTAGTCTGCGATATTCCATTCAGGAGTTTACACCCATACTCCAGATACTGTAATTCTAAAAATGCATCATTTTCTATGTTATTTCCTCTATCTACTTCCCCATTGGTTTCTTATAAGTCTGCTATTATTATATCTCCTCTTGCAGAATCTTAGATGCTAACATTAGGAGAGTTGCTAAGCTTTTTAATTGTAACTCTCTGAAACAAGCTCTGCAACAACTTCCCAAGCGGGCACAATACACAGTGCTGATACCGATAAGTAGCATGAAAAAGATGTGGTTACTGCCTGGATTATAGATATTAACAAACCTCACGTCCAATGATGGACTCCCTCTCTGCTTACAAACCCACACGTTCTACTTATGATTTTGCATCTCCCTCAATGTTGATTGAGATGGCTGGAAAGAAACATCTAGTTTGCATACACCAGTGACTATCATCTTTCTTACAACAGCAATGACGGTAACATTAGAAATATGAATGATATGGATGTATTCCCAGCAATTATTTACTTAATTTCTCCCACTCAACGATAACAATAGATAGATGTATTATGATACAAATAACAATATCGCGAAGCTAATGAATCCTTATATCTTAATGCCAACGATTATTAAGTTTTCAGATCCGACTTGATGTCTCCGTAATTAACAGGTGACCCTTATTTGATACTCGGTGAGTACCATCTGATAAATATTTGTGTATTTATATCACATCAATACAATGTTGGCTTACCATAAAACATGAATCCTTAAGAATATCGTTCCAATCTCTGTCCCAAATTCAAGAGATTCATTGCTTATAATGAGGCCGGGAGAAATCCCTCTATCGACAATTAGCGGAAACATTTAGGACTAGTATTTGGAAGACAATCTGAATAGGATTCCAATACAAGACATTATTCCTGAGATATTTCAATACGCGGATTACAGTTGTATTCTCCATAAGGGGTATGATCTGGTGATGACGTAAAGTCCTTTCATAGTGCTTCCATGTTGTAAGGCTTCTTCCCCATGTTTTGCGGGTCCTTATCCACCTCTCTACTCTCCCATTCGATGCCCATTATTAATTCCGTCTAATGTCATTCACCACGAAACAAAGCTCTCATGGATACAAGACTTACTTCTTTCTTGGCGGCAATGTTCGATTCCATTGTATCGAGTCAACTCCAGGTGTAATGATGAACTTCAATGCTCCCCTATACTTCAATGACCGTTGGATTTCATACTATTAACTTCCATCCTTGTTGCACGTAGAACAATGATCAATGCTCATGCGTGATGTTCTCGGCGATCATTTAATATTACCCTGCGCACTTCGGGAAAAACTACGAAATGAAGATATGTCCTCTGGTATATGCCATGGTGCTTTCCTCTATATAGCTTCGGTGATTTTATCCACACAAGGATATAAAATAGCAGGGTCACCTCCTTGAGTCGTCTATTCAAATCCAGAGTACATCTTCTCAGGAAAAGAACCATTTATTTTGTTGTGCATTGGTTTTATAAGCTTCCAGAGGAAATACAGAAGATAAAACACTCTAATCATTCTAGAAAAATAAATTCTTCAATTATTTGTCGAACCTTACAGGCTGGTAGGGAACCCACTGTGATATCATATTGAATTTACGATGTTCGATTATTCACGGTAAATCTCACTTCCCTCCTAACTATAAACGAAAAACAATCGTCTCCCCTGAACACAACATATTAATCTGCATTATTTTTTATGATGCATATTTAGAATTACAGTATCCGGAGTACGGGTGTAAACTGTTGAATGGCATATCATAGACTATAGATATAATGCTTTCTTGAGAAAGATCAATACTGTTGTGAGACTGTCATCCATAAGATTATGAGATCACATGTCTCATAGACGTGTAAGAGGTCATGAATTTTCAAATTTTCACCAAGGTTGCCACTCTTTACATGTGGTGGCGTTTATTATATTATTAATATAATATAATTATAATTATATTATTAAATAATAATAATAATAACAATAATATCTTACAATAATATAAATATAATTATATCTTTATGATATCTATGTCGGCCTATGAATTCCAACCACAATTATGATAAAATCAACACTCCCACTTAGTTAGGGAGGAATTATACTCGACATCATAGTAATGTAGTAATGAACATGATAGTTGCTCCTAAAGGATGAGTCCATCATGGATACAAACACAAGTGTTTATCATGGAATAATGCACATGATGTCATCATCTTACGATGATTGTCAACATAGCTACTTGCAGAGGGTAACTCAATACAATTAGTCTCCATATCAATTAGTCTCATTCTATAATTGTCAATTTAGAGAATGCTTTATTATTGTAAATGCTTGACCATCGATTTGCATAATGGCATACTAAACATTGATGTCTCAAGTGATGTGATGCATCACTTGAGACCATGTTAATTACCTTATCATTGAAGGGTTCTCCCGATGCTAAAAATCAACACTAAGGTCTTTCAGATGGATACAATTCATGTCTATAAAGTTTCTATATTTTATTTAATATTTAATTGACAAGGAGTTGGTAATTTTATCTCCTAGTCTAAGGTTATAACTCTTATATTATTCAGGGATCATGGGATGGTGAGATAACCATTTTGAAGCACCATGGTGTTGTTGGTTTCCATTGCACCAAAATATTGAACTGTTACTACTTGATACAACTACTAGAATTATAAACATGAGAGAAAGTTAGGTGATGTCACAAACTTAAGTGTTATTCAACACATCATAAGGAGACCAAGAGAACACACCTTGCAATAGGTGTAAAGTAAAATGAGGTAACAAAGGATGACTTGTTTTTTATTGCAGGAAAAAATAGGTTTCAAAGGGGACCCGAAACCCCCTACAAGTTAGAAAATAAAAGTTTAACATTTAAGCATACTAAAGAGAAACAAGACTGGGCCCCAGTCCGCCATAACCAAAACCAATAGAAAAAAATCCTGAAACCAAAACACTAGCAAAAATGAACTACCAGGGAGAACCAAGAAAAGGCCAGCACCAGGAACCTAGGGCACTAAGAAAACTCTTTGCGAGTTTCATCTGCTTCCTTCTTCTCCTCAGAGAACTTCTTTATGGCAACATTGAAGTTGGAAAGTTCATGGATTCTTTCTTGAATCTTTCTCCTTTTCGCAGACCTGGTACATTTACCTAGGCCCTCCTCTTCCATGTCCTCATTATCTTCCTTAGGTTTCTTGCTGGTGGAGCCAGCATCTAGCTCTGCTTTGATGGTCAAAAAATAGTCCATGGCAGAACCCATGAACAGATTATTATCCTGCATATATTTCTTCATGGCATTCTCCAACATATCCACTCTAACTTTCATTTCCCACACCTTCTTATCCCTGTCATTGTTCATGTTTCCCTCCATAGTATTTGAACCAGACTCCAACCTATCCTGGAGGGAATCAACCTTAGCAGAAATTGAATGACATTTTAGATTCAAATTCTTTATTTCCTGAAATACCCATTTCAATAAATGAAATGAATACATGGAAGTTTCCTTTGCAGTCTAGAGAACCCCAAACAGAGGGTCAATTTTTTCATCCATATCTTCTTTGAGCAGTTGAACATTTTATCCCTGCATATCCATAGTTTTGGCAAAGGGAATGTTCTGAGAATTGATAGGGACATTAGCTTTCTCTGCACCAGGGGAAGCCATCTCCACATCAGGAGAATTCTTCTCCGCATCAGTGGCATCCTTCTGAATATCCAAAAAGACCTCCATGATCACCTCCAACTTAGGGGAGATGGGCACATCATGTTCTTCTAAACTATCATACTCCACCAAGATGGGCACCTGTTGACCACCGACATCCCCCTCATTCTTGTCATCCTCATTAATATTCCTGATCCTAGAGGTATTCCCCGCCTCTATAGTACTATTAGCCTCCTCCTCTATATTTTCATTATCCCCAGAAGCCAAATTCAAAACCAAAGTCTAAGCATCACTATCTTCCTCGATCGAATCAGTCGTGTCCTCGTACCCATCTGCACTATCAGCAATGGTATCAGTTTCCATAGCAACATCCTTATCTTTTCTTAAATTTTTTCTTGAAGGACTGTACTCTTTAACAACCATCTCCATAATACATTTCTTAGCTAAGCGAGAGATTTGGGGTGAAGACATGATAGGGCTAGAGATAGAAGTTTTCTTAATAGGTTCTACAATGAGAAGAATAAGCCCTTCATGCAGAATGAGTTTCTTCTCTTTCTTTTTGTGCTAGGAAATACTAAGGTGGAGAAACTAAAGGATATAGTAAGGCAAAGATACCCTAATCTTATAACAAAAATAACAAAGAAAGATAAAATGGTAGGAGTGGGCACGTTTAAACCTACCATCCAAGGTAACATATTCCATTATCACCATCATCACCGTCGCCCAGATTTCCTTGAATGTAGCAAAATCATAGCACCCACTTGAATCTTTCACCACTCTCCCCTTCATCCTTGCTTTTGGGGAAATGTCAAATGGCCTTTTGTGATATTTTCTTTTCTCTATAAAATTTGATGCCCCTAAGGCTAAGCCCAGACACCTCAACAATGAGTTCCTCGGTTATGTTCATAGTGATACAAGCTATAGTGACTGCCCCATCTTTCCAGGACTCTGCAAACATTTTCGTTGCATTGTCTTTAGTCCCATGCAACTGTTCCATATAGGTAGTAAGACCCCCCTTTGTGAGAATTTCCCAGACCTCTAACATTTTTTTCCATTTCGCACAATCCTTTGGTTCCCTTCGATTAAGCCCACCACCCATGATCTCAAAGATAAGAATGACAATAGCATAAACACAAAAAAACCAAATGTTAAAAGAAAAGGCAATTTTGAAATAAATAGAGGTTAACTCGTGTCTACAATTAGTAATCTTGGGAAAGGCACCACTTTCCATAATCATATTATCCTGTTTCAGTAAAATGTGTCTAATCATCATAACTTCTTGAGATTCGCCCAATCCACCCTTTTTCTTTGAGACCTATCGAAAGCCAGCTTGGATTTCATATCAATGGTGAGGTTGTTACCTCCGTGCCAGATCACAATGTCCTTAGCTTTAACCAAAAATATGGCTAGCTCCTCAGTGGTACAATTCACTTCCCAATAAACGTGAGAAATAATGACTTGCTTAAAAGGCCTAATAATTACCCAGGCTTCTTCAATTATCAACTTAATGGACCATGATGGTTTAGTAATTTCATTGACACGCATTGATGTATTCATTGAATCTCCTTCAATCCAAATATTTTGTGCCATATCTTTCTTAATAATTTTAAGGGTTTGAAGAAGGGCCATGGCTTCCGCCACGTGATTTCTTTGTACCCCAATGGGTATTTCCACAACAACAAGGCAATTAGCCATGTCATTATGAATGAGACCACCACATCCCGACAGGCCAGGGTAGCCCTTCACAACACCATCAAAGCTTATTTTAATCCATCCATGTGAAGGTGATAGCCAGATGGCACTCTCCCCTTGAATTGAGTTTTTATTAGTTGGCCCAGCATTGAAAATACCAGCATTGAAGTCTAGCTTCCTACTAGTCGACGATCTGTAGTTTTCTTTGAGACTTCTCTTAATATTCTCAACAATGACCATAGGCGGGAGTTCAATATTCCTGAAGACTCTGACATTGTATTCTCTCCATAACCTCCATATCACATGGGGAACAATAAGATTGCACAACTATTGATCCATGGTGAGTTCTACTTTTATCCACTTCATACAGAAATTCTCCATATTATTGGGAAAAAACCAATTAATCTACCAAAATTGTAACAAAAGACACCAAACTTCCCAAGCAAAGAAGCAATCAATGGTGAGATGGAAGACCGACTCCTCAGCTTTCTTATACAGCAAACATCTAATACTCAAAGTCATACCACATTTCTAGAGGTTGTCTATAGTAAGAATTTTATTTTGCAAAACTAGTGAGAAAAAAATATTAATTTTTGGAATTACGTTTTTGTCCCATAACTGAGCCAAGAAGGGGATAGGATTCAGCTACTTCAGTAAAAGCTCAGAACTAGAGGCCGCAATGAAGATACCAGAAGGAAGAATACCCCAAAACACCTCATCTTCTCTAGACGACCTAACCTTCTAGGTCCTTAGATCCAACATCAAAGGTTTAAGTGCTTCATCCACTAAGGAGAGGTCAATCCACGAACCATTTCTCCAATAGTCCCTAACCCTTGACCCAAATCTTTGACTCTAGAGGTTAATCAGAGGTTGAAAAGTGGGGACAGAGCTAAGGGGATAGTCATGAGCTAGCAATCCTCCCAAAACTTGATCCTTCTGCCATTGCCAAGATACCAATTAGCCCCGTTAAAGGCTACCTCCTTAGCATTCTAGATACTATTCCAAATGAAAGATCCTTGCACTTTCAGATCTATTTTCCAAAATTTGAAGATGTGGGAAAAGGAGAAGAGATACTTTTTATGGATAATTTCATTCCATTCACTCTTTTCCCCCAAAATCCTCCAAGTCTATTTTTCTAGAAGCACCATATTGGTAACTCTGAGAGGGTGAATGCCAAACCCCTCCACTTTTTAGTGGTACAAACCTTGTCCAAAGCCACTAGAGCCAATCTCTTTTTATCTTCCAATCCTGACCACAAGAAATTTCTTTGATTTTTTTCAATAATATCTGTGTGTTTACCAGGAATATTAAAAGGACTGAGAGCATAAATGGGGAGGCTTTGCAAAGAGGTCTTTGAGAGATGAAGTTTACCAGTTTGACTGAGTAATGCACCTTTCCAACCAGCCAGCTTTCTGTTAAATCTATCAACAATACCAGCCCAAAAGGAATCTGGAGGTTTGAGACCAAGAGGAAGGCCAAGATAGGTAGTAGGAAAGGTATCAATTCTGCAACCAATAATTCTAGCAATTATGTGTTGCCTATCCTCGGGAGTATTGATAAAAAAATAAAGAGCTCTTATCCTAGTTAATGGATTGGCCAAAACCTAAGGAATAAGTAGTAAGAGCTTGTTTAATATCCTTAGCTTCATGGATAGAAGAAAAACCCATGATGATAGTTTTGTCAACAAATTGTTCATGAGAACATGGTCTAGAGGCCAAAGATGGTAAGAGACCTTTGTATGAGCCAATGGAGACTAAATGTTGGAGATAATATCCTAGACATTCAGCCATGATTAGAAATAGGATAGGAGACAGAGGATCTCCCTGTCGAAGCTACCTAGAAGGTTTGAAAAATCTAGAGGGGGATCCATTGACCATAATAGCAGAAATAGAAGTACTAATGAGATGGTAAATTAGTTTGAGGAAATTTTCACGAAAGCCAAAAGATCTCAACACCTTGATCAGAAAATCCCAGTCTACGTGATCATAAGCCTTCGAAAGATCTAATTTAAGAAGAAAGCCAGGGTTAAGAGAAACTTGAGTGGAGTAAATAACCTCATGAACCTTCATAATCAAATCAAGGATCTGCCTACCAACAACAAAACCTTTTTACTGAGGAGAGATAATCTGAGGAAGAATAGCTAGCAAACAAGAGGTTATAACTTTAGATAAAATTTTGTACATAGAGTTACATAAGCTAATCGGTCAAAAGGAATCCACCAAATCACCACCAGGCTTCTTAGGAATTAGAGTGATAAAGGTAGCATTAATCTCTTTTAACAAATATCTAGCTCCAAAGAATTCTTTAATAGCATTACAGATATCCATACCAATAATATGCCAGAATTTTTGAAAGAAGAACAAAGGGAACCCATTCGAACCTGGGGACTTATCACCTTCAAAAGAAAAGACAACATACATGACTTCATACAAAGAAGAGATAGCAGTTAGAGTTTTATTGATGGTATCATTAACAATAGTAGGAATGGAACCAACAAGAGTCTCTTGATTATCCAAATGAAGATTCACATCTTTAGATAACAAAGAAGAAAAGAAGTGAGTCATAGCCTCAGATATATCTTTATCATTGGTGACCTCCCTATCCTCCACTTTAACTTTGGAAATTTTGTTAGTGGCTCTATGTTTGGAGGTAGACATGTGAAAGAATATAGTATTCTTATCCCCTGCTTTAATCCAAACAGACCTAGATCTCTATCTCCAATATTTTTCCTCCTTGGAGATAATGTTATGAGTTTTGACAAGGATACTCCCCTCCTTATCCCTAAGATCTAGAGTCATCCCACAATGTTGAATGGTATCCTGAATAATGTTGAGGTCCCTTTTCAGATGAGTGTTACATTTAAAAATGTCACCAAAAGCATATTTACTCCACGACCTTACATTCCATTTAACACCAAAGAGTTTTTTAACCACTCTGAACATAGTGGTCCCATGAATCTTGACATTCCACCAATATTTAATCTTTGATCAAGGTCTAGATGATTGAGGCACATCTTTTCAAACCTAAAAGTTAGGTGATCCTTAGCAGTAATCGAATCAACACTAAAACAAATCAGGAAGTGATCAGAACCAATCTTTGAAAGGGATGATAGGGAACAACCAAATCTTTTGAGCTAGCACCTAGTGATCACCACATGGTCTAGCCTCACTTGGATGAGGTCCTGACCAATCCTTCTATACGACCATGTGTAATTGACCCCCTGTAGCTCCATATCAAAAAGAGCTTGATTATTGATAAATTCCATAAGGTCCACTCTACTATCAAGTTGACTCTGATGATCCACCCCACCAAACTTCTTGTTAACTTTCAAAGGATAATTTAAGTCACCAATAATCAACTAGGGAAGATCCTCAAAGGATTTTCTATGATTTTCAACTTTTTTCCAAAATTGGGATCTACCAACTTTAGAGTTGGGGGCATAAATAGTAGTAGCAACCCATTCAAAATCCATCTTAACATGAACAAAGTTAATGATAAGGTAGTTGAGATTTTCTATAATCATAGTCCCCCTAACATGATTCTAATTCCAAAAAAGAGAAACCCCTCCTGAGGCCCCTTCAAAGCTAAAGCCAACCACCCCATTATTTTTAAAAATTCTAATTTTTTCCACCTCATCTTTACCCATCTTAGTTTCTTGAACAACATAATATCACATTTATGGTCTCTTACCAAATTCTTGATAATTTCTTTCTCATGAGGGGCATTCATCCCTCTTATATTCCATGAGATGAACTTCATTTCTTGACCAAAGTGCAGACTCCCTAGATAGTAGGTTGCTTACAATCTATAATATCCTTCTTACTTTCTCTTTCTCTGATCTCTTTGTTAGTATATCTTCCTTGGGTGTTTTTCTAAGATCCAACATCTGCCTTTAGCTCCTTGGATCCCCAATCTGTTTTACTTCTCATAGTGACACCCTTGGAGCCAGGTGTGACAAGTTTACTCTCCTTTTTTAATTTCTTCCCCTTTTGAACAGTTCAAGATTCCTTATTTTGATCTATAGAGGGATCATATCTAGCAGCAAGATCTTTTTCACTACTCCCTAAAAGAGTGTTAGGAATAAAAGAAGAGTCATCTTCATTTGATCTAACTTCTTGAACAAGAACTCTATCAACTAGAGATCCACTCTGGGAAACATTATTTATATTTCCCAAAATAGGAACCAGGACCACCATAGGAATAAAATCATCTCTAGAAAATCTAGCACCTGAATCTGAGATGGGATTCTCAGGAAAATCTAAAAAAATAGGAGCAATAGGGTTACCCTCAGTAGGGACAACTTCCATGGAGGAGGTAACAATAGAATCCGATACGTGGGAGGCCAGTTCCACCATTTCCCCTTCCTCCAACAATGGGATAGAATTAGAATCCATTTTCTCAAATGAATCTTCCTTTTAACTACTATTATCACCTTCCAAAGTCTTAACTTCCTTCTAGACTTGTCTAATCAACTTTTTAGGATCCGAGTCCACAGGCAAGGAAGCCTTGGGAGTTTTCTTTGGGAAGTTATTTTCCTACTAACTCATATTATGACACACAAAATAGGAAAATGGGGGCAATTCAAAAATCACCTCCTGTTTCCACATACCCAGTTTGGAGTTCATATTAATCACTGAGGGAAGATTGTCAAACTGATCAATATTAACACAGGTGCTGGCAAAAACAAGTCTAGACTAAGAAGCCTTCATAGGATTAATTGAGATGAGTTCACCTCCAAAAGAGGAAGCTAAACCCTTAAAAACCCCCTCATTCCAATATTCAAGGGGAAGCCCAAGAAACCTAACCCAAACAAGGGTAGCCATAAAGAAATTATTAGAGTAGGCCAAGTTGGGAACCCGTTTGCGAAAAGCCATAGCTATTCTACCAAACATCCAGGGTCCTTCACATAACACATAGTCCTGCTATTCCTTATTGGAGAAAGAAAAGGAGCGAAAGCCTTTAGGAAGGGTTGTAATATCAACATCGCCTTTCAATGCCCATCTTTTCTTAGCAAAAGAGCTAACTACATCAATATTAGGATGAGGATCCAAAAAATTACCGACCAATGAGAACTCCATAGCCGATATAGATTGATCCACCAAAGAATTTGGTACAAAATAGAAAATTCTCCTTCTTGAAGGCGGGCCTTAACCAATTCTTCAAAGGAAGTAGAGTTTCCTTCCTTTCTAGCTCCCACTAGTTTTAACCACTTTTTTAGACTATGGGGGTTGACTTCAACACCAATAAGGACAGATTTGCCTCTTGACCCAACATGTGGGTTCTTTGAATAAGTAGCGGCATCATTTAACACCTTAAGAGAGGGACAAGGCACTTTCCCTAAAATAGCTTCACACACATGTGAAGCCCCAGATGACACTTCCTTAGAGGGGGTACTCGTGACACCCCTACATGGGGAAATATTCCCCTACCCCAATAAAGAATGTTCTGACACCTGTAATGCCAGATCTAGTACTGGCGAGGAAGGCATCCCCAAATCCAAAGACCCTTCCAGACCAACACCAGTACCAGGGCTAGAGCCAACACCAACAACCGCTCCCCCATGGCTCTGCCTAAAATTTAAAAATGCTCTCCTTCTTGAATACTCTCCCATCCCACCTCTATTGTTTCCATAGTCTAAAATAAGGTTTATGGAATATTCTAATTACTGGGTTTATTGAAATTTTGTATACCAATTATACAACTAATAGTATTAAAAAGTTTTAAGATATTATATTCTTGTCTTTAAAGTCAATGAATATAGAGATAGAAGGTTTGATTTTTTTTCAAATAGGGTTAAAGTTAAACCATTTGTCATGGGGGCCAATTTTAATGTCACTAGGGTTCATTGAAATGATATTTTAAATGAACCTGTATCATCTTAAAATGGAAGCACTTCCATGTTAAGAGCATTTAGCCCTCTGAGTAAGTAGTTTAGGGTCATGATTGACATCTTTGCATTCTCCCTTGTCTTCCATGCACTTGATTTCTTCATTCTAGGTGAAATTAGGGTTAAGGTCTTAAGGACTTTCCTAATTTTACTCTTTCATGGCTCTATTTTCTAGGTAGGATTTAGAAATAAGACCTCCTAGTCCTTCATCATATCATTTCAAGGATTTTCTATCTATTCCAGAGACTGGGTCCTGATCTGACATCAATTTCCAAGTTTCTGGCACCCCTGGAACTCCTATTGCAAAACCTAAAAAAATTTACGGTTTGAGGTCAAGGACAACCGTGACCCTTACTAGGTCAGGGCTGACCTTGACCCTAACTAGGTCAAGGATGACCTTGACCTTGACTAGGTCAGGGTTGACCTTGACCTTGACCCCTTCCGGCCAAGGTTTCAAAGTTTCAGTTGCCAGTAATTTAGCTTTCGGGATAATTATTTCCCACCTCCAGGTCAGCTGTTTCGAGCTCCAAAATGGTAAATCCTTTAATTGCATTTAATCTAGGTATATTTTCTAAAGGTAAGGACCTAATTTGGATATAAATCTCTAAGGTGGCCCTTCTAGAGGAATGTATCCTAGATCACTATAAAAGGACTCCTTCCTCTCTCATTTTCTCATCAAGTTATCAAGTTTTATCATCTCATCCACACTCAAGCAATCAATCTCTCATGTTCTCAAGGTGATTAAGAAACCATTCCATTCAAGCATTCAAGTCTTCTTCTCCATCCAAGTTCTCCATTGAAGATCAAGGATTCAAGCATTCAAGCTATTGAAGGGATTTGGCTCAAGCATTCAAGATCTATCCTTCAAACCCTAGATCTAGCCACCATGGTGGTGTAATCTTCCTTCAAGATCCTTTATTCATCTTCAAGATCCATTCATTCTTCCCTCAAGGTGGATTCCAAGCATACAATCATGGAGGTTTGATTTACATTTATGTTATGTTCAAGCTTTCATATCTACATACTTGATTACATTTCAAATACAATTGCATTATCTATTGAATTGTATAGCTTCATTGTTAGATCTACTTCTACTACTTGCTAGCATTCTCCATTTCAATTTCAATATTAAGGTTGATTCCAAATGGGGGTTTCACCAAGGCAAACCCCCCAAACAAACAACAAAACCATTTTTTCTTGCAGGAATAGGTGTGAAATCTCAGATCTGAGAGTGAATTTGGATACCCTTTTCAGAAATCTTTCAATATCTACAAACATAATCAGAATCGAACTTCAAATAAATAATGTGGTCTTTGACCTTTTAAAAGGTCAAAGTCGACCTATGTGAACTTGGAGAAAAGATTTTTGGGTTTCATACGTCTCGACATTTTCAGTCCAGAACAGGTGATGAAATCTTCAAAAAGTTCATACATAAGCCAAAATTCAGCATTTTCCAGATCTGTCCTTATTCAAGGTTAGTATTTTCACTTTAATTATTTCAGATTTCAAGTTTAATCCAACCATAGGGAAGTATAAGGTTTCTCTCTCTTCCATATTCTTCATAGATTGATTTGATTGTGTATTAACCTCTTGGTTGATCAAATTGGATCTCTCCATTGGGAATTTGGATTTGGAGTGAATCTTACATTTTCCCCACACACTTACACATATAGAGGTGATTCCAAATTACCACTATTCATTTTGGTGAACCTGTTTACGACAACTCTTTCTTTTATGATGTTAGATCTATATTTTTTACACTTAGAAGATTAGATTTCTTGCATTTACATTTCAAAAATACAAACAAATTGCAAAATTTCTTTAAAAATACAAAAACATTTGCATTTTCATGCTTTTAGTATTCAACATGTATGATTCTTTTTTTGAGTATTTTGTTGCGGCTTTTGTTGTTCAAGATGATAGATCCCTTAATAAGGTACATGGAAGTGAGGATGAAAATTGTTCGAATGAGATCTCCATTGATCCTATTCCCATTTCATCTTCTACAATCTTTCCAGTTGACCTTTACAAAGATGAGTTAGGGATTAATGTTAATTCTTCTCGTAATATATGTTTTTTCTATGAGCCTACTTTAGAATACAATTTACCTTCTTTCCCCTTTAGGGATCAAGATGTAATGACTTATGACACTCCTACAATGTGCTTTATGGATAGGGATGATAATCCTCCTATTTGGAATGAACCTTTGGATTTTGATATTGATTTTCTTCATGAAACCATTATAGATAATCCTCCTATTTGGGATGAACCTTTGAATTTTGATGTTGATTACTCTCTTCCTCATGAAGCCATTGTGGATAATCCTCCTATTTGGGATGAACCTTTGGATTTCAATGTTTATTACTCTCTTCTTCATGAAGCCATTGTGGATAATCCTCCTATTTGGAATGAACCTTTGCATTTTAATGTTGATTACTCTCTTCCTCATGAAACCATTATGGATAATCCTCCTATTTGGGATCAATATATTGTTATATCTCCTCCTTGTGAAGAATTATTAATACAAAATGATGACATATTCTCTAAAACACACTTCCCTTATGCGAAATAAGATGACATTATAGATCCTTCACCTCCATTTAGGATTTCTTCTTGTGATGAGGCATTAACAAAGAAAGATTTGAATTCCCTTAACACTCTTCTCCTTAGTAGTGACCTTATAATAAATCAAGATCCTACCTCACATCATTCTTACCATAATATTACTTATCTCTATTCCAACCCTTTTCCAACTATGGTTCCAAGTGTTCCTCTGGTTGTGTCTTCCTTTCATATCATTTCCTACACTTTTACCAGTGTTCCTAATCTTCATAATCTAGTTCCTAAACTTCCTAATCCTAATCCTATCTTTCCTAATCTGATTCCTAATTCTCCATCTGCTATCCCTAGTTCTTCCCAAACTTATGTTGAGGTTCAAACTATGGTTCATGATGTACTTTCTCCTTATTATTTGGTCTATCAATATAAGAGAAAAGAAACTTGTCCTCTGAGATTTATTCATAATTTTACCCCTCACTCTCTTTTCCCCTCTAGATTGGGGGGCAAGAGGTATATTTCTTCCTATCTTTTAGAATCCATTATGTTCCTACTTTGAGCTTAATTGGTTATTCTTTCATTTATATTCATGGTTTGTATTATGATAGTTTTTCATCCATTGCTCTCTTTTATTATTGAAGATATTTTCTCTAGGACATGTTTTTTTTGCAAAGGTATCCCTTGCCTTTCATCCCTGGGGGGCAAGGTTCTTTCTCCTCTCTCTTTGTCTAAGGAATTACTTTCTTTAGCTTAGTGGTATTTGTTTATATTGCAATATTATTTCATCATATTGATAGATGTTTTGACTATGGATAACCTTCTTACATGAGAAGTTGTTGTCCTCAGTTGTCACTTCTTCTCTATGTTGAAAATTATGTTCTTTATAAACTCTCACCCTTGCCTGGTGTTAGATTTTTTTCCCTCATTCCAAAGATTCCTCTTCCTCTTCTTTGCAGGGGGCTTGATGATTGAATCTTTGTTCCTGACTTTGAAAGATGATATCTTATCTAAACACACTCTTCTTTGGTGGGGATCTTGGTGATAAGATCTTTTCCATTGAGGACCCTTTTCCATAAGTGACATATCCTTTTCATGATTATCTATACTCTTGGATGTAGGGATCAATATCTCTCGCTAAGGATATACTATACATTGTTGTAAACAGGATATCTCCTTGCTTTGTGAAGTAGGTATCCTCTTCTTTGTTCCTAGACTTGGGGGGCAAGCATGCCTTATCCTTCTTTTCTGTCTTCAAGTATTCACACATAGAGTAACAAATATGGATTGCAAGTTTGATAGAATTACTTTAGCCTTAGGGGCTTGGAATGATTTTCTATCTTATTCAAATCTATGCATTGTTAATCCATACATGTTCATGCTAGGGTTTTTGGTCTCAAGGATTCAATCTTAGCATTATCAGTTTTTATTCCATTCACACATGGAGTCACAAATACGGGTTGTGATTTTTGTAGAAGTACTTTAGCCTTGGCAGCTTGGTATGATTTTCTAGCTTATTCAAACCTATGCATTGTTATTTCATCCAGTATTCTCTTCTTTTCTAGGGATTCACCTCTTTCCTTGGTTAAGCAGTATTTATCTACTATGTGATATCCAATCATACATGAAAATTATGGTTTGCATTTGAGGACCTATGTCCTTTATACAAACCTTATTTGTTGTTTGACATTGGGTTTCTATGGTCGATACATCTATCACCTTGGAAACTGAATAGTGTGCTATCCCTCATTAAGGGTTACTTATTTTTCACTTCTTGCATGATATCTCTTTACATTTGTCCCTTCCATGGCCTCATAGGAGCTGTGACATTCTTGGTTTGGACTGGGTGTTGTCTATGGATATTGTCTTGACATTGAAGAAGCCTTTATCCTTGTTCTTTATTTCCTTAACATGAAAAAATAGTATGTTTTTGCCATATTAAGGAAGGGGGCATATATATAGGGCCTCCCTTGTACTATAGTTTTTTATTTTTACATGCTAAATCTTGGAAGGTAATGCACATAAGTTGCTAAATCCTAAAAAGACACACATTCATATGCTAAATCCTCTGATGGTAATGCACATAAGTTGCTAAATCCTGAGGAGACATGCATTTTTCAAAATTTTCAATATGCTAAATCCTCTGAAGGTAACACACATAAGTTTCTAAATCCTAAAGGGACACACATTTCCAGTTTCAAATATGCTAAATCTTGGAAGGTAACACACATAAGTTGCTAAATCCTGAAAAGACACGCACCTATATGCTAAATCTTCTGAAGGTAACGTACATAAGTTGCTAAATCTTGAGAAGACATGCATTTCATATTCATAGTGATACAAGAAGGTGGATCTATGGATATTCCAAAATCCGTCAGAAGATGCATTACAATTGCAAGCATAATTTATGGGTGAACCTGTTGGGCTCTCCCTCCAGGGTGATTCACGGTAAGGTAGGCATCTTACCGGGCGAGGTAATTACTTTATCTTTTCTCTCTTTTCACTTTCATGCTAGTAGGACTAGATCATGAACCTATGTTGTCTATAGTGTGCTCTTGTCTTTCTTATGTAATCATTTATGTTGTTATGATAGCTTTCCAAATATGATATTGGTATGAGAAATATTTCTTAGCAAGGTTCTTATGCTAATTGATTTGGGTTGTTTAGTACTAACCCTTGTTCTTTTGTATACTCTCATGTATGTATGTTGAGTTAGAATCCTTGGTCTAGGGGCTTGTGTCTTTAGCTAAGTGTTATTTTATCTCATTTTCAATCCACTAGGATCTCTTCTGTCTTCTCCTTTACCAAGAGTTTGCATTGAATCTATACTCTTGCCAAAGTGGGGGCTTAATGTATCATCTTAAAATGGAAGCACTTCCATGTTAAGATCATTTATCCCTTTGAGTAAGTGGTTTAGGGTCATGATTGACATCTTTGCATTCTCCCTTGTCTTCCATGCACTTGATTTCTTCATTCTAGGTGAAATTAGGGTTAAGGTCTTAAGGACTTTCCTAATTTTCCTCTTTCATGGCTCTATTTTCTAGGTAGGATTCAGAAATGAGGCCTCCTATTCCCTCATCATATCATTCTGAGGATTTTCTATCTATTCCAGACACTAGGTCCTGATTTGACATCAATTTCCAAGTTTCTGGCACCCCTAGAACTCCTATTAGAGAACCTAACAAAAGTTAGGGTTTGAGGTCAAGGACAACCTCGACCCTGACTATGTCAGGGCCAAGCTCAACCCTGACTAGGTTAGGGATGACCTTGACCCTGACTAGGTCAGGGTCAACCTCGACCTTGACCCCTTCCCACCACAGTTTCAAAGTTTTAGTTGCTGGTAATTTAGCTTTCGAGATAATTATTTCCTGCCTCTGAGTTAGCTGTTTCGGGCTCCGAAATGGTAAATCCTTTAATTGAATTTAATCAAGGTATATTTTATAAAGGTGATTCCAAATTACCACTATTCAGAACCTATTTAGATTTTTCCTTGTAGTATCTTCAATTTGGCTCTTGGAGGTTGTATTACTTCTTCTAGTTGTATTTTTTTAGGGTAAACTGTAAAAATATCACTTTGAAGGAAGATGCCTTTAGTGAATGGAGGAATTTCCATCATCTTAGTTCATCTTCTAACTTTGAGATTGTGTTTTGCATGAGAAGCATTGTTGAAATTATTTGGTCTATGCTTTAGACAATTTTCTTTTTTTGTTGATGGTAAAAAATCTCAATAATGTATTAATTATGAAGGCTATATTTTGGAGATAGATTTTTTATTTGGTGTTGAGCTCAACATGGATTTTTCTCTAGTGAGCTTCAAAGTATAGGATCAAGAATGGTGTAGGAGTACTAGGGCTAAGGACAAAAGGCCTAGAAGGAACCAGTGTCACTGGATAGATCCTATGGGTAAGTAAAGGAAACATGATCATGATCCACCATTTGATTGTAAGAAGACCATATAATGGTCCTTTCATGATGTTTTTTTTATGTTTTGATAATTTTGTATTAAGATCAAATTTGTAAGCCATGATGGTATTTTGGGGTTGATGTGTACCTTGGGTCATTTGGGGATCCTAAGGTTGATAAAGTGTAAATGACCTATAAAATTCCTAATATTTGTAATGTGGCTAATAGAGCCTTTTAATTGAGTCAAATACACTAAAAGTGCCCAAATGTGTAATTTCCCTAAAATGGCAAAATGAGGCATTTAGAGGCTTGTGGGAGGGTTTAAGGTGTTTAAGAGATTAGGGTAGAGTCCTAAAACCTTTTAAATGTCGATAAGAATGCATTGAATGAGATTTGTCAAGTTGACAACCATGTTGTCAACTAGATAATAATATTATTAAACATAAACTAATGTATATTAGTCAAATAACTAACTGTTACCAGTTTGAGAGAGTTGTAACTAGTTGGGAAAAGGATTATTTTCCTTGTGAGTAAGTGACTTTTGTAGGGAGGAGTGTAGGGAATTTTTTGAGAGTCTTTGCCTATTGAGGATGCAATGTAACAAAGTTTTGAATCAATAAAATTTAAATTCTATACAAACTTGATAGCCACTACTGTGTGGGAAAAATATTGCTTTTTGTGTTCTAAAATTAATTTTTCATTGTGAATATGATTGGAATGGATTATATTATGGATGGATTAAGTTTCCCTTCCATTTATATGAAAACATTGTATTGTGTTGTTGAGTTTTGAAACAAGGCAATCAAACTGCTAACTGTTCCTAGCCAGAGTTTGTGCAATCAACAATTTAGTTTGAAGTTGCAATGAACATATGAGAGTCTCCCCACTTACTATGGTTAATGTGAATATGGTGAGAGTATATAAAATTTATCATATGTGTCCATGCATGGTTTTTTTCAGGGTTATGCATGGGATGGAAGATAGAGGTCACTGATTCAGTCAAAGTGCTAATTGAAGGGTTATGGTGGTTGGACCAGTCAGGGTCTGAGAGTTCCACCCAAATTAGATCAATTTTTTATCACATAGAAGGGAATAATATGACCATGTGATGGTGTGTGACCCACTAGAAGGATCACGAAAGGTTTTGAAGTATCTTGTTGGTAAAGCCCTAGGCTTGTGCACCTAGGAAGCAGGGTTTGATGGTTGGGTGAGTAGATTTTGGTGGTATCTCTTTTGAATGTAAAAATCCATTGATTTGGATGATATTGAAACTTTTTTTTAGGTTTATGAGTTTTGGGAAGGTGATATGTTAGTACTTTCTTTGTAATAGGAGGGCTAATGGAGGGCTAATTACAGAGAAACAATTATTATTTGGGCATGTGGTCCAAAGGAACAATATCTAATTTTGATTTATGTTAAGTAATCATGAAAAGGGTATATGAATGTTTTTTCAGATTTGTGAGTGTTTTGGAGAAAGTGGTAGTTATCATTGAAAAAAAGGTTTGGAGGAGTACTAGGGGTTTAGGCCTAGTGAGCAACTAGGTAAGGAATAGTTGTGAGAAAAATTTGATTGGTTAAAGATACTAATGTGTTTGAGGGACATTGAGGTTTTTTAAAATATCTAGTTCCTATGGTGGCACAAGGCATTATGTGCAATTTTATATGGTATGAAATTTCTTCGATCAAGGATGATGATCCTCATAAAGATGCTTGGTTGGTGTTTCTATAACACTATGGAAGTCCCTCTTGCACTTTCTCATTACAATTCCACCATGGGTCTATGCATCAAGTGGTATTAGAACAAGTGAAAGGTTTGGAATTTAAAAGATTAAAAGTCATTTGTTGAGGCCTCGGAGTGTCCATTTCCTCATTGAGTATTCCAAAGTGGTGGCTGGATATGTAATGAATCCTAGATTTGTGTGAGAAGATAGAATTGACTAGAAGTGAGAGAGAGTTAGCCAAGTTACTGAAAGAATACTTGGATGAAGGAAGAAAAGAAGATGAGATAAAAAGAGAAGAGAAGAGAAGAGAAAAATAGAGAAAAGAGGGAAGATAAGATAAAGAGTCTAGAGAAAGCCTTGGAAGAAGGTGAAGCAAGGATGAGAAGACTTGACAAAATGCTTAAGGATGTAACAAGTTTGCAATTAAGGGTGAAGAAGAAGAAGGTGAAATGGCCTATTCAGAGACTAGCTGTAGCAGCAATGATGAAGAGAAAGTTGGAAGAAGAGAAGGGTACTAGGAAGGGTACTCTTGATGAGGAAGTTACACCTATGATGAGAGGTGTAATGACTTATGCAAAATTCTTGGTGGATTCTAGAGGAGACAACATAGTGGAAGTCATGTAAGGTCTTGAAGGTGAGTTGGATTTGTAGAATCAATTTTCTGCAATAGTAGAAGAATGGTAGAGTAAAGGAAGAGTTTTGAAGGCACAAGAGGGAGAAGTATTCAATGAAGAGATCAAGATTATAGAGATGGGCCATGAGCAGGCTCAAAATATGAAAAATTTTTATCCTAGCATGGAGATGACACAAGTGGAATTAGAGGTACAAGTTGGTATCTTAATGAGTGAGAAGACACAACATGAGCATGAAGTGTTCACATTGATGTAGAAGAGAAAGCCTAAATGCAAGATGAAGATGCATAGACCAACATGGTTCCAAGAGGACTTATTTTTTCCATGGGTCAAGATGAAGGCCTTCTTTTCTACTAACATTTTCTTATTTGCAGTTTTCAAGATTACTTGGAAAAGTTTTAAAGATGTGGAGTATGGTGCAGGAGCACTAGGGCCAAGCATAAAAGGCCTACATAAAACTAGGGTCACTAAATATACCCTAGGTTGAAGTAAAGGAAACATGACCATGATGGGTTATTTGATTGTAATAAGACCATATAATGGTAATGTAATGATGTTTTTTTATGTTTTTGAGTGACCTCTGCAATATCTGAATCCTCAATGAAAGGTTTTTAATTGTAGAAGCCAGAGGGAAGAGAAAATTCCAAAAATAACTCTCAAGAAAGATGAATTTCCCTTTTTACAATTGTCCAACCCTAAGCACTAAGGCTCCAAAAAGGCACTATATACCTCTCAACTGCACACAGACAGGAGTCAAAACTATCCTAAGTAGGGTTACATAGGATTTACCACCATACAATATCAAACCCTAGGTACACTGAGGACTAATGATGAAAAATCTTAGAGAACACTAGAAATTAGATCAAATCCTTTCTTTTCATGTTGATCCTGGTACTGAGCCCACCTATAGACACATCTACCTTGATCTATTTGTCCACCTGCAACTTGGCTTTGTCATGAAGGCTCTCAATTTGATCTTGAAGATATTTGGGTTTAAAATGATTAACCCTGCAAAAGGTGGCACCAAGCTCATTAAAGCCTCAACATGACATGGTACTCTATAAAATATATGGAACCGATGATCAAAACATCCATCATCATCTTCCCAACCATCCTTGTCTTGAAGAATTAAATCCTAGCTACTCAAAATGTCGTGCATGGCTGCAAAAATGCAAACCCTAGCAAAAACCTTCGTAGAAGTTTTTAATTCAAATGGTAATGGTTAGGAGAGCCTCAAATTAAAATGCAACCATCAATGTGAAATTTCCCTAGCAGATGAACAACTATGATGCACCTTCAAAAATAGTCTAAAACCCTTCTAACAAGTCAACTACCACCTGGAAGTTAGCAACCAATGAAACATGAGCAAATCAGCATGTCTGATAGACTTGGACCCATGACTTACAGAAAGAGGATCGGATGGTTGTCGCTATACCATGATGCTAAAACTTGAGCATCTTGGATCCCTAGTATAATGACAATCACCAAATCAAACCAGACGTTAAGCCCTTTAGAAATCCCTAACCCCATGGACCCACTAACAACTACCATGTAGCACACCAACCAGCCAATCACAAGCTTTACACATCAGCCCATCTCACAACAGGACCCATGGCCTTCTTTATCTTCATTGAATAGTTGCCGTTATACAACTAGCTTAAATAGCATGCATCTTACCTTAGTGGTATAACGATGATCATCGATCCTACTCAGAAGTTAATCCTTTGAGGAAGCCGACCCCACTAACAAAATTCCACTTGTTCAAAACCCCAACCAATGAGGAGTGAGCACATCAAAAAAGAGGACCCAGAGTCAAAAGCTAGGTGATGGAGAAGGATCTACGGCTATCGCTATACCACGATGCTAACGATCGAGCATTTTAACCAAATGGTATAATGACAACCACACAATGCACTCAGAACTTAACCTACCGAAGAAGATGGCCCCATTGATAGATGCCAAATTAGACACCTACTGATGAGTTAGGAGTTGTCAAATAGGATTACATGGCATCCGTCCCACTGACACACTGCAGCGCAGAAAGAAAAAACAAGATCGACGGTCGTCGCTATACTACAATCATAAAACACGTGCATCTCTGACTTGCGGAATGGTGAAGACCGTCAGATGTTGTCGAGGCTTAACTTGCTGAAAATGTTTTATGCATTGAGACTTTAGGAAAAATAAAGCTCTAGACTTAGGAGTTATTTTGTGTACATGGAAAAAGGAACAACTTAAGTGGGTGAGATAAAATAACATAAAAATAGAATGAGGCCTAGGGTTACAGGGTTTTATTTGGCACAACAACTACTTTTTCAAAATTTTGACTCCAAACTAGGGAATAAAATAAATTGTAGAGGCCGGGAAACTAGACATAAATTCATGAAAAATTCAAGGATGCTTGACATAGTAAAAATAGAGACCCTGGGATGGATTTTAGCCAAATTTGTATACATAGGAAAATTTGGGTAACATTTTGGTGATTTCTGCTCGATGTCAACCTGCTAGACATGGATCAATGGCCTTGACATATCCATTGGGCATGGGGTCTTACTGAGCACAAAATTCTGATAGAGACACAACTTGTGCATAGACACTTCTTACAAAATAGGGAACTAGGCTAGAAAACTTGGAAGAAAGCAAGAAAACTAACCTATCCTAAACTAACTAGTTACAAAAACTTGGTCAAACAAAACCATTCACTGGTAGGCTGAAATAGCTACCTTTCCTCATTAGGATATAATATTTTACATGCATAAGGATGGAAAATAAGGAATGAAGTACACATAGTTGTGTGAAGAACTAATGCACTTCCCCTTGAAAGACAAACAAAATGACTCACCTCCACCATCAGATTCCTATTTTCATTACCCAAGGGTGGATAAGTGAGTTGAGCTTGTCCTTGCTGAACCAAATGTTCACCTTTAGCCTTAGCTTCATTTTAACACTCATGTTTGGACACAAACATGACTGGTTCTTTACTACTAGCCTCCATTCTTGCTAAGTACCTTAAGGGGCAACCCATGGAAAGAATGAACTTGGGGCTCCCTTTGTTACTATTAGGATGCATCTCATTAATAACTTCAGCAAGATGATAAAAATTATGTCCCTCCATGATAGTTTGCCATAATATTTCTTCTTCTGTAGTTAGCAGACCATCATCTTCATCAGTTGGAACATCCAACAACTCATCAAAGGTATCAAACTATCTCATATTTTTTACAATCACTGGCCCCTCCTCATGGTCCAATAAATATGATTCCTTAGATTCCTCCCCCACTTTATTGTAGACCAGCCTAAACTCTACAATTGAGACATTACCAACCCATTCATCTTGCTTAATGTAAGAAGGCATCTCCTCAAAAAGATTATTTGGGCTCTCACCTTATTCATCTTCTTTCTTATCCTGATCTAATTGCTCTAATCCATCTTGATGTAATAGCCTTACTTGCTCCTCATGATTATCATGAAAAAGTGTACCTAAAAGACAAAAATCATCCTCTTCCTGGTGGCCTAAAAGTGCCTGAGGTGTAGTGGACTCTTTAAGAATTAGGTTATAGGGCTATATTCATTGTAGGACAGGCTCATTATCATTTAGAAAATCAAACCTTTTAGGTATCTCATTTATAGGAATAGGATGAAGTGGCTGGAAATCTGAGATAGGGTCATGAATGGGCTCTAAAAATGCATGGAGATTGGGCTCCTATTGACTAAGATTCTGAATTGGAGGAGAAAATCTAAAGCTTGGAAATTCAATAGAAGTGTCAGTGGACTTACCAGGAAGAGAACTTGAGACTTGGACTTTATGAGTCTCTTGTCTAGTCACTTGTTGCATTCCATCCTTAGGGGAATGTGCTTTAGAAGCCATTGTCTCCTATTGTAACACCTCTAATCTTTCTCCATCAGGAAGCTCGTAGTTCAAGAGAACAAGAAGAAAATCTACAGCCTCCTTCCCAAAAAATGGGTTCAGGTGACTGCCAACTACTTTGATGCTCTGTGTTGGTAATGTCCTCTTGACTAGATTATATGGATGGAAAGGCCTCTTTACTAAATTTTGCCTTTTGCTTTGATGCTTTTCTTGATATTGTGGCCTATCTTGCTAATACGATTGCTCCTAAACTTGGCACTGCTGGTTAAGGCTCTAATCTTGTTCTTGATAAAGTGATCCATCCTCCAGACTCTGCCCTTTTACAATGATCAACTCTTTGGTTAGAGCCTACAACAAGCTCATCATCTCTTTGTTTAGTGTTTGTTGATCACTTCTCAATTTGAGTAGCTCTTGAGAAGGGTCACCCATGAGCCTCCCGTAGCTAGTGTTGGCTTGAGGTTCTATTAATGAGGGCATGGTAGTAAATGGAGGCATTTGCAGAGGTATAGTGGGTAGAAGATTGGGAGAGATAGGCATGGGTGGCCTTGGGGTTATCATACTAGCCTAGATTAAACAATTTTTTGCCTTTACAGCTAAATCAAAAGCTTGAGGTAACAAAGTACCTCCTAAGGATTGAATCATAATAGATATATCACTAGTTAGGCCTCTCAAAAAATAAAGGAAAGCACAATCTACTAAAGGCCTTACATTAATTGGAATCCTATTCCATGTTTTGAGGAATCTACCATTAAAATTAGTCATATGTTCTCGAGGATCCCTCTTCATGGTTTGGAGCTACTCTATTAGAGATAAGGAATCTAAATCATCCTCAAAGTATTTGCTAAGGAGGTCTCCAAGTCTATCCCATGAAGTAATGGAGCCAACTGCCAGAGTCTTGAACCATTCAAGAGCCTTACCTTTGAGAGAGGCAGCCAACAACTTGGTGGCAACATCCTCCCTTGTGATTTTGTGTATGCTATAGATAGTGGCCACATCTCTTATGTGTTCAAAAGCTATAGTTTTTCTTTCACCTATGAAATTAGGTGTACTTTTTAGTGCTACTAAGGTCACATCATGGTGTTGGGAAAAATTTAATGGACTACCCTGATTAAAGGGTGCAAATGCAAAATGTCTTGCCATGAGAAGGGTCTATTTTTCCCATAAGCTCTATCAAATATTGGGTCACTATCTCTTAAAACCAAGGGAGCTGCCAGATGTACTTGAATACTAGCCTCTCTAAGGTCTGTACTATGTAATTAGGTGGAATTTTAATATGAAAGATTTGAAACATACTAGCACCTGATCATTGAAAATAGTAGACCTTCTAGAGTCACCAGACATGGAGCAAAATGACCTCTTCTAGGTCTAAAACCTCCTAGATGCATATCATAACTAGAAAGAACTATAAAAATTAGGACCTCTTGGTCCCACTGGGCATGCCAGAATTGTTATACACTAGGTTTGCACCCTTGTTTCAAGCTCTCGTAGTATTGATAACCTATTATAACATGAGAATCATCTCAAGGTTGTGGGACCTATACTAACTAAGATGAGACCTCTAGGATGGTTCCTCTTGGATAATCACCCTAATTTGTTTCTAGACATGAAAAGTAAACTTTTGGGGAAAGGGGATAGAAGGAATACATGAAGGAAAATGACTGAAAGCAAACTATCCTACTAGGTGATACACCAAAATTAGGGTTTTGATCTTAGTATAGAGGATGAAATCAATGAAAGACTTAGGTCTAGGAGGTCACAACTTACTGAATAGGCTTGCATACGTGTTTCATAGGAGGGCCTGAGCATAAGACAACCTATGACCTGCAAGAAGACATTCACTTTTGCAACTCGGTGTAGGATTGAGACAAGACTATTAGGGGGCTGAAGTATACCCACAAAAATATCTAAATTAGATCAAACACAATAACACACACAATTATAGAAAGTAAGAGGGATCAGGAACCCTAAGCTGTCACTGAAAAACATCATATACTTTGATTCAATAAGAGAGAATATAAAAAAAAGAAGCATAGGGACATGAAAAATTGTCACAAAATACCTTTGCAATATCTGAATCCATAATGAAAGGGTTTTAACTGTAGAAGCCAGAGGGTAGAGAAACCGCCATAGATACCTCTCAAGAAAGATGAATTTCCCTTTTTACAATTGTCCAACCCTAAGCACTAAGGCTCAAAAAAAGCACTATATACCTCTCAACTGCACGCAGGTAGGAGTCAAAACTAACCTAACTAGGGTTACATAGGATTTACAACAATACAATATCAAACCCTAGGTATATTGAGGACTAGGCATGAAAAATCTCTGAGAACGCTAGCAAACAGATCAAATCTTTTCTTTGCATGTTGATCGTGGTACTAAGCCCACCTGCAGACACAACTACCTCGATCCATCTGTCCACCTGCAACTTGGCTTCATCATGAAGGCTCTCAATCTAATCCTAAAGATATTTTGGTTTAAAATGATTAACCTTGAAAAAGGTGGCACTGAGCTCATTAAATCCTCAACATGACATGGTACTCTATAAAATCCATAGCACCGATGATCAGATCATCCATCATCATCTTCCCAACCATCCCTATCCTGAACAATTAAATCCCAGCTACTCAAAATGTCATGCATGGCCAAAAAAATGCAAACCCTAGCAAAAACATTTGCAGAACATTCAAATTCAAATGGTAATGGCTAGTGGAGCCTCAAATTAAAATGCAACTATCGATGTGAAATTTCCCCGGTAGATGAACAACTGTGATGCACTTTCTAAAATAGTCTAAAACCCTTCTGACAAGTCAATTACCACCTAGAAGTCAGCAACCAATGAAACATGAGCAAATCAGCACGTTTGACAGACTTGGACCCATGACCTGTAGAAAGAGCATCAGATGGTTGTCACTATACCGTGATGCTAAAAGTCAAGCATCTTGGATCCCTAGTATAACGACAACTGCTAGATCAAACCGGCCGTTAAGCCCTTTAGAAATCCCTGACTCCATGGACCCACTAACAACTGCCATGTAGCACACCAACCAGCCAATCACAAGCTTTACACATCAGCCCATCTGAAAATGTAGACCCACGGCCTTCTTTATCTTCATCAGATGATTGTCATTATACGGCCAGCTTAAATAGCATGCATCTTACCTTAACCATATAGCAATGATCATCGATCCTTCTTGGAACTTAATCCTTTTAGGAAGCTGACCCTAGTGACAAACTTCCACTTATTCAAAACCCTAGCCAATGAGGAGCGAGCACATCAGAAAAGAGGACCCAGAGTTAGAAGCTAGGTGATGGAGAAGGATCTATGGCTGTCACTACACCGTGATGCTAACGATCAAGCATTTTGACCAAATGATATTATGACAACCACACGATGTGCTCAGAACTTAACCCGCCAAAGAAGATGGCCCCATTGACAGATGTTGAATCATACAGCTGCTGACGAATCAAGAGTTACCAAATAGGACTATGTGGCATCGGTCCCACTGACACACTACAATGCAAGAAGAAAAAACAAGATTGACGGTCATTGCTATACCGCGATCGTAAAACACATGCATCTTTGACTTGCAGAATGGTGAAGACCATTAGATGTTGCTGAGGCTTAACCTACTAAAAATGTTTTATGCACTGAGACTTTAGAAAAAATAAAGCTCAAAACTTAGGAATTATTTTGCACACATGGAAAAAAGAATGACTTAAGTGGGTGAGATAAAGTAACATAAAAATAGAATGAGGCCTAGGGTTTGTAGGCTTTTATTTGGCACAACAACTACTTTTTCAAACTTTTGACTGCAGACCAAGAAATAAAATAAATTGCACAAGGAATTGTGTGCACTTTGATAGGGTATGAAATTTCTTGGATCAAGGAGGATAATACTCATAAAGATGCTCGGTTTGTGTTTCTATAACACTATGGAAGTTCATCTTTTATTTTTTTATTACAAGTCCACCATGGGTCTCTTCATAAAATAATTATACACATAGTCATTAAATATAATGATAGAGTTATATCATACTTCTTAGGGATTATTGTTGAATAATTCAAGAATCTATGTTTTGAGAGTTTGCATTTGAGAGCTTAAGAACATAAATTGAAGCCACACCTTCATGATGGTAAAGAGACAACTTGATGGATCAACAAATGGTTAAAATTTTTCTTAACCAAGAGGATATTTTCTCAAATATATGTGTTAGTAAATGAATTAATCTCTTTCTATTCTTAATTTTATCTTGCTCTATCACCCATTATGAAACTTCAAATCTTTACTAACAAATGAATTAAACTTAGATGTTTAATTCTTTGAATTATGGTACAGCTCCTAGAAATATCTTCAATAAATATATTTTACCAAACAATGCATTATAGTAGATATTTAACATTTTACTAGAAATTTACTAAGGCTAACAACAATCTTTCATCAATATGAATCGATCACTTATGATAAATAATAGAATACTGGTTCGAAGCTCACAGACTTCAACTAGTAAAACCATAACTTTAAAATTTACTTCTAATTCTAATTTAATCATAAAATAGAAACACTTGGCTCAAGATAATTCCATCCACTGAATAATGCTCCAATAGAAGCCCACCCATAAACATAAACCAACAGATTTATATCAAATAAGTTTCTTCATTCACTGGTAGAAAAATACTTAAAACAAGTTTTTCAAAAAATTAAAGCTAGAGCTATGCAATACTATTACTTCCTAACAAAAATTAACTAACCCATTTCAATAGTTTTTCTTGGCCTTATATAGCCATCAAATACAACTTATCAAAAATTAAAAATATCTTTGAAACTCCTAGAGTTTTGGATAAAAGCTAACCGTTTTGCATAAAAATTGGAAAGAAACTAAAAACTAACATCCTAAGCAAATGATTTCCAAAGAAATCTGCCATCTTCGATTGAGTTGGATGATCAGCATTTAGTTCAGTGAGGCCTTGGATGCACATGCTTTCTTCCACTCCTCATGTGCCATGGATGGACCAATAATTGTGGCATGGTATGGTAGACTGATGAGGGTGATGCACTATCTGAGCACTTTCCTGTCCTTGCAAATCTATCCCAAACTTGCCTTGTGAGCCTCCAGGTGATCAATGCAAACAACAAGGATAGCCTCAGTATTAGCCACAATAGTTAAATCTTCTATTGTGAATTCTTTACTATCTTTGATCATAGCTATTCCCATCTCCCATTACTGAGTTATTTTGTCTGCCTTCTTTATGTCTTGGGTCTCCTCATCAATCAGTATGATGTTTAAACATTTTAGGTATTTTTGCATGGTGTCAATGAGACCTTTCAAATCAGTAAGGAGATGGGTTGCTCCATCATAGCTATCTTTGATGATTGAATTCCTCCATTCAATGCTCTTCATAGTAATGTATAGGACTTCTTCATTCAACCCTGGAACCAGTTTCTCTGCAAGAAACTTTACCACACCATAATGACCAATCTCTGTCAATTGATCAGTAATGCCACCCCATTTTTTCCTCTCTTTTCTCCATTCTGATAGTTTAGCCAGCAATTTTGATATGACCTTTGTGACATCCTCATGGGTCTCGATCAGCTGAGTAACATAATTTCCTCCCCACTACATCATGCTTATGATCAATTTGTTGAAGACTTCAACGATCATCTTATTTCTCTAAATTTGGTCCAATGTCTTATGGACTTCATGTGAGTAGGGGTCAAAGGTGTGAGGAGCTTGAGTCAATGGGAGTGGACTAGGTTCCTAGATGGCTTGAATGAACTCTGCAAGTCTCTATATTGTTGCCTTTAATTTTTTTTTATCCTTTTCATCCTTGAAAGTCCTATGTAGAATCTTTCTTGTGGAGGTCTCCAAGTGTTTAGCATTAGTAGCCCTACTAGAAATCCCAAGATCTATCTTTTCTATGATATAATCATCAACTATGGCCTCTGAAACCTTCTTGTCAGTTTTGGGCAAAGCTCTCTCCACTACCCATCTCCCATTCTTTTCATCTACTTCAATCATGGATTCCATTTTGATTCTTATGGGCTTCAAAGTATCCTCCAAAAATTTGCTCACCATATCTTCTACAGGAAGGGTGATGGGTAAGACATTCCTTTTCTTATTTGAAATAGAGGCCCCTAACCAACTGAGAGCTGGAGAGGGTGTTTGCAAAGAATCATTTGTTACATACACTGAAGGCTCTTTCGAAACAGATTGAGTATTCTTTGGGGTCATCATTTCCTCTTCAACATTATCCAAATCAAATTTCTCAGTCATGTGGGAATCCATACCTTCAAGATCTATCACTTCACTCTCCTTGACAACCTCGTCAACTTCCTTGTCAGGTTTCCTTCTTGGGGTTCTCCTCACTGGTGAAGAAACATGAGTAGCTTTAGTTGCTGGATTAATAGGGGAACCTTTCTTAGACTTTGTACCTACAAAGGAAATAGTTTTATCAGTAGTGGCCATGGGTTTAACAATAGCATTCTTAACATGAGAAGCTCTTCTAGGGTTATGTCTTTTTGTAGGAGGGGGTCTCTTGCTATTGATCCATTTCTCAGTTCTTTTCACTACATTGAGGGTCTTTATTACCAAACTTTCCCTCTCTTCAATACCCCAATCAATCTCAGGAAGTGGAGTGCCTTTGACCCTAGTTTCAAACTGTTCATCAATGATCTTAGTACCATCATCTTCCTCTATAGCAGATATATCAACCTGAATATTCAGTGTGATAATTTTCCCTAAGGTGAATCTAGACCACATCCTTCTCCACACCTCAAAATTATCATCACAGCCTTCCTAGTAGTCTTCCAATTGTGGGATATACTAGAACTTGGAGGGAAAGTTGAAGTGTTTTGCTGCAAAACCCCTGCTGTCAAAATCTTTTCTCAATGCAAATGTTTTCATGTTCAACTTTCTAAGTTCATGCTCTAAATTCAGTGCATCAGAAGATGTCTTACAGGTAAAATACCCTAGTTTAACTAGGAAACAAGACTTAGCTCTTCCTTTTCTCTCCTTGACCCCTTTGTGCATGTAAGCTAACTAATGGGACACCTCAGCATTGACCAAGCTATCAAAATCATAATGGGGCAACTTAAATGGCTTTCCTTCAAAACTGCCTATTCTTAGGTATGTAAACCTCCTAAACTGGATGAAGAAACTCCTGTAAGTATTCACAAAGGTCTTGGCCTCCTCAGACATTCTCTACTCAGTATTGCCCTGGATTTCATGTGTCAACCTCCCAAAAAACACTCCATTTACTTTAAGAAAATTAGCCATATAATATTCCTTTTGAAGATGAGGGTAATAGTCATAAAATTTCATATCAAGAATAGGTTATTCATGAAATAAACCTTTCCATTCTTGGGTACAAGCTAGAATATAGAATAGATATGATGGCATATGAAAGCCATTGCCAATAGGGAAATTAGCCAATTGGTGGTTGAGCTCGTCTGGTATTGTTTCAGCCCAGTCTATGTACCATTCTCCATTCAGGGTCACTTGAATGTAAAAATACATCCAGTCATGCCAGTAATATGCATGTTGGTTTTGCTACATCCTATTCAACATGATAACTAGGTCTACCACCTCAAGTTTAAAATGATCTATAGTCAATGGCTTTGGAAGCTGAGACCCTCCTTTCTGAGCCTTAAGGAGCCAATATTGAACTATTTCATTTCTATACAACTACCTCTTAGTTGTAAAAACTGAGTAAGAATAAGGTATGTTCCAACCCTCATATGGGTTTTTCTCTGGGATTCCTAAGGATTTTTGTACTACTTCCCTAGTTATAAAAACTAGTGCGTTCCCATCAATTTTTCTAATGCACTTTTCTTCAAAACTATATCTCCTAGAAAACTCTACAATCAATTCACGACAAGGGGCTACTATGGGAAATGCAGCTACATCGGCTAAGCCACTCTGGATAGCTTTATCTAGCATGGAGCTTGGTGTAGGTTCCTTAATGCGGGCTATGATGTCTTCTAAAGCTCTAGTTTTGATATGGGTGTCCTCACAGTTGGGTAGGGAACATATCAGTGGGGAAGTATTTCCAAAATTAGGCACTGGGTTTGTCATCTTAGGCTTATAAATTTAGAAATTTAAAAAGAGAAAAACAACAAGTTGATAAAGAAATGTGCCTTACAGTAATGTTTCAATGAAGGAAGAAGCCAGAAAAAAGGGGCTCACCTAGTTTTTTGTGAATACCAGAGCTCTGAAATGAGAGGATAATACCTTCTTTAATGGTTTTTGCATGAAATCTTCTTAACATTATGAGAAAATATGGCTGGGTTTTTGGTTTTTATCACAAATCTATTTGCAAATCTCTGAGAGATTCAGCGTGAGCCATATTAATGGTGCATTACATTTGAATTAATGATTATGTGATGTCTCACAGCATATTAAACATTAATTTTTGTACTTTCCCCTGATTGAAATGACATTTAAATGTCACTTCAGTTAATCACACACTTTCACCACGCGCAGATATCATAATGTAGTGCCAGCTGTCATATGTGTCATGTCACCTTTACTTTTTCAAATCATGAGCCAACATTGAACTTCGAACTTAGAATTATGAGGGTTCACAATTCAAGTTCAACATACATGATATAGGACTATCCCTCGATGTGATTTTATTAAAATAATAGCAAAAGCTAAATAATAAGGAAAAGACGAAAAAATTTGCGAAGCGGTAGTGACCATTAAACTCAGAAACTTGAACCAAGACAAGTTCAATATTCGCGGTTCAAGAGATAAGCGCGCGTTGCAAAGTGAAAAATGCTTCTAGACTTGCCAATGAAAATGAAACCATACCGATGGATGTTATTGAACATTGAACTTTGAACTACTTGAGTTCTTAGTTCAAGTTCAACCGATGAGGTGCTTTTGTAAAGGCAAAACCAAAAATAGATGACACCTTATAAAATTCTTGAGTGATTTTTGGGAAAAGGAAGCCTGCAAAATTTTTTGCAAAATCAGTAGGTAACAATGGCTCGGACTGGGGGATAAGGCCTGACAAGGATGAAGGAGGAATCTTGACTGTGGTTTCATAGGCCAGGAAAACTAAAAACAACAATGAAAGGAGCAAAGCCAAAAAGGAAAGTTGAAAGGAACACAACAAAAAGATATGTACAAAGTAGGGCAACCTATCTAGAGTTTATATAGCTTTAGATCCTAACCATTAAAGGTCAGGGGCAAAACAGAACCATCTAGATTTTCCAGTTAAAAAGAATTACCTCCAAGTGTTGGGCTGATAATAAATCGAACCTTCTAGAGTGAATCAAATTTTTCGTGAGCACCCTTTGGTTCTCGTCGCTTATCCCATAGCAATACATGATCTCCTTCTATGAAGTTCTAGGGCTTGGCCTTTTGATAAAATATTTTTTTTACTCTAGCTTGATGTAGAGCTATTTTATTAACCATTTCTTCCCTTTCTTCTCGTGCCTTGCTCAGATATAAAATTCTCTTTTGAAGAGCATCTTGATAAACTTGGTCTTCAATAGTTTTCTATAGTTTTACAGTGGCTAACTCTAAAGGCAATGATAGCTGAGCCTCAACACCATAGACCAACTCAAAGAGAGACACACCAATGGCCCTCTTCGAATAGCTTCTTATGCTAATCCTTGGCATTGTCACACACCAATTTTCTCATTATTCAGATCAAATTTTTGTTACTTGACTCTGCCTATCCATTCCCCTATGGATAGTAGTCAGATGCATGGGAAAGGTAAATACCATGATCATAATAGAATGATTGCAACTCATTAGAAGAGAAATTGGTAGCATTATCTATGACCAACTTAGATGGGACCCCAAACCTAACCAAGATATAGTTTTTAACAAAATCACAAACCACCTTGGATGTAGTTTTCTTAACAAGGATTGCCTCCACCCATTTTGTGAAGTAGTCTGTTGCAGTACGGATGTGGGTGTGACCAGAACTAGAAGGAGGGTTAATTGGACTGATAAAATCCAATCCCCATTGATCAAAAGGTTCTTCTATAACTACTGGTCATAGGGGAAGGGCTGCCAACTATGGTTTCCCTCCAAATAACTTACATTTTTCACACTTCGCAACCCATTTTTAGGCATCAAAAAACATGTCCAGCTAGTAGTAACAATTTCTTAGGATTTTGAATGTAGTCATCGTGGAAGAAAAATGGCTGCCACAAGCCTCATTGTGAAATTTTACAAGAAGCTTCTCTTGTTGTCCTTTGTCCACACACCTCAGGAATGCTACATCCAACCCCTTTTTATATAAGATGTCATCCACAATTACATATTTTGCAACTTTCAATCTAAGATTTCTCTTTTCTTTTGGGCTTAAATGTGGAGTTCAGTCTCCATATGTTAGGTAGAAAGCTACATCAGAAAACTAGGAGTCATGTAAGCTTACAAACAGAGCCATGAGGATGCTGTTGGCTAGTTCTTGTTCAGATATTAGTTTACATAGCCCTTGTCCCCAGACTAGTTTGGTAGGATGAATATCCAAATCAAATTCCTAAATTCTGGAGATCCAAGTGGCATGCTTGTTCATCCCTACTTCTTGTTGGGTAAGTATATCTTTTACAGCAAAAGAAGGCACAAGGACAAGTGAATGTGAGTGCAAGATATAAAACCTAAAAGCCTTGAATGCCTTTACCACTGCAAACGCTTTCTTTTCCACCAAAGGGTAATTCAACTCATGCTTCTTGAGGGGGATACTCATAAAGGCAATGGGCACTTCTTCATTATTTTCATTTTCTTGTAGCAAGATCCTAGATACTGTATGATCAGAAGCATAACAATGTATAATAAAATCTTTCTTATAATCAGGATTGAACAAAGTAGGAGCATCTGCTATGGCTCTCTTTATATCTTCAAATACTTTGATTGCTTCTGCACTCCATTTAAAGGGGTTCTTTTCACTAAGGAGGCTCACCATATGTTTGGTAGTTTCAACAAAGTTAGGAACAAACCTCCTAAGGAAATTTGTCTGTCTGAAGAAAGACTTTACACCAGTCCTATTTGAGGGTAGACCAAGTTGTTGAATTGCTTTGATTCTATCTAGATCTATCTTAATTCCTTCCTTTGATAAAATATGACCGAGTAATTTTCCCTCTATAACTACAAATATAGATTTTTTAGGATTCAGAGAGATGTCATGCTCCCTACACCTTTGTAGTATAGACTTTAAATCCCTCAGATGGTTTTTACATCTCTTAGAGAAAACTAATAAGTCATCAATATAGACAACTATTACTTTATTCAACAAATGGCTGAAAGAAGAATTCATTGCTTGTTGAAAGGTAGCCCTAGCATTTATAAGACCAAAAGGCATTCTATTGTAAGCATGTGTCCCCCACGGAGTAGTAAAGGATATTTTGTGTTGATCTTCATCTACCACCTTGATCTGATTATAACCAGAGAATCCATTAAGCATTGACATCATTTATGAACTAGCAACAATTTGCAAGATATGATCCATAATAGGGAGACTGTAATTATCTTTCAGGCTACACTGATTCAAGTTCCTAAAATCCACATAAATCCTTATCTCTCCATTTTTCTTCCTCATAAGAACTATGTTCGCAACCCATGTAGAGTGATGGATAGGGTAAATAATGTGGGCTTGTAGCATCTTTTCTACCTCCCTTTGAATTGATTCAGAAACTGTTGGATTATAATTTCTTAGCTTCTGTTTGAAGGGTGTAGCACCTAGCTTGAGAGTTATTTGGTGTGGGAATTTTCCACCTTTAAAATTATTCAAATCGTGGTAGGACCAAGCAAAAGTATCTTTGTATTCTTTCAATAAACTTATAAATCTTCGCTTCTCATCCAGAGAGAAAAACTTCCCTAAGTTAATACATCTAGGTTCTTCTTTTGATTCCCCTATGTTAATCTTCTCATGATCACTCTAATTTTTATCCTCCTGTGAAAGTGATTCATGTCTCGGAGCATCATATCTATCAAATTGTCCTTCTAGGGAAACCAGGCCCTTGGGAATACGATTCCCTTTCAATTGAAATATTTCTTCTTTTGTTACTTCATTTGGACAAAACTCATCACAAGTTGTTAAAGATCCCTCAAAATAAGTTGTACTAAAAACTTTACCTAATTGCAAAAATTTATCTATTTGTTTGTTGTCCTAGAAAACTTGCCAATGATTAGCATTATCCAATACTTTGGGCTTGTGAACTATCTCAATTTTATAAGAAGTTTTCTCAAAGTTTGCATGTGGTAATAATAGGGAAGAAGAGATAGCCAGTGAATCAGCCCTACTATTAAGTTCTCGAGGAATAGCTTCTATTGAGAAGGCTTTGAACTCTTCTATTTCATCCCAAACTTAGTTCCTATAATCCTTGAGACTTTCATTCTTGGCTGAATACATCCCATGTATCTACCTAACCACCAACTCTACATCCCCTTTGGCTTTAAGCATTCAAACTCCCATCTTCTTCGCTTCTTCTATACCTAGCAAAAGAGACTCATATTCTATGGTATTATCGATGTTGTCAAACTCCAGCTTGAATGCTCGAGCGAACAATTTTCCTTCTGGAGATATTAATACAATACATGCTCCTAAACCCACCATTGCAAAACTCCCATCAAACTCCAAAATCCAAAGACCATTTGAACTATTGGTGGTTTCTTCACTGCTGAGGCTAGGTGTTGAGGAAATCATATAATTTCCAAATTTAGACTCTTGATAAAGCACTTGAGCCTTAGGGTTTTCAGATGGGAAAACCGTATATTTTGATTTTACTTCTAGGTACAACACTACTCTCTTATCACCAACTATAATTATTTCTTGGGACCAATCATGTTTTATCTCTCCTACAAGATCCCTATATAAAGTCCTACTTAGGAGCATGCCATAACTCACAGGAATATCGGCAACAAGTATATTTAACTTAATCTTTTTATTGGGGTATGCAGCTAAGGCCACCTGAGCATCTTTAATTTGTCCAACTAAGGGAGCTTGCTTAGTATCTAAAGCATAACATTCACCCAAAGTTGCAGTGAGTGGAAGGTATAAAGCTTTAGCTACTGAAGCTGGCATGATATTGTCTGAGGCCCCTGAATCTATTACATAATTGTTTAATTTGAATCCATGGATAAACAAAGATAATTAAAAGGGCTCAAGCTTGACACCTAAGGGAGGACTTTTCTCTTGTACAGGAGTTTTTTCTTCCTGAGGATCCTTGCTCTTGGTTGATGGATTTTCTAGAGGGGCTTTCTTGGTAAATGCAGCATTGGTAGTATCATTGACTGGACGATCAGCAGAAGGCTAAGTAGACTTGACATGCTTAACCAGTCTATCTAACTCTCTTGGATTCATTCTTAGATATTTAGTAGGAGTAACTTGAATCTTGGAGGTTTCACAGAAATCAATAATATCAAAAGGAGTAGAACTATTCTTCTTTATTGAATCATCTACTTTAGAAAAAGAACTCTTAAAATTTGGTGTCTTTTGTGAAAAATCTTTACCTATTTCCCAGCGCTGTGATGTAGATGGTGTGTTAGCCTTGTGAGAATTTTGGTAGCTTCTAGTCAACACGGTGCATGTAGGGTCCTGTAATGTTGCCAGAATACTTCCTCCTCTTTCAGAATCAGATTTGTATTCCACATAAAAAAATTTGGAGCCGCCAAGCAACTGAGGATTCCCTTCATCATTAGGTGATTCCTTTGTCAAATCTTGATTTACATGCATCTACATTGAGTGGATCATCTCTAGGCATGAGGTCCCATCATGATCATCTATGAGGTGGAAAGTGCACATGTTAGCCTACCTAGGGGGAGCCTCAAGTAAATTCTTATCAGCTAGAGGAAAGACTGAAGTTCTATTGCTAGGTCCAGCTTGTTCAAGTGCACCTCTGGGTATGTCTCTATACAAAGGGGGAGGATTTGCATTATTTTTGGGAAGCTACCTTTTGAGGGTAATTACATCATTCACCAATCTTTGCAACATTGGATCAGAAGAGGACACATTTTGAGCATTTGGTATTTGGACATCCTTCCTCCATTTTCCTGCTGTGATTAAGTCATCTTCCAAGTCAATAGCTTGGCTTTTGGTAGCTGCCAAGTCTATTGGTCTATTTCTCCTAAGATGGAAACCCACGTCAAGAGGCATTGAATTCACCAAGAAACATTGCTGATTATCAGGAGTGGGTCTTTTTCCAACAGGGATTTTGTGAATGACTTTATTATAACAAGCTACATAATCCCTCATGGGCTCATGAATCTCCTTTTTCATTTGGGTAAGTTGAGCCAGCAAGGAATGTTCATCATTAGCACTTTTAAAGTGATTCTCAAAAGTAGTTTTCATAGAATCCTAGTTTGTTATGGATCCCGCTGCTAAATGTCCAAACCACTCAGCCACCCCTTCAGTAAGGGTTTGACCAAAAATTCTAACTGCAACATCTTCGTGTTGCACTGCCAAGAATCATGTAGCCACATTGAATGAGTTATAGTGTTCTTCTACTAATGTTTTCCCATCTCCTGAAAATATTGGAAGAACATCCTTAGCACCTTTAGGCAAAGGATGATGCTGACCTAAGGCTAGAGGACCTACAACTGCTCCCCATGGTTGTGCCATTATGATTGGTGGGATGATAGTTACTAGGGGAGGTGCTTGAATTCCAGACAAGGTAAGGGCTTGCCAAAGGTTATTTGAAATAGAAGGGGTTGGTAAGATTTTGGATGGAGATGAGGGTCTACTTTTTTCCTTGGACTTAGGAGAAAAAGTTCTATGCAACTCGATTTTGCAATTTGTCAAAGAAAGGGTCAAGTATTCCCTCCCTTCTGAGAGATGGAGTATAAGGCCGAGAATCTAGAATGATAACCCTAAGGTCTTTGAGAAACTCTATTTACTATCTCAGCTTCTTGAGAAATTGGGAGGCCTCTTAACCATTCACTGATATCTTCTTCCTCTTCTAAAACAAACAAAACCTGATGGTATTGTTTATCACTTGTCCTTACTTTCCAAGCAAGTGCATTTAAATCAGATATGATATCTTCTTGTGTATCCTCAAAGTTTAAGCCTGGTTGGATAACAGGAGGAAGTTCTTCTTGATTAGGTATAACATCTATAGGTAAGACCATGATTACATGATTTTATACATGAGTCTATTCTATTAGCACTCCCTAGTAGAGTCACCAAAAACTATTAGTAAATGAATTGATCTCTTTCTATTCTTAATTTTATCTTTCTCTATCACCCATTATGAAACTTCAAATCTTTACTAACAAATGAATTAAACTCATATGTTTAATTCTCTGAATTATGGTAGAGCCCACAAAAATATCTTCAATAAATATATTTTACCAAAAAATGCATTATTGCAGATATTTAACTTTTAACTAGAAAGTTACTAAGGCTAACAATAATCTTTCATCAATATGAATCGTATTGGTTCCTGGATAGGATTTTACACTCCATCAGATACCAATATGCTCTTGATGGATGTTAAGGAATGGTTAGCTCCAAATATGGGCAATCTATAAGCAACTGGACCAACTATAGGGATAAGACTACCCTCTTTTTCTTTTAGCTCTACAAAACCAAGGTGGGTGCACCTGATTCCATAGTATTAACTCTAACTGATAGTTCTAACTCTACCCCATATTTCTTTATTCGATCTTTCAATAGATGATTACATTGAGAGAATACTAGAAAAGAACCTATTGTTCATTGATCCTCCATCACTGGGTAGGACAATACATAAATGTAAATGAAATTAAAATACCTATTGTTCATTGATCCTCTCAACACAAAGATAGGAGAATACAGGCCAGTGCCTTATCCATTGGGCAAAGTATCAAGGAAAAGGATGAATACAATGGTGTCTAAAATTTGTCTTTAGACATAAACACAAATATCCCAAATCTTTCTTGCTTATGAAAATCCTTTAAATAAACTCTAAGAACACATATTCCACTTTGAGCAATATTTAATCTAACCCTAGGTTGGAACTCAAAGCATCAATACATTCATGTAAACCTTATGCAAAGATTTAAAGATTCAAAGAATAGAACAAAGGAGAGCAAAGATTTGAGGCTTGTATTAAGTATAACCTTTCACCATGTGCATACAGTATCCTGAATAACAAGCTTGCAAGATAAGAACAACCTGTACTTCTTCTCTATTGTTTGATAAAATGATATCAAAAATTACAATACTTGACTAAAATCTAGGGTTTCAAAAATTTCTATCTTTTTAACACCTAAACTCTCATCTTTTAGAATGACCATGAAAAATCCCTTTATACCAAGAGATGCAACAAGCAACTGGTCATTCTAGGATTACAAAAACTAACCTAAAAGACCTTTACAACAACCCCAAAGGGTTTACAATAACTACACTACTGAAATAGATGAGATATTTTGTAGATGAGCTGACATGCTTTATGTCTTCAATGCTATCCATGACTCCTTTTTAACAAATTTGATTTTTATACCTCACTGTCCACCCTATAATGAATGTCATTCTGCAAATATCCAACCTTGAAACTCAACTGGCATGGAAACATCATAAACAAAAATCCAATTCTAGCTGTAATTTGTCTTCTATATCCTTCCCCAACTATAATCTGTATTGAAGAAATCAATTCCTGGCCACCGCTTCATTTTACATGACTCACTAATTCAAAAACCCTAGCAAAACCCTACAAGATATTTGAATTTTAATAAAAATGGTAACCAACTTAACTTTAAAACATGACCATTGATGCTTTCTATTCCCAACAAATTGGGTGGCTTATAGAATCCCACAACAATCAACAAAATCTTTAAAAATCCTTCACCACCTCAAAAATTCTCGACCAATGAAAATAGATCATGTCAGCAAGAAAATGGCCCCACGTAGAAAATTGGACCCACACCTCATAAGGTTCTAATCAAATGGCTATCATATGTTCACATAGCCTCAAAAGATTGTATGCGAACATATGACAACTGGCAGATCCTCTATCTCGGCATCCTTTAGAATCTCTCGAGCCCACTGACGTGTCTTTCTCCTTGAAACCCATGGCCAATCAAACTGAAACACCTCAGCAACACCTATCAAAATGGACCCATCCTGTAGTATCGTCCATGTCGACCAAGCAAGATCAACGACTGTTGCTATACCGTTGACCTTAAAAATCAATCAACTTGTCCCAGTGGTATAATGACAATCACATGATCTTGTGGACCTGCACCTCACTTTATTTCCTTTAAAAACTATGGACCCACCTAAAAATTTCCAATTCACTCCTCCTCGACCAATCAAAAGCTTCCATCTCCACAACACCTGGCACTGGACCCACTGACACCATCCCTGGTCAGATTCAAAATCAATGGATGTCACATGATCGCATGGGGTAGGAATATTCCATGTGATCATACGCTAACCATTGATCAAAAACTCTAACACCAAGCCCTTTGACAAGCTCCAACACATCACTTTGTGGACCAATTAAAAAATGCCAACTGCGCACACTTGGCAGTGGACCCACCTTACTTTGTTGCCTCTAATTGGTTCATCATCCACCAGGCCCTGACATCAATAAAAGACACATGTCATTAGGTCACTAAAGCACCATGGTAAATATCAAGCATCTTCATCTTTGTGGGATAGCAATGGCCACTGATCTTCAATTGGAAAATAATCCGACGGTTTGTAGCATGATCGCATAGCTTGAAAGAAGCTCATGTGACTATGCAAAAAATCATTTGCATTCCTTCATTGGCGGCTAATCCCCTATAACCTTTACCATTAAAAAAAAATGTTAGTCACATCATCACATAGCTTGAAAAAAGCTCATGCAACTATGCGACAAACCGTTAGCTTTCACCCACCGGACCTAGGAAAAATAAAGTTAGGCACTCAGAGAATTAGGGGAAAATAAAGACTATCGGGTAAAAAAATTTAAGGCACATGTGTTTATGAGGTTTTAAGTGGCCCAAAAAGTAACATGAAAATAGAACAAGGCTAGGGCACACTTAGGGTTTTCCCTACAAATGGCTAGAATTTGAATTTTGCCTAGGGTTTCACCAAGAAAATGGGAAAAAATAACTGTAGAGGCATGAAAATTTTTCTTGTGCTAATAGTGGCTCATGCTTAGGGACGTGTATCTCTTGCATATACAACAAGAAACTAGAATCTCATGGTATAGCAGACCAGAACCAAAAAATTGACAAAAATAGGGAACTGGAAAACAAAAACTTAAACAAAACCTGTACAAAAATTGCCAAAACTTTTAGGAGAAATAGAACTTCAAAAATTGACTATGAACAGGAAACTCCAGGAGCTTTCCTGTCAAACTCTTCAGGATGTAAGAACCTGCTCCCCATTTTTCTTCAATAATATATGGGCCTAACCAGATGGGATCAAACTTCCCATGTTTTCCTTTGTCTTACATTCTTACATTCCACATTAATACCATATCTCCTTCTACAAAATTTCTTTGAATAGTCCTTCTATCATACAGGACTTTGCACTGGGTCTACAACTTCTCATTTTTGTCATGTGCTTCATTTCTCACTTTATTGAGCTAAATCAAATCATTCATTCTGATTGTCATATCTTCTTCCACATCTTCATCATATTTTTGAATGAACTAATACATTTGTAACAAAATTTTTTGGGGTAATCTCACACTTATTCCATATACTAAGTCAAAAGGGGCACATCCTATTGCTTTCTTTATTGTAACCCTGTCAGCCTATAGGGCTTGTAGCAATTTGGAGACCCGGGCCTTCCTATTTTTGTCCATAACTCTTTTCAGAATCTTAATTAAACTTTTGTTGCTGGATTCTGCCTGACCATTGCCTTGTGAATGATAAGAAAATGAATATGAAATTTTAATACCATTGTGTTTGCAAAAGTCAACAAACTCTTCTGACCTAAAACATAGTACATTATCAACCACCATGGTCCTTGGGCAACCAAATCTTGTCAAGATATTATGCATCATAAAGTCTGTTACCACCTTGCTAGTTTCTCTTCTTGTAGGGATTGCCTCAACCCACTTAGTGAAATTGATGCAGGAGCATCTTGGGTGTAAGAGCAATCTTGCATCACCCAAAAATATTTTTGTTTTTGTATTCAATAAGGGTTATCTTGTGCAGAGTTGCTATTTATGGAAACTTTCTATTTTTAGTAAGTTGGTCTTACCATCTCAAAATGTTCTAATTTTACATGTGGAGGTTCATCTCAATCATATCAGCCTACCGGCAAAGTTTCATGGCTAGATCAGGTCTAGTTTTGAGGATATTGAAGATTTTCGGTATTGGCAGCAGGGTACAGAAACTTTGAACTCAGTTTTGAAGGCTTTAGAGGCCCCAGATGAGGTTGAAAATTTGGGTGATGGGAACTTTGTGTTGGTTAAGCCTGTAGAGTGCTTTGTGGCATTTCCAGAATGGGGTTATAATAGCTAATCGGGTCAACGGGCGATGACTTATGGTCTTTGGAAGTTGGGTCACCTGAAATGGCAGAAAATAATTATTCTTCAAAATTTTTGTTTGGGTTTCAAAACTCATTTTGAGCCGACTTTGATGTAATAAATTGTAAAATAAAATAATTCTAAGTTTGGTCGGCCCTAAGGGCTAAGTTTCTAGAACCTTCTCGGGTGGTGGAAATTGCCTATATAAAGATGGCCCGTAGTGTTGTCTAGGGCAGTTCTGGGTAGTAGATCTGGGTATTGATTCGAGGCTTTGTCCTACAGAATATTGTAAGGGAATGCCCATGTGGCTTTGCATATTGTAATTCTGAAAGTTTGTAATTCCACATTTGTGGAGATAATAAGAAGCCAATTTTCTGTTCTTGCATATTATGGTTGTTTCTCTATTTATGTTATGTGTTTGTGGTATTAAGGGGAGCACCCTTCATCAGAAATATTCAATTTCCACTAAGATGTAAGAATGTCCACCATTGGACTTATTAGGGATTTCACCAATGAAATGCATACCCCACTTGTAAAAAGGGGCTTGAACAGAAACAGGTTTGAGAGGTACATTCCCATTGAATTTTAGTTTTCCTACAAACCTTTGGCAAGGATTACACTTCTTGACAAATTGATGGGTATCTTTGAAAAGTGAAGGCCACCAAAAACCTGCCCTAATAATCTTGTGGGCTGTAGTCTTAGCCATGTAGTGTCCTCCACAAATTCCACTGTGCATTTCATGCATTAAAAGTTTGGCCTTCTCCTGATCTACACACCTGAGTAGAACACCCTCATTGTTCCTCCACCAAAGTTCACCATTTATAATTTCATATCTCAAAGAGTGGATTTTAATAGTTCTTCTTTTATTGTCATCCAATTCAGGGGGTAAGACCATCCTTTGTAGATATCTGACAATGTCTTTGTACCATTCACAACAATCCATGTTGCACACATAAGGTCTTTGATCTTCTTCTGGCATATTTATCTAGTTTGCATTCAGGTTACTTTGGGCCATCAATTTCGCTACGCGAAGCCCTCTTACTAGCTTTGTAATGTGGATGTCAATGTTAAATTCTTGAATTCTGTTAATCCACCTACACCTTCTTCCTAAAACCTCTTGTTGGACCAAGATGTCCTTAACTGGTGCATCTGGGACATATGCAACAACTGTGGCTCCCACCAAATAGCATTTGAATGTTTTAATGGCCTTGACTAAGGCATAAGGCTTTTTCTCAATAATGTCATAATTTAATTCTACTACCTGTAAAGTCTTGTTGAAAAAGGAAATAGGTTGTTTAAAATCTTCAGCATTCTTTTGTAAAAGTACTGCAGCAATTGTATGGGCTGATGCAAAAGAGAAAATTTGCATGGGTTTGCTATAATCTGGTGTCTTCAAGACTGGGGCATGCTTGATGGCTCTCTTAATTTCATTGAAGGCTTGGACTACTTCAGTATTCCATTCTATTTTTGCTCCTTTCTTCAACATTCTTGATATGGGAATACTAATTTTTGTAAAGTTTGTAATAAACCTTCTTAAAAAGTTGACTTGTCCTAAAAAGGACTGAATTCCCTTGATATTCTTTGGTAAGGATAATTTGTCAATAGCTTCTACTCTTTCAGGGTCTATCCTTACACCATCTTTTGAAACAATGTACCCTAAAAGTTTTCCTTCTATCACACCAAAAGAAAATTTCTTTGGGTTCAAAGAAACCCCATAATTGCTCTGATAAAAATCTTCTCAAGATGTTGACAATGTTGTTCCTCCTTGGCTAAGAAGGCTGTTAAGTCATCTTCATACACCAACATAAATCTATCAATAAAGTCTGCAAAGGCTACATCCATAGCCCTCTGAAAAGTGGCACCAACATTAGTCAGCCCAAAAGGCATTCTTACATAAACATATGTTCCCCATGGAGTTGTAAATGTAGTCTTAAATTGTTCTATCTCCTTGACCATAACTTGATTGTAACCAGCAAATTCATCCATCATGGACATCAATTCTGATCTAGTAACCTTTTGTAACATGTTCTCCATATTGGGTAACCCATAATTATCCTTCAAAGAATTTATGTTAAGATTCCTAAAATCTACACATAATCTAATATCACCATTCTTTTTTCTGATAGGCACTAAATTAGAAACCCAAGTGGAATGCCTAATAGGCTTGATTATTCCAGCATCCATCATCTTCTTGAGTTCACTCTGCATTTTGGGTGCCAAGGTAGGGTTAACAGGTCTTAGTTTTTGTCTGAAAGGTTTTGTGCCTTCTTTAAGTGGAACCTCATGCTGAAAAAGGTCCTCTCTATAAGCTTTAAGGTCTTCATAAGACCAGGAAAAAGCATGCCTAAATTTTTGAGGAGGTCAATCAAATTTTTTATAATCCTTAGAGGAGGAGACCTGCCTATATAAACCTTCTTGGGAGCTATGCCTGTTCCCAAGTTTATCTCTTCAAGCTCATTGATTTTATCAGTACTAGCAGAGAAGGCCTTGTCTTTATTGTCAAATGCCCTTTCAAGAGAAACCAATCCTTTAGGAACCTTGTTTGATTTCAACTACAAAACCTCTTTCCCAAAGATGACATCTTTTCCATTCACTATATTAACATAAGCACTAAAATCCATTTCTTTATCACCAAAGTGAGATTCAAAATGGAGAAATCTTAATATGTCTTGATCATCATAAAAGACTTGCCAATTCTCTAGACTGTCATGAATAGAAGGCCTGGCTTGTACCTCTTTATTAGAAACATCTGCAAATGTAACATCTTTTGGTCTAAGAGCTATATTAGCCAACAAATCTACCATCCTATTCTGACTTCTTTCCATCCAACAAATATTAAAAGCACTAAAGCTTTCAATCTCATCCCACACTACATTCCTATACTATTTCAACTTTTGATTTTTTGAAGTATATCTTTATCTAATTTGGGATATGACTAACTCAGAGTCACCTATAAATTTCAAACATTTTATGCCATTCCTTGATGCTAACCTCAAACTAATTAACAGAGCCTCATACTCTACAACATTATTTTTACATGAGAATAATAGAGAAAAAGATAATTTGAAAGTTTTACCATTTGGAGATATGAGCAATATTCCAGCTCCAAATCCTTCTTTGCTATTGGCTCCATCAAAATACATAGTCCAAAGACTATGAAGATCAATCCATCCTTCTTGGCTTTCTAATTTGTGGGGAGATTCAAAACCTTCCTCTGCTTCCTTACCTTAGACCTTGAAAGCATTAATCTCAGTATCAAGGAAACAATTCATGTTGACCTGCTCTTCTTCTTCAATCATATGAGGGGTTCTAGATTCCCTAATGACTTTGATATTCTTTCCTTCAAAATTAAAAGTGGAAAATGATAAGTCACATTGTATGCTTCCCCCCATAGAAGCACTCCACTTTCTTGATAGCAACATCCCATACTGGGGAGGAATATCAACTACCAAGACACTCATGGTCAATTATTTCTTGGGGTATGCAGCCAATCTATAAGGAAAAGCCTTAATAGTACGAACAATTGGTACTTCTCTTGAATCCATAGCTTGAAACCTACCATGGGGTGTATCCACTTTTAATCCTAAAGACTTCATAACCTTAGTGGGCATAATAGTATTTGATACTCTAGAATCAATAATGCAATTTTTTAGCATCTTTCCATTTATTTGCAAAGTCAAGAAAAAAGGATCAACTGATCCTGCTGCATAAATAACAACATTTCTATCCAAATAGATTTGAGGGATTTTAGAAACAATGTCCTCACTACAATTTTCATCTTCTTCATTTATAGTTGCTACTTGTTTCTCAGTTTTCTCTATTTTTTGAGAATCAGTATGTACTACACTCTTTACCCATTTTAAGGCATTTTTCTTATGTTCTTCTATTCTCATCATTTCTAATAATGGAACTTTGATAGTGATTTGAGCCAACAATTTACTCATGTTAATAGGAACATATTGTACATCAAATACATCCAGTTTTGAATCTGCAATCTCTTTATCAACTTCTTGGGTGGATGTATCTGTAGGTTTGTCAATTTGGGCTTTTCTCTTCTTTTGCAAAATTAGAACAACATCAGCCGCAGGCTTAGTTTTTACCTTATAAACAATATTAGGCTTAGGAACTTTCTTTACCTTGACTTTATCAACAGGATTAGCATCCTTAGTCTTTTCTTGTGGTGCTTCTGCATCCTTGTTTGTTTTCTTGATAAAAATACCAGCAGGCCTGGGGTTTGCATCACCAACAACTCTATTCCTAAAATTATAATTTTCTTTTGCCTGAGTAACCAAATTGGCTATTATCAAAGCAATCTCTTCATGAGAATTTCTTCTCAAAGTAGTTTTTTGTTCATTTCTTTGAACATTACACTCGATGTTGTCAAGTTCACTATCTTCATCATCTGAAAAAACTTGCTGATGATATGATTCATTTCTAGCTTGGGAATGTGAAGCATCCTAATTTTCATCCTCTTCTGTAGAGTCTACCTCACTCAAAATATGAGAAGAAAACATCCCACATCCTTGGTCATCATAAGGCTATTTCTCATTGCATTCCTGCTCCTCTTGAGAAGAGACATTTTGGGATATGGCACAATAATCAGGATCATGTGGTGACTAACAGGAAATACACCATGGGACTTCCTCCACTACATTCACTAAATTTCTTTGCAATGGATTAGGGGTCCTATCATTTGGTTTATCTCTTTTCTTAGGAATAAAAGGCTTCCCATCTCTCCATTGAGTATTTTAGGGGTAATTATGCATTCTTGGCAATTTGTTGAAGTTATTAAATGAAGGCTTATCTCCTCTTGCAGCTTTATTACCTCTATTTTCACCAGGCTTTAGATCTTTGATTGCTTTCAGAATCTATTTTAGGGTTTCACACCCTGAGACTTTCTTGGATCCTTTCTATTAAACAAAGTTGACTTGTTATCTTCTCTCCTTCCCAACTTTCCTGAGATTCTCCGGTTGCTTTCTATGTTCACAGCTAGCTTATAAGCTTCAACAAGACTCCTTGGATTCTTGTCTCTCAATAGGTAGCCCATCTTAGAATCAAAAGCATTTAAATATGTGACAAGACACACCCTATCATCCAGTCTAATCACCTGCAACAATTTATGTATGGCCTTTTGAAATCTAACATTAAATTCAACAACATCCTCATTGAAGTTTTTGTTTATGTTATTAAACTCATTTAGCATAAAACCCTCATGAGTTTTTTCCCCATATTGTTCTTTGAAACAATGTTTAAGATGATTCCATGAACCTATGCTACCATGTGGAAAAGCTCTAAACCAATCTCTTGAATCTTCTCTTAAGGATTGCACAAATAATTTCATGATAACATCATCAGGCACAATATTGTAATCATCAATGACATCAATAAACTTCTTTAAATGCTCCTCGCAAGTAACAATCCTCGTAAGTAACAACATTGCTTCCAATAAACATAGGAAGTTTCTTTCTAATTTCTTCAGGGATGGGGTTGGGATAGCCAGGGATACTAGTAAAAACCAATTGTTTACATCTTTCATGAATAATCCCTGTATTAGGAAAACCAGCACCCTGAGATGTAGATGCATTATTATTTGTAGTGGCAGCACCTTTAAAACCTCCTGGTGGAGGAACACCAATTGTTTGATTTGCTGAATTTATGATATTTTATCCTTGTGTTATGGTAGAGCTAGCAAAATTTGTAGGCCCTACAGACCTTCTAAGAAAATCAATTTTCTTTCTCATTTCTACTGTTGCAGTTTCTAATTCTGCCTTTTCAAGTTCTTTGGCTAACACTTCTTGTTCCCTCTTGGCCTTCTCAAGGTTAGCCTCCAATCTCAAAGCCTAGTCTATAGGATTCTTAGGGTTTACAGGCTTCTTAATTGAAATGCCCTTTTCCTTTTGTTTTCCTTTATCCCTACGAATTCTTGTTTCAAAAGCTTTTTGAACAACAAGCTGCTCACTTGTATTTTCTGGAATAGGGACATAATTTATAGTTTCTAGATCTAATAGCTACCTTCTTAACTAATGAGGTCTTATCATAGCTTCTCTAACTCTTTCTTCCTTTTCTTTTTCCATTTTTTGCCTAATAGCTACTTGTTCTTGAACTATTCTCTCTAATTCATAAATCTCTTCAAAAATTTCCTTAGAATCAGGCAAAGTTGTTTCAGATTCAATCTGTTGTGCTTTAGGGTCTTCTTGTTGATCCTGATACTCATGAAGACCTTGGGGTAATGAAGAACCAAGGGTGAAAGGGGGAAGAAAGTCCTGACCACTTCTACTTTTACTTCTAGACCTTCCCTCCCTTCCATGATGTCTATTAGGATTCATCCTCCTATTTTGGGATATTCTTTCACCCTCCCTTTCTATGGGGAAGTAATAATCCTCATACTAATTAAGGCCTAGATCAACTACCTCCTCATATTTTGAGGCATTTCCCTCCTGACTAGGAGGAGCAATATTTCTTTGTCTTGAGTTTCCTTTCTATTTTCAAGTTAGAGACATATCACTAGTATCCTTTTCTCCCTTACCATGGTTTCTTCTAGATGTAGTAGGAAGCCCACCCTGTAGAGTTTCCTCTAGGTGTTCCCTACTATAAGACCTTGTATTTTTGAAACTCATAATGATATTCTATAAAGCACTAGTTACAGAGATTCTCAGAGTCACCACTCACAATTAGGTGAGATAATTTGAAACTTTACTAAAACTAACTCTTATACTCTTTAATGAAGTCCACTGGATAAATAATAAGCTGGCCAAGAGTCTAAGCTCAACTCGTACCCATGTTATCTATGCTGATTTGTAACACCAAAGATATCAATTAATTGAAATAGGTAAGTCAAGAGTCAAGCTCAACTTGAAACCTACACTATTTGCTCTTGACAATATTTCTCTATTCCCTAGTAGAGTCACCATTTTGTTGGTTCCTAGATAGGATTTTACACTCCATGAGATACCAATATGCTTATGATGGATGTTAAGGAATGGTTAGCTCCAAATATGGGCAATATATAAGCAACTAGACCAACTATAGGGATAAGAATACCCTCTTCTGCTTCTAGCTCTACAAAACCAACGTGGGTGCACCTGATCCAATAGTATTAACTCTGACTGATAGTTCTAACTCTGCCCCTTATTTCTTTATTGGATCTTTCAACAGATGATTATAGTGAGAGAATACTAAACAAGAACCTATTTTTCATTGATCCTCCATCACTAGGTAGGACAATACATAAATGTAAATGAAAGTAAAAGACTGGTAGTGATTTAAATGATTTGGGATTACAAAGTTTGAATCACTCCTCTCAACACAAAGATAGGAGAATATAGGCCAATGCCTCATCCATTGGGAAAAGTATCAAGGAAAAGGATGAATACAATGGTGTTTGAAATTGGTCTTTAGACATAAACACAAATATTCCAACTCTTTCCTACTTATGAAAATCCTTCAAATAAACTCTAAGAACACATATTCCACTTTGAGCAATATTTAATCTAACCCTAGGTCGGAACTCGAAGCATCAATACATTCATGTAAACCTTATGCAAAGATTTAAAGATTCAAACAATAGAACAAAAGAGAGCAAAGATTTGAGGTTTGTATTAAGTATAACCTTTCACCATGTGCATACAATATCTTGAATAACAGGCTTGCAAGATAAGAACAACCTGAACTTCTTCTCTATTGTTTGATAAAATGATATCAAAAATTACAATCCTTGACTGAAAGCTAGGGTTTAAAAATTTCTATCTTTTTAACACCTAAACTCTCATCCTTTAGAATGACCATGAAAAATCACTTTATACCAAGAGATGCAACAAGCAACCGGTCATTCTGGGGCTACAAAAATTAACCTAAAAGACCTTTACAATAACCCCAAAGGGTTTACAATAACTACACTACTAAAATAGATGAGATATTTTGTAGATGAGATAACATGCTTTATGTCTTCAATGATATCCTTGGCTCCTTTTCAACAAATTTGATTTTTATACCTCATTTTCCACCCTGCAATGAATGCCATCCTGCAAATATCCAACCTTGAAACTCAACTAGCATGGCATCATCAGAAACAAAAATTTGATTCTAGCTGTAATTTATGTCTTCTATATCCTTCCCCAACTGCAATCTATACTGAAGAAATCAATTCCTGGCCACCACTTCATTTTACATGACTCACTAATTCAAAAACAGTAGCAAAACCCTATAGGATATTTGAATTTGAATAAAAAGGGTAACCGGCTCAACTTTAAAATGTGACTGTTGATGCTTTCTATTCCTGACAAATCAGGTGGCTCGTAGAATCCCACAAAAATAAAAAAAATCTTTAAAAATCCTCCCTCACTTCAAAAATTCTCGACCAATGAAAATAGAGCATGTCAGCAAGAAAATGGCCCCACATAGAAAAATGGACCCACACCTCATAAGGTTCTAATAGAATGACTGTCATATGTTCACATAGCCTCAAAATATTCTATGCGAACATACGACAAATGTCAGATCCCCCATCTCAGCATCCTTTAGAATCTCTCAAGCCCACTGACATGTCTTTATCGTTAAAACCCATGGCCAATCAAACTGAAACACCTTAGCAATACCTTTCAAAATGGACCCACCATGTAGTATCATCCATGTCGACTAAGCAAGATCAATGGCTGTCGCTATACCGCTGACCTTAAAAATTGATCAACTTGTCCCAACGGTATAATGACAACCACATGATCTTGTGGACCTTCACCTCACTTTATTTCCTTTAAAAACTGTGGACCCACCTGACGATTTCCAAGTCACTACTCCTTGACCAATTAAAAGCTTCCATCTCCGCAACACCTAGCATTCGACCCACTGACACCATCCCCAATTAGATTCAAAATCAATGGATGTCGCATGATTGCATGGGGCAGGAATATTCCATGTGATCATACACCAACCGTTGATTAAAAACTTTGACACCAAGCCCTCTGACAAGCTCCAACACATCACTTCGTGGACCAATTAAAAATTTCCAACTACACACACCTGGTAGTGGACGCACCTTACTTTGTCACTTTTGATTGGTTCATCATCCACTAGGTGCTAGCATCAATAAATGACATGTGTCATCAGGTCACTGAAGCGCCATGGTAAATATCGAGCATCCTCATCTTTGCGGGATAGCGATGGCTGCTGATCTTCAATTGGCAAATAAACTGATGGTTTGTCGCATGATCGCATAGCTCAAAAGAAGCTCATGTGACTAAGTGACAAACTGTTAGCATTCCTTCATTGGTGGCTAATCCCCTATAACCTTTACCATTAAAATAAAACATTAGTCACATGATCGCATAGCTTGAAAAAAGCTCATGCGACTATGTGACAAACTGTTAGCTTTCACCCGCCAGACTTAGGAAAAATAAAGTTAGGCGCTCACAGACTTAGGAAAAAATAAAGAATGTTGGGTAAAAAAATTTAACGCACATGTGTTTGTGAGGTTTTAAGTGGCCCAAAAAAGTAACATGAAAATAGAACAAGGCTAGGGCACACTTAGGGTTTTCCCTACAAATGGCTAGAATTTGAATTTTGCCTAGGGTTTCACTAGGAAAATGGGAAAAAATAACTGTAGAGGCATGAAATTTTTTCTTGTGCTAACAAATCGATCACTTACGATAAATAAAATAATACTAGTTCGAAGCTCACAGACTTCAACTAGTAAAACCATAACTTTTAAATTTACTTCTAATTCTAATTCAATCATAAAATAGAAACACTTGGCTCAAGATAATTCCATCCACTAAAAAATTCTCCAATAGAAGCCCACCCATAAACATAAACCAATAGATTTATATCAAATAAGTTTCTTCATTCACTGGTAGAAAAATACTTAAAACAAGTTTTTCATAAAATTAAAGCTAGAGCTATGCAAGACTATTACTTCCTAACAAAAATTAACTAACCTCTTTTGATAGTTTTTCCTGGCCTTATATAGCCATCAGATACAACTTATCAAAAATTAAAAATTTCTTTGAAACTCCCAGAGTTTTGGATAAAAGCTAATTGTTTTGCATAAAAACTGGAAAGAAACTGAAAACTAAGATCCTAAGAAAATGATTTCCAATGAAATCTATCATCTTCGGTCGAGTTGGATGATCAACATTTAGATTGGTGAGGCCTTGGATGCATGTGCTTGCTTCCACTCCTCATGTGCCATGGATGCACCAATGATTGTGGCATGGTATGGTAGACTGATCAGGGTGATGCGCTGTCTGAGCACTTTCCTGTCCTTGCAAATCTATCCCAAACTTGCCTTGTGAGCCTCCAGGTGATCAACGCAAACAACAAGCATAGCCTCAGTATTAGCCACAGTAGTTAAATCTTCTATTATGAATTCTTTACTATCTTTGATCATAGCTATTCCCATCTCCCATTTCTGAGTTATTTTGTCTACCTTCTTTACGTCTTGGGTCTCATCATCCATCAGTATGACATTTAAACATTTTAGGTATTTTTGCATGGTGTCAATGAGACCTTTCAAATCAGTAACGAGATGGGTTTCTCCATCGTAGTTGTCTTTGATGATTGAATTCCTCCATTCAATCCTCTTTACAGCAATGTACATGACTTCTTCGTTCAACCCTAGAACTAGTTTCTCTGCAAGAAACTTTACCACACCATAATGACCAATCACTGTTAGTTGATCAGCAATGCCACCCCATTTTTTCCTCTCTTTTCTCCATTCTTATAGTTCAACCACTAATTCTGATATGACCTTTGTGACATCCCCCTGGGTCTCGATCATCTAAGTAACATAATTTCCTCCCCGCTGCATCATGCTTATGATCCATTTGTTGAAGACATCAACAATCATCTTATTTCTCTGAATTTGGTCCAATGTCTTACGAACTTCAGGTGAGCAAGGGTCAAAGGTGTGAGGAGCTTGAGTCAATGGGAGTGGACTAGGTTCCTAGATGGCTTGAATGAACTCTGCAAGTCTTTGTATTGTTTCCTGTAATTCTTTTTTATCCTTTTCATCCTTGAATGTCCTATGTAGAATCTTTCTTGTGGAGGTCTCCAAGTGTTTAGCATTATCAACCCTACTAGAAATCCCAAGATCTATATTTTCTATGATATAATCATCAACTATGGCCTTTGAAACCTTCATGTCAGTTTTTGGCAGAGCTCTCTCCACTACCCATCTCCCAGTCTTTTCATCTACTTCAATCACGGATTCCATTTTGATTCTTTTGGGCTTCATAGTGTATGTGACTGAATGTGACCTCTAAATAAGGCACAACACAACATGGTCATTATTCACTTGATAGAATTCGGGAGAGAGTATGACGAACTCAATCCAAATTCCATGGTGAGGTGACTTGTTGCCTCCTATTTGAATGGGGTGTTTGAATACTCTCAGAATGAGAGCCAACAGCCAGGAGACCAATTCAACAATGGAGGATTTCCAAGAAGCAATAAAGATGAGCAAGATGAAATTAATCTAAGATGAAGTGCAATTTAATCTAAGAATGAGGATGCAATTAATCTAAGAGCTTGAAAATAAAGATGAGATGCAACTTAATCTAAGAACTTGAAACAAATATGATATTAAACTAAGAACAAATAAGCAAATTTAATCTAAAATGTGATACAAAGATTATACTAATAATGAGATATTAATCTAATAAATGCAATAAAAAGTTTTAAAAATAATGAATCAAATGAGACTAAAAAATGCCTATAGTGTAGATGCTCTCAAAAATTGCTCTCTCTTGAATGAGAAAAATAGGTTCATTAAATAGAGAAGCGCGGAGAGGAATGAAGAGTTTCTTGATTTGAAACTCCTGACTCTTCATTCCCCTTTGAGACAATAAGGTATGAATTATTTAATTAAAAGAATGAAATTTGCAACATGTGGGGAGTGTCCTTTCAAGTAATTTGAATTATTAAATTCAAATAAAGAGGTGTCCATTCAATTAACTAGATATTTATTAATTCCTTTTTAAGGGTAATTAGCCAAAGGGGTAGATTTTAATTTAATTCAAAGTGCTTAGGACTTTAGAACTAAATTAAATTATCATAGAGGTAATTTAGCTAATTAAAGTCAAGGACTTTAGGAATTAATATTAATATTTGATTATTGCAATTTATGGTCTTTGCAATCAACATCAAGTCAAATTAAGTTAGGTAGGAGAGAGAAAATTGCCTAGAGAACTAGGACTTTGGTGATGTAAAATCGAGATAATGCACCAAAATTGATGAAATTAAATAGGTGCCAATTTTGGGGTATTACATTTGCCCCTCTTTGAATTGATGTGCAAGCAACACATTGATAAAAAGAATAGTCTGAAGTGACAGATGAAAGAAGATCAAAGCATGAATTTTCCGAAGTCTAAGTTAGATTGCAAAGACAACGGCTCTTGAGAGAGACAAGAATTAGGATTAGATTGCCCCAATGCCCCAGAGTGAAATTTAGATGCAGATTAGGACTGTCTCTAGAATTAGGGTTAGATTGCCCCAATACGAAGCTCAGCCCTTCGAGACCCAGGTTAGATTGCCCAGATAACGGTCTAAAAGAGATTTTGAGAGTCATCTCCAGAATGAAGATTGACTCCCAGGAATTAGGGTTAGATTGCCCCAATACCCAAAAGATTTCAAGAACCATCTCCAGAATGAGGAGTGATCCTTGAGGATCTGAATTAGATTGCTTAGATACCTAAGAGATAGATTTCCAGATGACAAGATGTGAGGCATGAAGATGCCCCTAGCAATGAGGACTGATGATTCAAATTAGATTGATTCAAGAATAGATTCGACAAGATTCAAATGATGTAATCATCCTGCCCCCTCGGGAGTGAAATCAAAAGATGACATGTTAGAAGGATGATAAACAATAAGAGATTGCAGAGAAAAAGCAATTAGACTAGATTTGCGAAGTTGCAGAAGTGAATCAGAGCAAAGCAGAGGTCTTGTTGACCAAGTTTGACCATGGTTGACCATGGTTGACCAAATTTTGACTAGGGTTGACTTGATGAAAAGAAGAAAAGATTTGAGAACATGATGCAAAGATGAGGATCTGGTAGGAAGATGACACCGGAAGAGTGACTGCACAAGCATCCGATCCAGGAGTCCAATATTTAAAATGTAATTTTGAGCCACTTAGAGATGTCAAATTTTGATTTTGATCCTGAAAAAGGATGCAGCCAAGATGAGACTGGGACAAAAGATGAGAACCTTTGATGAGCAGATCCAAAAGAAAGCAATCAAGAGAGCAACAAGAAAGCACTCCATATGCAAGCCTAGAATGAAAGATGCAAGTCTAAATGCAGGTCTAGGATGAACAAATGCAATCCTCCAGACTCGGTTGTTGGACTCATCATATTTATCATCATTGAGTTCATTTAAGCATGGGACAATCATAAGATGCCATACAATTCTCCCCAACATGAGAATATGAATATGACATAAGTCTTAAATTTGTCAGAATGAGGTGTAAGCATTAAGGCACAAGAAGCCAAAATGACCTGAACACCTATTCCTTTTAATTTATCAAGTTAACATAAGCATCAAAGCACATTTTCTAGAATGACCTGAATGTCTCTTGCAAACAAACACACCAAACATGCAAGAGATCTTTCTATTGCCAAAGAGTGCTCGTAGTGACCCCTACGTTCACTTAGCAAGATGAGAGTTAGCAATTCCAAATGTAGCAAAAGAAGTCACTCAAAACAAACAAGGAGAAGAACCAACCTCACCAAGGCATCCATATAAAAGGAGTCAAGGTACACATGGCCATCCAATACAAGATGAAGGCTCTTATAGATGGACACCCCTCTTATGTAGATTTCTTGGATCATTGGAACTAAACCAGCAAGCAGAAAACAAAGAAAAGATCATGCCCCCAGTCTTTGTGTTTCTCAGTCAAGAAAGACATCTTAGATTCACTTGAGGGGAAATGATAAAGAAAACAAACAAGCAAGAGAAAAGCTTAGTACACTACACAGGAACACACAAAGAGTTTTAGTTTTAGTTTACATTTGTGTTCAAGTAGATTGAAGTCGAATCGAAAGTGAACAACATTCAAAGTCTCAACGGGATAGCGACAGTAGGTAGACATAGCGAAAAACCATTGGTGACCATCACGAGAGAAAAAGTCTCAAGAAGATATCAAAGCGTGAACCAAGTATCAGAAGGTGAATGCAGTGAGAACCACTGGTGACCAATACAAGGAAGATTCTCAAAAGAGAGAATGAAACACGAATGAAACATCAGTAGGCAGACACAGTGAGGACCACTGGTGACTGATCTAAGAAGGAGATCTTGAAAAGAGAGGTTGAACAAGAGCTAGGTATTAGTAAGCAGGCACAGTGAGAACCACTGGTGACCGATACATGAGAGATCCTCAAGGAGACATCTCAAAAGTAGCTAGGCATCAGCAGGCAGACATAGCATGAAACCCTGGTGACTGATGCATAAATGAATCTTCTGAAAGTGATAGGACAATGCCCCCTAGACTAGGGAGATGCCACCAAGTATGACCAGTTCCAATCCATGAAGAGTCGAGGAAAACTCAAAGACAAGCGCATGAGCTAGCAAACCAAAGCAGGAAACAAACTAAAGTAGGAAAGCGGGAAAACAAACTAAAGCAAGAAAGGAAGGAAACTAAAGCAAGAAACTAAGAGCCAAGTGATGCTGAGATGAGATGCAGCTTCAGGAAACAAGAGGCACCTGTTTACTAGGTTTTCACCATCTTGGCAGAGATTCTATTTTTGCTACCATGACACCTGTTTACCAGGTTTTCATCAATGGCACATTTTTCTCTTTTTCAATTTTTTTGTACTTTTCTCTTTTTTTTTTTCTTTTTTTTTGTATTTTTTTTAATATTTCATTTTTTTGTATTTTTGATCTTTTGATTTTTTTTGTATTTTTCACATTTTCTATTTTTTTTGTATTATCAAGGTGCCTGTTTACCAAGTTTTCACCAGGATAATAGATACATCAAAGCACCTGTTTGCTAGGTTTTCACTAAGACGATCATTTTTTTAGGACATTTTGCAATTTTTAGGATTTTTTCAAGATCAATAAGTATGTACATGAGCACATAGAGAATGTCAACTGTAGAACTTCTTAAGATGAAGAGCGTTGATAGGCTCTTTGAGTTTCTCTCCTTCAGTGGTGATCTCTGGAAACACAGTCATTTGTAGTAGTAGCCAACTGAGAAGTTGTAGAATCAGAACTAGATGTTGTAGCAGTAACAGGAGAGCCAACCAGTAGTTTCCAATAGTCAAGAGATCCATAGTCAAGGAAAGATCACTTAAGTGAGACACACAAATATCCTCATGGACACAACTTAACTCTTTGTCAGATTTCCCATGCTCTAAACACTTAGGAAGAGTACATTCTAGATTTTTCTTAGTCATGCCATTAGCAATAAGGAGATACCGATATGCACTTTGGGAAAAGGCAAGATGGAGTGAAGAGTGTAAAGTATGAGAGGCAAGGGTGATGGAATGGAGGGAAGCATGAGAATTTTGGAAGCTCGAATAACAATTTTGATTTTTTTCTTTCTTTGGAATCCACATAGCTTTTGAATTTTTTCTTCTTTACTTTGAGGTTCTTTTGATGACAATGCCTATAGAATGGATTTCGAGATCCATTTTTTATTTTATTTTCTATCTTTTGATTGTCTTCTTCTTTTTGAGGACCTTTGCGGTCTTTTGAACACCCCTCTTGCTTTCCTTTCTTCGTAGTCACATGTCAATTAGATGGGACATGGTGACCTTGAGATATAACTGGATTCTCATTATTTTTGTTTTTATGTTGCACATCCAAGTTACTTCCAAAAGACTCAGGAATGGTGGATGAAAGAGGCTTATATGACTGGTTCAGGTGGAGAGGTGGAAATGGAAGTGGACGGGCCACTTTTTTGGGAGATGAAGGGGGAAGAAAAGTTGATGGGATGGGCTCAAGTGCAAATATATTAGTATCATCCTCATCATTCATGGATGCCACAAATAGATCAAGAAAGTAATCTTCCATAGAGCATTGTCGATTGTGAGTCATCTTAGAAGAGTCAGATAAGTTTGGAGGAATATTATGTGAGCCTAACCAAGATAGTCTATTCCAAGAGTCAGGTCCCCTTTCAGGTGGTAAGAGTGCATGAATAGGAACCATTTCAATTCTGGATCTACTAGTATTCCATGAAGCTGTAATAGAATTAGGTCTTACATACCCATGATTTGCTGGAGTAGTAGGAGTATAGCTTGGAGTAGATGGCCTAGGAGCCATAGGAATGATCTCCATAGGAGGGTGGAAAGGATCATCATCAATAGCTTGATCTGGAGGATCATAACTTTCTCCTCTTTCTAAGTTGTTAAGACTAGCATATAGGTGCATAGCATCAACTAGTATTTCTATAGTAGCATCTGATATGGAGTCCCATTCAGCTAGAGACATAGTCAGAGGCAGACTTTCTTCATTATTGTCATCTAACATAGGAAGTGTTTCTTTAACAGTAGGATCTTGTTCAGTAGTAGAAGCAGTAGAGTAATCTAGAATAGGCATACCTTGAGGCATACCCAAGAGGAGGGAAGCATCCAATATTTTCTCCCAATCAGTATGTGTGCCATTGGATTTGGGAGCAGTAGGAGTTTGTTCAATAGCAAAAGTGGTGGAATAATCTAGAATAGGCATACCTTGAGGCATACCCAAGATAAGGAAAGCATCCAACAGTTGCTCCCAATCAGTATGTGCACCATTAGAGGAAATGACATATTCAGTAGTAGCTTCAATAGTAGAAATTTGTTCAGTAGAGTGTATAAAATCCTCTTGGTGAGGACCAAGATCATGTTCTTGAAGCACTTGAGAAGGTAGATAAGACTCTTTCTGGTAGTCTAGATCAAGATGTTGAATAGTCAAGTGTCTTTCATGTGTCATAGATAGGATCTTTGTGTCTTCATTATCTAAATCCTCACATGAGTGAAAGCTGCAGCTGGGTTGGTCAAGCTCATGGCCCTGATAGCTAGTACCAAATTTTTCTTTAGAGGGTTTCTCATAGGAATACATAAATGTGAGGAGAGTTTTCAGTGACGAGATGGACTTATTATGATATTCTCCCATGCCAATATCTTTGATCTTTAGGGTCTTTTCTATTTCTTTTAGCTTAGCATCATAGAACTCAGTGGACTCTCTATTGGTGGAAACAAAGTTGTCTATCATTTGGGTAAGCATGTTAGCAGAGAAAATATTTAGGCTTGGAGAGTGATCATCTTCTTCAAAGAATGACAAATAATGAGGCAAGGTCAAATGACCCACCATAGATTGGAACTGGTCGAGATTGAGATCTTTGGGGACATTTTCCTTGGTGAGGGCTTTATCCATAGAGAGTTTTGGTCTAGATGTCAAAGGTTTGGGACCTTTTTGAACAATTTTTACACAAGATTGAGTGATAGCATTCGCACAAGCTAGAGACTAGATGGAGTTACAAGAGGGAGGTGTAGGGCCTTGCAAGACAAAGGGATTTTTGGGTTTAGGAGTATCCTCACTCCCTGGAGCAATGATCATGTCACAGTGAGAGATTCAAGGTTTGTTTCTAGCAAATCATGTCATAGCCTTCTCAGTGGCATTGACTATTTGCATGCTAGAGATGAGATTAAAGACAGACTTTAAGGGTTTTGGCATCACATTGTCAACAACCCTATCATTCATAACATCTATGTTTTTTTTGATAATCTTATCCTTATCCTTGTTCAAGGGGGAAGGTCCTTGCTTGTTGTCTTTATTCAAAGTCAATCCTCCTTTCTTGACCATAAACACTTCTATCCTCATAGCTCACCTAATCATATTGTCAAAAGTGAGGGGACCTTGTAATCATACTTGGTATCCAAAATTTGGGACAAGATTGTCCAAGAAGATATCAAGCTTTTCAGACTCCGGTAATTCATGCCGATACTTCATGCATAGTTCTCTCCATCTCTGGAGAAATTTTAGGAGAGGCTCCCCTTGTCATTGTTTCAAATTGTAAAGGTCTTGGATGTTGACCGAATACTGAATATTGTAGGATTGATCATAACTCTTGTCATTTTGAGACTGACCATGACCTTGGTCATTCTGAGATTTCTCATGACTATCACTGAATTTACCTCCCCCTAGGAAGTGGAATGGATCTCCCATCTTGAAAATAGGATTGAAAGAGTTGATATGTTCAAAATGATCAATAGGATCAATTCTAAAAAGTGACCCTTCAGAGTCTTGCTGGTCTTGAAATAATGGGTTATAATATTCTTGGAAGTTAGATTGTGTTTGAAACAATGGATTATAATAATCTTGGAACGAGGAGGAATGTGAGGATCTCTCACAAAGTTCAGATTTCATAATAGATTTGGGATGACCTATGTCTTGATTACAAGGTTTACTTTGATCTCGATCAGTATTCTGAATAGGATAAGTCTTGCCACTTTGAGTCGTGACAATCATAAATGAAGATGTAATGAGCAAAGATTCAGGATAATGCTAGACTCTGTCGCTAAGATAATGAAAAGAGGATAAATGGCTAGAATAGCCAAGATGCAAGAGGAACCTGGTATGAGTCATCAAAAAAGGAATGGCTAGAATAGCCAAGATAATACTATCACAACATGAGGTACAAGAGCACAATGAGATAAGGTAGACTAATGAGAGACAATATGAGTCAAAGCAAAGATCAATCGATTCCTAACTCAAGACAACCAGTTTTTGATAGTGAATGATAGGAAAATAGAAAAATAGATCGCGGACAAAAAGGTAGATCAGATTTATGTCATTGATCAAGCACACAAGACAGCAATCCAGGAGTTCAAGCAAATAGTCTTCAAGTAATGGGCAAGGGACAAAGCAACCTTGCGCACGAATAGGAATAGTGACTTAGTATTTCTACTCCCTAAGGACTCTACTTGTGTATGTTCTTGAGAATGTTTTAGCAGGCACTTAAAACACAACAACATCCTTGCAAGTTGTCTACAAGGATATACATGGCTTTTCTAAAGGGAGTCCTCGATATACGCAAGGTACGTGAGGCCCAAATTCGTAGATGAGAAGAATCTAAAATCACATAGCCCGGGGGAGATGGTAACCCAAATCTCCTCCTTCACTTCTCAAAGGTATAAAGTTATTTGAGGCTTAGCCAAGAGTGAAATCTAACTCATTCCCAAGAGAGGTGTCTTTGGATTCACCTCCCGATATTTATACTTCGCCGGAACATGGGAGTTAAGGTCGTCCCTTGAGGTGATGAAATCTCCAAGCAGGCCTTCTAGAAATGAAAAAGTAAGTAATTCACTATCAAAAGTATTGGAAAGCACTAAAGGTGGTGCATTTAATGCTTCAAGTAAATGTGAGGTGAGTCCACAAAGTGGTGCATTTAACTCCTCACACAAACTCAAAGTGAGTCCACACCCTAGAAAACTAATGAGATCAAGAAAGCCTAAAAAGGGAGAAACTTTGTGGAACACTTAACGCTCTTTCAAAGTAGACCCCTCCCCTATGTATGAATGTTGACCTTGCATCCAAAGGGCAGTAATGAGGGGCAATTAGAAATAAGCGAGTCCAAAAACCCAATTTAGCTAACAAGATCAATCAAAAGTACTCTGAGATTGCTTATCAATACTACTCACAAGTGCAGAAGGGTTTGAACCATGGAATATTTAACTTTCCAAGTAAACATGAAGTGAGTCCACAAAGTGGTGCATTTAACTCTTCATGTAAACAAGGAATGAATCCATGCCCTAAATTACTCAATGAGATTTTTGATATTGGAACCAAGAATTACTTAATGTGTAAACACAAGCATTCACTTACACAAACTTGTATGAAAGAAAATCTATGTTCATTCATTTCCCATTAAGAGAATCAATTGAAATGTGTTCTATGAAAGCATGTAAACACTCAAGAAAAACACATGAGAGGTTCATTCTTATTTCCAAAATCCAAATGTTGTAGAGATGTAACAAAATACCTCAAGTCCAACGCAACACGCTTAGTAGATTTTACCTTTTTTTTTGTTTGTTTTAAGCATTTTCCATGAAAGAAAACCATGAACCTTCAAATGAACAAGACAATAAAATAAGGAAAAAAGATATGCAATGTATATCCAACTTATACAAACCCTAAGATGGTTAGATACGAAAATCAATTGTTAGGAGTTTGATTTAACATATGTAACATTGTTGTCTTCAAGACAATCTTTAAAGATTGATTTATTTGACCCATAAAATCACAATATTAAAATTTCTAGAAAGAATGAATTTTTTATCCAAAATCAATAACTACCATTTCCCAAAATTATAAGGTCTTATGATTCCATTTGGTTCCTCAACCAATAACCTTTTCAGACTACAATTTTTCTGTCATAAATCAGATTTAAAACACCAAACCCTACCTAGGGAATCACATATCTTTCTCAAAAAGAATCCAAATGAAACCAAAATAATTTCAAAATAAATATTAATCAATATAATTTCCAAATATGTAAGCCATTTATTTTTTCCATTCATAAATCATTTTCTAAGAGAAAATCATTGCCTGCAACTCCAATGCAGATTGTTAAAAACCAGTTTTCACTCAAATGCCCATAACTTTCACAAATCTACATAAACATGACTCAAACCAAAAGGAAATGAAAGATAATTTGCATATCTTTCCAATGAATATTATTATAGGTCCTGATTCTTCACAATTAGTCTGTACCAGACGTTTCAATCTGACTATATTCAGAGAATCTCAAATCTGCAAATACCCACCTTCACCAAAATGATCATAAATTATTCATTTCTTTATAAAAATGAACCAAACTAAAATCATGAGAAAGAGGATTCATCATTATATCCATCCATTACTATATTGTAGGGTTTCCAGACTATACATGGCCGTACAAGGCCTAGAACCAACACTAAAATTGAAAAACCAATCAAGAATGAGGCTAGAAATTGATCTTTTCTGCCCCACGGTGGGCGCCAAAATGTATGTGACTAAATGTGACCTCTAAATAAGGCACAAAACAACATGGTCATTATTCACTTGATAGAATTTGGGAGAGATTATGAAGAACTCAATCCAAATTCCATGGTCAGGCGACCTGTTGCCTCCTATGTGAATGGGGTGTTTGAATACTCTCAGAACGAGAGCCAACAGCCAAGAGACCAATTCAACAATGGAGGATTTCTAAGAAGCAATAAAGATGAGTAAGATGAAATTAATCTAAGATGAAGTGCAATTTAATCTAAGAGCTTGAAAATAAAGATGAGATGCAACTTAATCTAAGAACTTGAAATAAATATGATATTAAACTAAGAACAAATAAGAAAATTTAGTCTAAAATGTGATGCAAAGATTATACTAATAATCAAATATTAATCTAATAAATGCAATAAAAATCTTTGAAAATAATGAATCAAATGAGACTAAAAAATGCCTATAGTTTAGATGCTCTCAAAAATTGCTCTCTCTTGAATGAGAAAAAGAGGTTCATTAAATAGAGAAGCCCGGAGAGGAATGAAGAGTTTCTTGATTTGAAACTCCTAACTCTTCATTCCCCTTTGAGACAAAAAGGTATGAATTATTTAATTAAAAGAATGAAATTTGCCATATATGGGGAGTGACCTTTCGAGTAATTTGAATTATTAAATTCAAATAAAGAGGTGTCCATTCAATTAACTAAATATTTATTAATTCCTTTTTAATGGTAATTAGCCAAAAGAGTAGATTTTAATTTAATTCAAAGTGCTTAGGACTTTAGAACTAAATTAAATTATCATAGAGGTAATTTAGCTAATTAAACTCAAGGACTTTAGGAATTAATATTAATATTTGATTATTGCAATTTATGGTCTTTTTAATTGACATCAAGTCAAATTAAGTTAGGTAGGAGAGAGAAAATTGCCTAGGGAACTAGGACTTTGGTGATGTAAAATTGAGATAATGCACCAAAATTGATGAAATTAAATAGGTGCCAATTTTGGGGTATTACACACAGTAGCCCCCTAACATTTGCTCACCATATCTTCTATAGGAAGGGTGATGGGTAAGACATTCCTTTTCTTATTTTAAATAGAGGCCCCTAACCAACTAAGAGCTGGAGAGGGTGTCTGCAGAGAATCATATGTTACATACACCGAAGGCTCTTTTGAAATAGATTGAGTATTCTTTGGGGTCATCATTTCCAGTTAGCATTATCCAAATCAAATTGCTTAGTCATGTGGGAATCCATACCTTCAAGATCTATCACTTCACTCTCCTTAACAACCTCGTCAGCTTCCTTGTCAGCTTTTCTTCTTCGGGTTCTCATTGGTGAAGAAAGAGGAGTAGCTTTAGTTGCTGGATTAACAAGGGAACCTTTCTTCGACTTTGTACCTACAAAGGAAACAACTTTATAAGTAGTGGCCATGGTCTTAATAGCAGCATTCTTAACATGAGCAACTCTTCTAGGGTTATGTCTTTTTGTAGGAGGGGGTCTCTTGCTATTGATCCATTTCTTGATTCTTTTCACTACACTGAGGGTCTTTATTAGCAAACTTTCCCTCTCTTCAATACCCCAATCAATCTTAGGAAGTGGAGTGCCTCTGAGCCTAGTTTCAAAATATTCATCAATGATCTCAGTACCATCATCTTCCTCTATAGCAGATATATCAACCTAAATATTGAGAGTGATAATTTTCCCTAAGGTGAATCTAGACCACAACCTTCTCCACACCTCAAAATCATTATCACAGCCTTCCCAATAGTCTTCCATTTGTGGGATATGCTGGAACTTGGAGGGCAAGCTGAAGTGTTTTGTTGCAAAACCCCTACTATCAAAATATTTTCTCAATGCAAATGTTTTCATGTTCAACTTTCTAAGTTCATGCTCTAAATTCAGTGCATCAAAAGATGTCTTACAGGTAAAATACCCTAGTTCAATTGGGAAACAAGACTTAGCTCTTCCTTTTCTCTCCTTGACCCCTTTGTGCACGTAATCTAACTGACAAGACACCTCGGCAATTACCAGGCTATCAAAAGCATAAAGGCACAACTTAAATGGCTCTCCTTCAAAACCACCTATTCTCAACTATGTAAACCTCCTGAACTGGATGAAGAAACTCCCATAAGTATTCACAAAGGTCTTGGCCTCCTCAGACATTTTTTTCTCAGTATTGCCCTGGAGTTCATGTGTGAAACTCCCAAAAAACACTCCATTTACTTTAAGAAAATTAGCCATATGATATTCATTTTAAAGATGAGGGTAATAGTCGTAAACTTTCATATCAAGAACAGGTTGTTCATGAAATAAACCTTTCCATTCTCGGGTACAGGCTAGAATATCAAACATATATGATGACATATGAAAGCCACTACTAGTAGGGAAATTATCCAATTGGTGGTTGAGCTCATCTGCTATTGTTTCAGCCCAGTCTATGTACCATTCTCCATTTAGGGTCACTTGAATGTAAAAATACATCCAGTCATGCTAGTAATATGCATGTTGGTTTCCCTTAATCCTGTTCAACATGATAACCAGGTCTACCACCTCAATTTTGAAATGATCTATAGTTAATAGCTTTGGAAGCCAAGAACCTCCTTTCTAAGCCTTAAGGAACCAATATTGAGCTATTTCATTTCTGTACAACAGCCTCTTAGTAGCAAAAACTAACTGAGAAGAAGGTATGTTTGAACCCTCATACGTGTCTTTCTCTGAGATTCCTAAGGATTTTTTTACTACTTCCATAGTTATAAAAACCAATGGGTTCCCATCAATTTTTCTAATGCACTTTTCTTCAAAACTATATCTCCTGGAACACTCTATAATCAATTCACGGCAAGGGGCTACTATGGGATATGTAGTTGCATCAGCTAAGCCACTCTGGATAGCTTTATGTAGCATGGAGCCTGGTGTAGGTTCCTTAATGTGGGCTATGATGTCTTCTAAAGCTCCAGTTTTTATATGGGTGTCCTCATAGTTGGGTAGGGAGCATATCAGTGGGGAAGTACTTCTAAAATTAGGCACTGGGGTCTTCATCTTAGGCTTACAAATTTAGAAATTTAATAGGAGAAAAACAACAAGTTGATAAAGAAATGTGCCTTAAAGAAATGTTGCAATGAAGGAAGAAGCCAACAAAAGGGGCTCACCTAATTTTCTATGAATGCCAGAGCTCTGAAAGGAGAGGAGAATACCTTCTTTAATGGCTGCTGCATGAAATCTTCTTAACATTATCAAAAAATATGGCTGGGTTTTGGGTTTTTATCACAAATTTGTTTTCAAATCTCTGAGAGATTCAGCGCGGGCTGTATTAATGGTGCATTACATTTGAATTAATGATTATGTGATATCTTGTGGCATATTAAACATTAATTTTTGTACTTTCCTCTAACTGAAATGACATTTAAATGTCACTTCAATTAATCACGCACTTTCACCATGCGCGGATATCATAATGTAGTGTCAGCTGTCATATGTGTCATGTCACCTTTACTTTTTCAAATCATGAGCTAACATTGAACTTTGAACTTAGAATTATGAGGGTTCACAATTCAAGCTCAACATACATGATGCAAGACTATCCCTTGGTATGATTTTATTAAAATAAAAGCAAAACCTAAACAACAAGGAAAATAAGAAAAAGTTTGCAAAGTAGGAGTAACCATTGAAATCAGAAACTTGAACCAAGATAAGTTCAATATTCACGGTTCAAGAGATAAGCATGCGTTGCAAAGTGAAAAATGTTTCTAGACTTGCCAATGAAAATGAAACCATACTGATGGATGTTATTGAACATTGAACTTTGAACTACTTGAGTTCTCAGTTCAAGTTCAATCAATGAGGTGCTTTAGTAAAGGCAAAACCAAAAATAGATGACACCTTATAAAATTCTTTAGTGATTTTTGGGAAAAGGGAGCCTACAAATTTTTTTGCAAAATTAGTAGGTAACAATATGCATATTATGTAATCAACAAGTTTTCATTTTTGTAAGTTTTAAGGGAGGGACCCTAGGGCAAGGTGAAGATTACATATATAGATATAATGTACCAATGGAAGAAATATTTTTGTAGTAACATAGTAATACATTTTTATTACATCATTGGAACTTACTACATAGAATTTTGTTAACCTACTTCGAATTCACCTTCTTAAATTGATCCATCAATAAAATAATCAATCATTCACTTTACTCCTAATATATTTAATATCTACATAATTTTTGAAGCAGGTAAGCAGGTAATCAGTCATTCACTTTACTCCTCTCAAAGTGGTTGAATGTTCAAATTGAGTTTCTCTTATTGTGGTGTAAGATTCAACAACCATTATCTTATTTATACATGTAAAACATAATCCATATTAAATATTCAAATACATAATATAATTTCAAGAATATAATGCAAGCAAGATTGGGGAACCTTATCAAATCACCTAATTGAAAGGAAGGAAAGTGTAGAATAAAATTCCCAAATGCTAACTCTAATAGAAGAGATAATGCAAGAATTTCCTTCAAACCCTTTAATTATTGTAGATTAGATAAACATATATAAATTTATACATAATTAAGTAAAACTATAACACCAAATTTACTCACAAGAATCCTTTAAGGAAAAAATCCCACAATCTAATCACTTAGCTCAATTGTATAAAAAATAAAAATAATATTTAAAATAAATCTCAAAGCTAATCGTGTTTGGGAGTAATTCTAGAAACAAGTAATTTAGAGAATATATCAATAAAAAAAATTTCATATAAAGAAAAATTCAACCTATTAAAAAAAATACTCTAAGAAGCCACACATTTATAGACCTTTCACCATAAAAATAAAATTCCAATGGATTTGAAAACTAACTCATATACTTAGTGTTAGAATGATTTTAGAATAACTGAGAGGTGGGGGGGTGAAACAGTTATCCTCGGGTCCATATGTACCAATTAAACTTTCTAGCTCTTCAACAAAATTATATCTAATTAGCAATTCACTCGGTCTCTGTAGCATATATCAGCTACATCAAACTTGTAGTCCATCGTCCAAAAGTAATCCACTTGCAGAATATAAAACTTTCAACAACATTCACATCAAATAACATTCACACAAGTATATCACTAGGATTTAACATGGAAACCCAATTTGGCAAAAACCACTTGTAACATGCTATTGCTTTTCACTCCTCTGAAGTCATATTTTTGAGAAGCCAATTATCTTAAATATTTACAATACACATTGCTAGGTGTGACCCTATTAAAGGATTTAATCATCCTGTTAAGAGTGGCATGGTTAGAGGGCTTAAGAACATTCCAACAGATTGTCACCTTGATTAAAGGGTTTACACAATGACTATTAGGTCAACCTTTATTAAAGGATTTTGACTGATACAATGTTTTGAAAGTAACAGTAGGTTATGATATGAAACATATATCTCACTTTGAAAATACAGATCCAATTCGTTCATATGCTGATTTACTGACTGATCTTCATTTCCATCTTCATATTTGATATGCTCAGAATTCTCTTCAAGCAATCACCACAAATCTATTTATCTCTATAGAACTTCACCTTAGTCTTCTTCTTTGATTCATTAGTAAATAAAATTAACCTCTTCCACACTCTACATAACCTCACAATTAGGTCATCCTTATACCTCCTTGACCAAGTACATTAATCTTTTGCCACCTAATATCTTCCCTAGATCTTAGGTTTAGGTTAGATTCATTGAATCCTTTTATCATTTTATTTTCCTTCTAGATACATCTTCAAACTTATCCTTGAAACCATAATAAAGTGGTTTACCATGCATTAAATGCTTCACATAATTCATTAGGTTAAAAGAACAAAGTTATGTCACACTAGAGGACAAATTTTGTTGTTTTGGTTGAAATAGTTCCAACCGAACCGGTTCCAGATGAAAATATGTGGCCTCCACTAGGCACCAGGTGGTGTCTATGTGGTGGTAGGGTTCTGACCAAAACCCCCAAAAGTTATATCAAATGAAAAATTGATTTGGGAGGCTCATTTGAACTTAGCGGCTTGCAAATTTTGTGGAGCGCTTTGGGAGGTTTCCAGCTGAAAGAGGTAGGCCCTATTTTATGTTTTTATTTTAACATTTATTTTAATTTTTTAAAGTTATTTTTGTTTATTTAATACTAAATAATTGTAATTTGAATAAAAATGTTAATTTAATAGTTATTATTGTTCATGTAATATTATTATTTTTAGTTGTAGAAATTAAGTAATATGGTTTTGTATAGATTTAGTTAATTAATATAATATTTTTTTTCATTTAATAAAATGTGTTAGTTAGTTAGTTAATTAATTTATTTTTGTTAGATATGCTTTAAAATATTACGAAAATGTTACAAAACATTAGGAAAATTTATATAAATTATTAGAAAAATGATATTAAAACATGAACCAACATAAACCTTAACATTAAATAAACATGAGCCAACATAAACCTTAACATTAAATAAACATGAAACTTAACCATAAACCTAATTTTAAAAAATATCACTTAACCTAATTAAAAAATAAACCTTAATATGAAACGCACATGAACGTTAACATTAAACCAACATGAACTTTATCTCTTTGACCAATTAAGACCTAACATGAAATTAACAAGACATAATAGGACCCCTTAAGAGATAATAAGAGCTAATAAGACCCTTAACATCTAATAGGACCCTTACATGATTAATATTTCCTATTAAGCTATAATTAGAAAATAAACCTTAATATGAAATGTATATGAACCTAAACATTAAACCATCATGAAACTAGAACATGAAGCAACATAAACTCTAATAGTAGAAACCAACATGAACTTTCTCTCTCACCAATTAAGACCTAACATGAAATTAACATGACATAATAGAACCCCTTAAGAGCTAATAAGACCTAATAAGACCCTTAACATCTAATAGGACCCTTAACATGATTAATATTTCCTATTAAAATCTAACACTAGAAGCTAACATAAACCAAAATACTAGAATCTAATAGGACCCTTAACATGATTAATATTTCCTATTAAACTCTAACACTAGAAACTAACATAAACCAAAATACTAGAAACCAACATGAACTCTCTCTCTCTCTCTCTCTCTCTCTCTCTCTCTCTCTCTCTCTCTCTCTCTCTCTCTCTCTCTCTCTCTCTCTCTCTCTAACCAATTATGACGTAACATGATTAACAAGATATAATAGGACCCTTAAGACATAACACATGAATAATAAGATAGGTAATATTTTATATTAAGACCTAACATGATTAATAAGACCTAATAACACCCTTAAATTGATTAATACGACCTAATAAGATGTAATAGGAATTATTACCTAACATGTGACTAATACTTGACTTATTACGACCTATTACTTGACTGATTAAGACTAATTAAGAATTAACATGTAACTAATATGATCAATTAAGACCTAACATGATTAATAAGACATAATAGGACCCCATAAGACCTATCATGAGTAATAAGACCTAATACCTACTAATAAGACCTAATAGGACCCTTAAGAACTAATAGGACCTATTAAGACTAATTAGATCTAATAGGACCTATTAACACTAATTAGGTCTAATAGGACCTATTAACACTAATTAGGTCTAATATGACCTATTAAGACCTAATATGACCAATTAAGATAGGTAACAAGTGACTAATATTTGACCAATTAGGACCTATTAAGACTTAACATGTGACTAATATGACTAATAACACCTAAATTGATTAATATGACCTAATAAGGCCTAATACCTACTAATAAGACCTAATAGGACCCTTAAGAACTAATAGGACCTATTAAGACCAATTAGGTCCAATATGACCTATTAAAACCTGATAGGACCAATTAAGACCTAACATGGGACAAATACTTGACCAATTAGGACCTATTAATTGACTAATTAAGACTAATTAAGACTTAACATGTGACTAATATGACCAATTAAGATAGGTAAAATGATTAATACGACCCCTTAAGACATAATAGAAATAATACGACCTAATACTGGACCTAATACCACTTAAGACCTAATAGGAACCCTTAGTTTGAATCTACATCTACATTGAACCATAACTCAAAGCCTCTTTTCATTAGCAAATCTATCACCTGTATGTGTAACATGTATGTTTCTTAAATTTGTATGTGTGTCTATATATATATATATA